>OX352774.1:144798923-144948258 GCA_947095535.1 Poecilobothrus nobilitatus | reverse complement strand
AAGCGTCACCAAGAGGACCAGTCGACGTGAGAAATGGTTGTAACTCTCCGACCACTTTAAGGCATTCATCACCTCAGCAAGGGCTTCCACCATTTACCTACCGAACCTGAAGCAGTACTGCCCCCCTGCGTCCTCCATAGCGAAATGCAGCCTCGCCCTAAGCAGTTTCTCCAAGATCTTTCCCGCCGTATCCAGCATGCACAGCGGCCAGTAGAAAGATGGAAGCTCCGGGCCGATCAGCACAAGGCGCGCTGTTTTCCAGCGGTCTGGGTAGACTCCCGCTGAAAGACATGCATTGTACATATCCAGCAAATAGCTCAGGCCTGGCCCGTAACACTACCTTCCATATTTCCCCCGGTAATCCATCTGGCCCGGCTGCTCTCCTTGGCTTGAGAGAGAAGACGGCGGTTGCAAGCTCCTCAATGGAGAGGTATGCAATCTCGTCCCGGGAGTCCGCACTCCTTCTCATCCGCGCCGGGTGCGCAGGGAACAGTCCGTGGACTATTCTCTCCGTGGAAGCAACATCCATTGGGGCGGCATCATCTCTCATGCCAAGCTTTTGAGTTACAATTTTGTAACCCAAACCCCCTGGATCTGTCTCGACAGCCTCCCTCAGCTTAATTGAACACCGAGCCTTACCACCGCTGATGGCCCGGCGAAGCTTTTTTTTCTTGGCCTTGTGGACGGCAGACAAACGGGTAATCTCATCCCGGCCTCTAGCGCGTTGACTTAACTTGAGCCGAAGCCTTAAACATTCACGCCTCAACTCCGCGATTTCATGAATCCACCAGTATACCGGTCTGTTCCCGTGACGAGGCCCTTTGCGGGGTATAAAAGCCCCGCACGCCTTCACTACCGTCCTTATGGTGGAGTCGACGATCTCCCCCTACTGGATCCAGTTCCCTCGGACAGCTACCATGGGTGCCACTACTTCTCATGAAACTAGCGGGCGAACTTAATCTCGTCAACCCTATTCATGGCCCAGGGAGAGCGACCAACAGGCACCGCTTGCCGCTGCTGACCTTCGCGCAACTCGAAGACGATATACTGATGGTTACTGCCCGTATAGCCCTCCATCACATGGCAGTTTCAAACAAAGCGAGCGAGCTGCTCTGATGCTAAGGGGACATCTGGAATTGTTTCCGAATATCCTGGCCGTCTAAAGGTGGACACGCGGCCAGTGTTTAAGACGAGTAAACCCATTCTATCCGCCACTTCCAAAACGTGGCCACCTCTAGCGTCCGGATACTCCATCCCGCATTTCAAAGCCTTAGCATTGAAATCGCGGCCCACCACCAGGCCTCCAGAAGCAGCAAG
Organism: Poecilobothrus nobilitatus; assembly: GCA_947095535.1. Classification (NCBI taxonomy): domain Eukaryota; kingdom Metazoa; phylum Arthropoda; class Insecta; order Diptera; family Dolichopodidae; genus Poecilobothrus; species Poecilobothrus nobilitatus. The sequence continues at coordinate 144,946,941 of OX352774.1, read as the reverse complement.
GATCATGTCTTCAAGATCGCCACTTTTTCCATGAATTCGCCAATGGATTCGTTGGGGGTGAGGTACACGCTAACGAATGTTGCCCCCACACCTAACACAGAGGAATCCCCACGTCCGTGCTTCACCAAAAGTTTGCCCGGGTCCGGGATCCATATCGCTGCTGTCCCCAGGTCATCTGTGTACCATGGAGAAGGGTGGTAATGTGTATACTGCTCACTAATGAGCAGTATGTCAATACCCTTCTCTCTGGCCACCTGGCGGAGAAGATCATTAGCAACCCTACTCCTATTCAGGTTGGCCTGCAAGATTTTAATCATCTTTGTTCCCTTCCCTTCTGCAGTGCCGCCCTTAAGGCCTTGTATCGTTCCTGCTGTGTGGGTCAACTCTTCAGCCTTACAGCTCGCATCGAAACAGAGCATACAGTGCTCCCGTTCGCTGCAGTCCTTTGCCAGATGACCCTCTCCGCCACACCGCCGACAGAGGCGACTTCTGTCTGGACCCTTGCAAGTCCTCGACAATTAAGGCTACTTTATGTTTGTTTGAAGACCTTTTTAAAGAGAATCCGTAGGGGATTTTTTTTTAATGTATAAAATGAACCAAGAGACATTTGAAAATTTATTTTCCGCAATTAGAGCTAAAGGTGGATTTAATAGAAACCCTTTTCTTTATAATCTGTGTAATACACTTGCCAAAATTATGTGCCATAAAATATCATATTTCTCAAATAATTAAATTTTTTAGCCTGATAATGATGCTTTCTCCTTCAAAAGTATTGTTGAAACAAGTCCGAGTTTTGAATCGAATGATGATATCAATTTTAACGAAAGCAGTAAAAACGGAAAGAAAATGTAGAAAAAGATGAAGAAATTCCAGAATACAATATTATTGAAGATGATATTTTAATTGCAGAAGAATATCACTTAGATATTTATCAGGGTTTGTACTTTTTAGAATACTCCCTCGAATTAACTGTGTGAGTTGTGAAAATATTATGAGACAAACGGGTGAAATAATATCGTTACAAAGCGCATCTGAAAGATTTATATTCCACAAAAATTATTCAAAACAGACTGACTTTGGAAAAGTGATAGCGCCCACAAACTATTTTTTTGAAATTTGTTCATACCATTTAAATATTTTCAAAGCAAAACACCGGAAATATTTACAAACAAAACACCGGAAATTGAAGGTATTAAGAAAAATATCGTAGAATTATGTATTATAAAAACATCCACTTGTAACAAATTTTCTGATTGGTTTACAAAAAATAACCAGTGCTATTACCATCATTTAAAAATTCTAAACTATTTCATACTGGTATTGTTGCGAAAGTTTTGTGTTTGGGAATCTGAAAAATATAATATCAAGAGTTAGCTCTCGACGGTCCAAAAATTTGGCTAAACTTAATATATTAGAAAGAGGAGAAAATTGATATCTTTGTTGCATATGAATAACTACATACATTTAAACTTTACATTATAAATATAAATATATGACAAGCATTTTTTATTTTTATTAAATATTTTTACTTTATTAAAAGGTTTAATTTCAAAATAATTATACTTAAGTTAATAAGTAATGAAATGCGTTGCAGTGGATCTTGTGGAGGAGTTTTTCACATCAGATGTGTTAACATTTCTGAGGTTCTTTTCGAAAATATCAGTAGTGCCAAATTGTTATAGCGCTGCAAAAGCTGTCCCTCAGCAAATTAGTCATTTGTGGTAGTCGATGATGATCAAAGTTCCCAGGAAGATGAAGTATTGGAGACGAGTGTTGTAAGTGGGTCGGAAGATAATCGCCATGATAATAGCCCTGATCCTGGTTTAATCGAGTTACAACCAAAGGTAGCTAATGATGCAACGAATGATGCAAGCTTGTACAATGGCTGTTTGACAGTTTTAAATATTTCTGAGAAAGCAATGGATCTTGAGTCATTCAACCCGGTCGACTCTACCCTGGCTAACATAGCACAATATCTAAAAAATTTCGGTTCCGTGGTTATGGATATTCAGTTATTGCAAAAATTAATTTGCCAACAATTTGAAGTAGTGATGCAAACTCAAAAAACAATTATTAGTGAGACAACCAAATTAAATGATATTTTGGAAAATAGCAAAAGGCAAAAACTGCTGGAAAATAAGATCTGCTTTTTGGAATCACTAATTGATAAAGATCAGCAAATAAAAAACAGGAACAACATTGTGGTCGCATGTTTACCACCCAATCCAGGTAATTTAAAAAACATTAAATAAAGCCTGATATTAACATGGATGATATCGAGCGAATTGAATCATTAAACTCAAAAATTGGCGGCGATAATAATATTAAACTACATGTATTGCGTCTTCGATCTTATACAATTAAAGAAGAGCTTATGTTAAGAAAAGAATCAGAATTTTTTGCAAGTGAAGAGGGAAACAGAGAAATATATTACAGAAACCATCTATCTAATCTAATCGTACTAAATCTTCATTTTCAAAACAAATTATACTATGAAGCTAAACAACTTAAAATTAATTGTTCATTTCAATATTTATGGATTAAAGACAATATTATTAAAATTCGTAAATTTGCTTCTAGTAAAATTCATAATATTAATAATTTTAATGACATCGAGAAAATTAAAAATAACAATTTTGATAATTAATTATAATTTTGATATTAATAGAAATAACACAATTTTGCAAATTTCTGAAACAATATTTCATCTCTTTTCCTCTTTCACTAATGCCCGTAACTTATTATTTTTTTTGGTTTTTGTATTTTCTATATTTTTATTAGAATTTGTTATTTAATTATACTGCATGATTTTTTTCTTAAAGCTTTAAGTATTATCTTTCTGCACATTTTATTTAAAATACAAAAAAAACACTATAATGTTTTTAAAAATGTATCAATTAGATTCGTTATTTACAATTTTTCATTTAACTTAAAAATATAATTAGGAAATTTCTTAAAATTAAAATTAAAAATAAATTATTAATTTACTTAATCTCTACCTCACTTTACATCGATGCGTTTTTATTTATTGCCGGATTAATACTGATTTCAACTTTTCAATTTTTTTTGTATGCTTGCTAAATTTCACGTATTTAACGGGCTTTATTGTTATCGTAAATAGTAATGACATCTTATAATATTGAGAATGATATGAAAGTAAATTATTATACAGAGTTACCCAAAAGTGTCATGATGAAATACAAACATAATTTAAACATTTTGTAATTTAAACATTAGAAGTCTAAGAAATAAGTTAAATTATCTTGAAATACAAATTAATTCATATGGATGTGTAATACATGTAATAGTTTTAACGGAAATTTGGTAACATAAAACTGAAAATCAATTTTTCAATCTACCTGGGTACACTGGATATTTTTCTAATCGTACTGAATCAATTAGGAACATTACGTACGGAAGTGTCGCTATATATATGGCTGAAAATATTAGTAGCGTTCCCATCCTTGAGGTACAACCATACGATACGCTTTATTTCTGATGTAATCGAATATGTGCAAATCTAAATCCATGCATTGAACAGAATGCTACTACTTACAAAACTGTATTAGATTACAATAACTTATCGTCCAATAGCTTTTGGTCAAACATATAGCAAAACAACTACAGTTTTGACGAATTCGTGTATACCTTATCGTTGCTTATAAAAGAGCATACGAGAGTAATCCCGGTGACCCATACTAAAAAAACATGAATGGATGACTCCTGATATTATAAAAAATTATAAAAATTCGCGACTCCTTTTTTAATTACAAGAAGAAATACCCTAATGATGCAAAAATTAATGATCTATATGCTTTTATAAAAAAAACTAAATGAACTAGTTATGCAGGCTAAAACAAATTATTGTAATCTAACTACTTCCAAGGATCCTAGTAATGGTAGGAAACTGTGGAGCTTGTATAAAAAAATAATGTAGAATAAAAGTATTTCAAAAACTGGTAATCAGATCAAAACTTTAAAACACAATAATAAGGTGATAGAATATACACAACAAATAAGTGACTTATTAAATACATTTTTGGTTAATGTCACTGATACCCTTGAAATTGATTTATGTCCAATTGATGAGGAATTTTTGGGGAAAGTTAGTAGAAACATTTTTTCTCCTTTTCATCTAACCCCAACAAATTTAACGGAAGTCAAAGACCCAATTGATTCTCTTAAATCTTCATCCGCGACAGCGTATGATTATATCTCTGCAAAATTTGTACAAAAATTCTCTACCCAACTGTGTCCAATTTTAATGGATTATATTAACGATTCGTTTCTCACCTCAACCTTTCCAGATTCGCTCAAATCTGCGGTTGTAACTCCTATCTATAAAGGTGGTAGCGTAACCAGTGCAACAAATTATCGCCCTATACCCGTCTTAAGCACTTTTTCAAAAATTTTTGAAAAAATTATCAAAAATTATAAAAATTCACCAGGATCAGTACGACTTCGAAGAGAATTCCAATACTACCGCCACATGCCTCGCTTTAACGGATTTTGTTACTCGAAGTATGGATAACGGTAAATGCACGGGGTTTATTTTTATCGATCTTCAAAAAGCCTTTGACTGTGTAGATTACGAAATATTACTTTATAAATTACTTAAACTAAAATTGAGCAATAATGACATACATTTCTTCGAAACATACCTATTGCAAAGAAAACAAAGAGTATGCGTAAATGATAGCTGTAGTAATTTTATTTAAGTTAAAAAGGGGCGTTCACCAAAATTCAATTCTGGGGCCTGACCTATTTAAAACCTATATCGATGATATTACCCACCTTGCACTCAAAGGAAACATCCAACTATACGCAGACGATGCATTAATCAAATATGCTATGGACAGTAAATCTGAGATAAAAAGTGCCATTTTATCTGATTTAGTTATCGTGAAGGAATGGCTTAAGAAAAACAAACTGTCCTTAAATATAAAAAAGACTAAAATTATGTTATTTGAGAACAAAACTTGGCATAACTTTAATATCAATTATAAGCATGAATCACTAAAACTAGTCGATCGTTTTAACTATCTAGGTTTAGTGATAGCTAATAAACTCAAATGGTTTCTACACATATTTTAAGGAGACTGTTTTTAGACGTAATTAAAAACTTTATTTTTTTTAGATTTCTGAATTACAATTTATTTTTTCTTCTCTAAAAATTTTTACCAATTTACATGTTTTTCTCTCGAACGTTAATCAACGATTAAAATAAAAAATTCTAAAAGAATCTAACATTAAACTTATCTTTACAACTTGTTTAAAATATAACCGTTCGAGGTCAATGACTTTTGTTTAAAATTTAAATCATTTCAAAGTACATAATACAAAGTACATAAGAAAAAAAAGTATAATTAATAGCATCTGTTTTAACAGTTTACATTTTTATATACAATTATTTAAAGTTCCACATTCCAATTTAAGTTTACAGAAATAATTAACATTATAAGTTTTAAGTGTACAGAAATAATTAACATTATGTTCTATAATAATTTTCTATGATTATGGATCAGAGCCATCTATTAGATTTAATGTAAATATAATTTAATAATTAATTTCTATAATTCAATTTTAATATTTAACTAAGTGAAACAATAGAAATGAAATATTATTGAATAAAAAGTAATTATTGTGAATTAATATGTGACATAACAATATTTGTCACATGCATTTAAGGTAAGTAAATAATAAACACATAATAGTATGTAAGTAATAAATAAAATATATTATATTATATTATAGAATAATTGTTATATATATTATATTATATTACACATTATTGTTGGTGAGAGATGACTCGGTGACATGGTGACGATTCAACTCCCATATTTCAGATAAGTATAAATTTAAATATTTTGTTGATGTGTTTCTTTGTGTTTCCTTATTTTCAATTGTAGGTGGATCCATGTAATGCGCAGACGGAACATTCTGCCCCCCTTGATATTACGTATCTAAAATCAATTCAGGTTTCCCTTTAAACTAAAAAAAAAACAAAATTTTAATAAAATTATATACAACTTTTATATGATAAACAAAAAAACTTATTCTGCCATTTGGTTTTTAGGTTGTGTTGAAATTGTTATCATCTTTGAAACGAAAACATCTATACCGAAACTATCGCTGACACCGAAGATAGAGGATATAGTGCCCCTTACTCACTATCTGAAACTGCGCATTCAACTAACTAGGAACGTAATGGTGAGAAATTGTTAATATGATATTATTTTTTTTTTTTTGTGTGTATGTTACGAAGTGTGTTACGAATTTAAAATTGTGTGTACGAATTGTATAGAAAAAAAAAACGAATTTGATAGTTTTATAAGTGTGCTACTGAATTGTATGTGATTTTGAATGTTTGATTATATGAATGATTTAGTTTGATTTTAATTTAGAATCGGTTTGATTTTGCGAATTATGATCAGCTTGGTCAAGCGGTTGGTTTCCGATTGGAAGAACACATAATTTGGAAATGGGTCGTTTGAGAATTTTTGGTAACTCGCCCATTAGTTGAGTTAGTGTTTCAGCCTTTTGTTCAAAGCACGGAATGCATTTGTATATTTGAAAACGGATCGTATTCCGAGCATTAATAATCCAAAATTGTTTTTTTAGTATGGACATCATCAGTTGTGGTCCACCATGTAGACACTCTTTATGAACCTTTTCAATTAATAATTTTATGAAAATATCTTTGTCGCATAAAATGATTGGATGTTTTTCTGAATAGGGAAGTTCTGAAAACTTAAGACGACCCCCACTCGTAAGATACCTTCTTGATCTAAAATCGGATTTAATTTTATTAAAGTACCCTTTTTTAAATTATCATTTCGTTTACACATAGCTACCTCTCTTGCAAACGTTCTTTGTTGGGCCCGCTTTATTAAGTGTTTGAAAGCCTGCTTAATCTCATTTTATTTTAAATAGTGGGTTTCTCTCCTATCTTTCTCTTTGAGTTTACAATTTGCAATGAATCGATGACAGTATGCTAGCACGCGAATTAATCTTGTATGTGACGAAAATTGGTTCTCGATTATATCGTTATTCAATGTTGGTAATACAAGGTTTACCTGAAGCTTTCTTTGTTCAAGGCTGGTATGGGCTTCCCTCTTAATTGGCCAATGTATGTATGATTTCATTAGCCAGTCTAGCCACCATAAAGGATGGTTTTCAAGTTCAGATGGACATAAACCTCTTGACGCGACGTCTGCGGGATTTTGTTTTGTCGGTACATGATTTCAAATATTTTGACCAACCAGCTCGTGAATGTGTGAAACCCTGTTGGCGACGAACGTTGTCCATTTTGTTGGGTGATTTTCAAGCCATGCGAGTACAATTTCGGAATCTGTCCATACAAATAATTTTATTGGTTGTTATATTCGTAGAGCCTGTAGAGTATACTTTAAGAGTTTGACTCCTAACAAGCCAGCGCATAATTCAAGTCGCGGCAACAATACGTCTTTATTGGTGCAACCGTTGTCTTGGAAATGATTATCGATGTTGATCTTGTGCCATTAGATTCTGTCGCACTCATATACACGACAGCTGCATAACGCTTTGTAGAAGCGTCTGAAAAGACATGTAGCTGACTTGATAGACAATAGCTGTATCTTTTTCGGATCCATCCATCCGGATCCGATCCATCTTTTAATAGAAATTCTCTTAATTTTCTCTAAATTTTGAAAGTATTTAATCCATTCCCTTCTTAAATCAGCTGTTACTTCATCATCCCATTGTAACCCTGGTAGCCATAACCTTTGCATGATAATTTTAGCCGATATGATAATTGGGGCTAACCATCCCATAGGATCAAATAACTTTGCGATTTGTGATAATATGCTTCTTTTAGTCCAGGTCACAGGAGCTTCTTCAAGATTGATGGAATATCCACAAGAATCGTTCTTTGGATTCCAATGTATATCCAAAGTTTTAGTAGTCTCTGCGTCATTGTTTTGATCTGGAAGTAATTTTTCGCCATCTTCTAGTGGCAATGATCGCAATAATTTGTTACTATTAGACATCCATTTTCGTAATGAGAATCCTGCCGATCTTGTGGCGCTTATGATCTGTTGTTGAGCCTGTAGTGCTGTTTCAACGTCATCTGCTCCCGACAACAGATCATCGACGTAAAAGTCATTGTTTATGATTCTGCATTCTACAGGAAAATTATCCATTTCATCATGTGCCAGTTTTTTTAGAGTTTTCACTGCTAAGTATGGTGCACTTTTTGTGCCAAACGTGACTGTTAATAATTTGTAATCTCGAATTGGAAGGGATGGATCTTCCCTCCACACTATTCTCTGATACTCCGTGTGCCCATTCTTTATCCATATTTGACGATACATCTTTTCGATGTCGGCTGTGAAAGCAACTCGATGTTTTCGCCATCTGATCAATATTGCCAACAACTCATCTTGAATCGTTGGTCCTTTTAACAACATGTAATTTAAGGACTTGCCCCTTTTTGTCTCCCTAGAAGCATCGAATACTACTCGAAGTTTTGTTGTGGTACTCGTCTCTTTAATAACCCCGTGATGAGACAGGTAGCTGGTTTTATACGACAAAATGTTTGGCCCACTGTTTTGAAAGAGCTCTTCTGGATCAACTAGACTCATGTGACCCAATGTTTTGTATTCATTGATACATTTAATATATTCTGTTTTCAACTCTACATTATTTTTAAAACGCTTTTCTAATTGGTATAGCCTTTGTAGCGCTATGTTTCTAGATGGACCTAAAAAGTCACTATGTGTCGTTGTTCTAAATGGTAGCTGAACTTCATAAGTATCATCTGCACGTCGCGTTGTTGTTTCGGTATATATCCTTTCACATTCTTTCTCTTCTTCTGTTTGCAAAACAGTGTTTTGCACTTCTTCCACCTCCCAAAAAGATTTTAGCTGCTTTTCTAGATTTAAGGATAAATGAAAATTCCTTATGGTCTCATTTTGTGCTGCGGATTCATGATTCTTGCCTGACAAAATCCAACCAAATATGGTTTGCTGTGCGATCGGCATACCTGGTTCCCCCTTCATTAAACCTTCTAACAAAATTTGACTGAACACGTCAGCACCCAAAAGTACATCGATCTGACCGGGTTCGTAAAACTTCGGATCAGCTAGTTCTAAACCTTCTATGTGTTTCCAATGTCTATTTTGTATATCAGTTTGAGGTAACAAATTTGTAAGTTTCGGTAGTACCAAACCTTCCACATTGATATCAATATCTTCATGAAGAGATTTCAAAGTAAAACCAACCTTTCCTTTGATAACCTATGCAAGCGTGAACTGTACCTTTAGCATATAAAATAGTTAACAACAAAATTTAACACAATTTTATTCTTAATCGGAATATAAACTTTCACACCTACAATACCAGAAACAAATCGAATTTCTATCTTTTGCTATTTAAAACAGACAAGCAGAAGAATAATGTCTTTATAACTGCTTCCAGGCTTTTAATAATTTACCAAGAGAATTGAAGGAAATCCAGAGTATTAGTGTTTTCAAAAAAAGAATTATAGTGTTTCTAATGGGTTAGCTTATGTATTACAAATAGAATTTCAATGGTTTAAGTATTTTCATAAACTACATATTAGCAAAGTATTGAACACCAAATAACAGGTTCCCTAAATTAAAACAAAAATAAAAAATATAAAGAATTTTTAAAAAACTATCGAAATGTAGAGAAATGTAAAAAAAGTCGAATTATAATAAAAAAAAAAAATGCATTGGTTGATGTTTATGTTTCAAAAAAACAAAAAATAAGAAAAAAAAATTAAACAAATAAAAGAACAATATAAATAAAAAAAAACATCAACTAGATCCGCATACCTAATTTAAATTTTAATTATTGTAATAATTCAAACAAAAAAAAATAAATATAATTTATGTTCTAATAATAAATAAAATTTTAATATTGTAAAAAGCTTTACCTAAGGTCAAAATTAAATTCTAATTGTAACAGTAAATGTTATTTATGTAACAAATTAATTTGTATCAATTGCTAATAAAGAAAAAAAAAACATCAAAATAAAATTTTTGTTTAGTTAAGTAAGCTTATAGTTTTTAGTATCAATCATAATTTCCAGTATTTTAGTATTTTAAAGTATCAATAATTTCCATGTATTTCAATCTATTTTATAGTGTCAATAAAACCAATCTTATTCTTTAAATTAATTAAAATTTAAATATTATTCTGAAAAGTTATTATAATTTAAAGTAGGTTTACTATTATATTTTCTCATACATACATATAAGATTACGTGTATGTAAATCTAGTATTAGTTATCCTGTATCAGTGTTATGGTCTTTTTAGCACATTTTTAAAAACACCTGTACAAATTTTTAAAGGTAAGATTCAAAAACAAAAGTTCAAACATTTTGCATTAACATGTGTAAAATACTTTACTTAGTTAAGATGGGTTTCCTTCAAATTGAAGAAAAGGTTTTATGATTTAACATTTTTCTTCATAGAAAGCATTCTAAGAAAAATTTTAAATTGAAATAATCAAATTTGAAAATGCTTTTAAGACAAATTCTATTTGGCTTTTCAAAACCTAATATCTGTTATTATGGATTTCAAATTATATGTATGTATATTCCAATAAAATATATACATTGAAAATATAAATATTAAATAGTAGACGATCTATTAAAAAAAAATACACCAAGGACAAAAATTAATAGTTTTTCTGTTCTGTTTTCATATTACTCTTATCTATTCTATATTTGCATTGGCATGTATTAGGGGACGTGAATGAATATATACATATTTATTTATAATATAAATATATGTAGGAAACCAAACTAGGTGTAGTCTTTTGATTTATACACTATACTTCTATGTATTTTAATTTAGTAATTTACTTTTATTTAACAATTATTTTAATTTAGTAATTTACTTTTAATTTTACTATTATTATTTATTCAATTCAAACTTTAATTTAACAACTATAATTTACTTCGACTTTGATTTAATCGTTTTGATTCAAACGTTACTACTAAGCTTGATGGCTCCTGTATAACTAAAAAATTAACAATCAGTATTATATTGTTGACCAAAACTCTTATTAAACATGTGGTTTTTTTCTAACGGACAAAAAACTTAAAGAAAACCGAGAGAGTAGCATGGTGAATAGTTATCATTTATTAGGCAGTGGTTGCACTACTTGATTTTAGTAGTGCGTTCCACTGCGTAATTGTCGGTCTCCCACATATATAAACAAAAATATTAAATAATATGCCGCTATGATCATAGAAAAAATTAAAAGCTTTCTACGTGTGGAGGCAAGTCAAAAGCTCTCTTAATAAAATGTTATCGCAAATTTTTACTCGAGGTGTCTCTTCTATGTGTAATTTATTATTCTATGATACTAGTTACAAAATATTAAATAAAAATGTATATAATTAAAAAAATTTATTAAAACTATAAGTGTATTTCCAAAATTATATAGATGAAGAATAAGTAAATGCGTTTTATTGTTTTAGAAACTAGGGACAAATGCATTAAATGGCATTAAACTATGAGTTAAATCATATAGGGTGAATGATTTAATTTAATTAAATACTTAAATGTTGAGATAATAAAAAAGAAGAAAATGACCAGTAATATGAACAGGAAATATCATGAGTATAATAATAGTAGTATATATATGCGGGTTCTGGCGTATGTGACAGGCTGGCGGTTGTGTCTTTGCAAAATTCAGCAATATAAAATATAAGTAAGTTTAATAATTGGTTTGTGTTCATACTTAAATCAATGAAAAAGCTCGGTAGCAGTTAGGCAGGTTTTAAATCCATAATTATTACTTAATTAATTAATATTAAATATAGTGTCTTTACCGATTTAAGTAATTTATATAATTTATATAGTGTCTTTACCGATTTTACCGAGCAACTTAAAATATAAGTAAGTTTTTTCATTGGTTTGAATCCGTAATAATTAATTTTAAATATACGTAAGTTCCATAATTATAGATACCTAGTATAAAATGTTTTTATTTTTAGGAATTTAAAATATATATAAGCTTCTTCATTCAAACTTAAATCGGTTTTTTTTAAATTAGCAAGTTATATTTTCCAAACAGAATGTAAATTTATTTTATACAAATATTTTTGAACTTTAAATCAAAGTTTTTTAATTTTATCTAACGATTAAATTTATATTGAGAAAAGATTATGTAAGTTAAAAAATACATTGTTTTTTTTTTTTTTTTTATTTAATTGCAATACAACAATGTTAACATTTGTTTTTTTCTATTAAAATTACAACAATAAAAACTAATTAACATTTGTTTTATTCAAATAAACATTGTTTGCATTGTTTGAAGTCTTTTGCAATGTTGACATTTGTTTTAAATAAATTTAATTTTAGTTATTTAAACCTAATAATGTTAATTTCAATATCAACATTGTAAATATTAAATAATACTCATTGTGCGCGCAATGATTGAGCAATATTAATATTTGTTTTATACAAACAATGTTGCAACATTTTGAAATATTAATTATTATATGATATAATAAAAATGTATATAAACTTAAACTGCACTTTCAAAATAAAAATAAAAAAATATTTCACAATCGGTACGGACATTGAATCTGGAAAAATAAAATGAGAAATTCTTCTAATCTTCATAGGTTTTATAAAGTTGAACCTAGAATTAAATTAAAATCTAAGAAAATCCACCATAGAGATAACTTTGAAATATCAGATTTATTGGATTAAATATTAAAAAACAAAATTTCAAAATATTCCTAGTTAATAGAATTAAATTTAATATTTTAGAGCATAATGCCAATTTTCAGGGCAGAAAGGTAAATAATTGTGAAGATCATGAAGACTTTCTGGGTAATCTAAATCTACTTAAAGCTATTTTATTTAAATTTTGTGTATATATTGTATGTAGTTTAGATTTGAAAACCTTCATATTTCTATAAATAATGAAATTGTTATATAAAGATTCTTTAAAATGTTCGATATTTAAATCTTCGATATAAAATATTTTGTAACACCCTTCGCTTTTTTAATTGTGTCATTTTGTTGTGTTTTAATAAAGTACACTTTGGAACGTAGACCTATAAATTCCGAAATTATTTTTCCGTTCATTTCGTCTTTAAATAACCCTAATTCTTTTTTATTTAATTGAGGAAAATTATATGCGTTATCTTTAGGAAATCTGAGGTATTGAAGTATGCAATAAGATCTGGTTTGATTGATCTAAAATTGAAAACCCTATATAAATAGGTTTGTTATAATGTACTACAGTTTTCGTCAATTATACAGCTACTAAATCAGATTCAAAAATTGATATGCTATGGAAATGAGAGGTCTAGCCCCTAACTGCCTTCCTTTGTTTTCCCATGAAGTAGCTATTTTGATTATTCTTCTGTTATCAACATTTTCGATTGTTATTCCAAAAACAGCATTATTCATTAATTTAAAAAAAAAATTTTCAAATATGTTTTTAGCATTTTTCCTGTTTGTAATATTTAAATTAATATATTTTTGTAGCCAATTACTCTATGTAAATTTTAAAATTCTGTGTATTCTTTTCAACTCAAGTCTATTTTCAATACATTGTTTAAGATTTCTATAATGTATTACATAATTTCGTTTATTATTTAAATTAGTCAACAATTTTTTTGCTTTTCTGCCGGAGGAATACAATTTTCAGGGCAGAAGGGTAAATAATTGTGAAGATCATGAAGACTTTCTGTGTAATCTAAATCTACTTCTAAAATATAACTAAATTCTGAATTGTTTTCTATTTGTGAAACGTCTGTTGAATTATCAACCCACTGAAAATCTTTATATGGTATATACTGTGACATAGCCCAACCATATAAGTTATTTGCATCTATACACGTATTTAGATTCTTTATTTTGATTGAATTTATCTTTCATATATTTATTGTTAGCTATAGAATGACGTAAAGAACATTGACTAATGCCTCCACGTATTCCCGATTTTATAAAATTATACATATTTATATCCGTAAGCAGAGTTAATTCTATTTTGGTATATTTAAGCATTGCCTGCCAAGAAAGACCAGGAGCAGTGTAAAAATTTGCAGGATCTAAATTATAAATATTCATACAAATTTTTCTAAAGTTTTCGAAAACATCTGTTAATATTAAAACATCTGTTTTTAAATATAATTTTAGGTAATCCAGAAAATTTTTACATTTGAAAGTATTCCATACTGTAATCTGTTACTGAGCATGGAGTGTTTCTCATTTTATTATAGAATTATATTTGTGGTGCTAAATTTTCTCCATAAAGTTTTTCGCAACTGTTAATAATCATATATTTTTCCCAAATAATCATATGGGAACACCCCTTTCCTAAGCATTAAATCACAATTATCAATGAAAGACTTTATTATGTTTTTCATATTATTTTCATCAATATCTTTAGAAAGACTGCTCAAACTAGCCGCCATAAAACGAAAACTATCTAAAAATCTATTATCAAAGCTATAATTTTCTCCTAGAACTTGAATTCTTTTACTTACAGATATGTATTTTTCTTTGTTCAAAGGAATAACCGTAACTAACCGTAACCCGGTACTACATTTAATGATTTAAATAAGAGATGACAATTATAAGAAGAAAAATCATGAAAAAATATAGGACAATATGAAGCTTTTGAATATAAAAGATTACAACTAGAATGTGCTGGACCTCTATTATGGCCAGTATTGAGCAATCTATTACTAAAATCTAAAAATTTATTACAAATATGGCATTTAGTTTCTGTTAATTGATGTAATTCTTTATCTAAAATCATCTTGGTTATCGGTTTTGGGTTCTTGAAATATTTGAAGTAAATTGTTGTACAGTCTGTAATTATTAATCTGTAAATGAGAAATAAAAAAATTATGAAAGAAAAATAAAGTAAATAAAATTAAAATAAATCAACCTTTTAACAAATTCCTCTGTATTATTTATTCCAACACACTCTACATATTTATTTAAAGATTCATCAAATGAACACTTTATAAAATATGCAAAAATTACAGGAACATGTTCTTGAACATTAGTAGTAGATGACTGTTCTGGGTCTGGATCACAAATTGAAATCGACCTCAATATACTTTCACTGTCTGCATATATTACAAATGGAACTTCCATTTGCTGTTGATAGTTTTGAAATTTTAAAATATTTCCACCGTCTGCATGTACAACTGTAGTCGTATTATTACATGGTTTTTTATGTATTTCAAACTGTGATAAATGATAAAATGTTGTAAACAGCTGTTACATACACAAATCTTACTTTTATTTTCTGTTAATTTACTGCCAATTAATCTTGATAAACTCTTAATAAGCACATAATGTGATTTTTTTTTCTTTCTAAAAGTATTAAATGAACATGATACTCGTTTTCATCCTTTGTTAAATAATATGGACCAATAATTTTATTATTTTCAATTCCAAAAACATTTAAACTTATTTTTGGATTTTCTTCCTCAAATATTTTTAATTCACTAATTTTTGCTGGAAACTCCATTCCCTCAAAGGTTAAAGTTGGAACTAAACCACTTTTTAAATTTATTCGTTTAGATTGAATATTTTTAATTTTATAAGATCTAGGTAAATGTGCATCTTTTTTAGTTGGTTATAATGATGATATCAAAGCCCATTTAAAGCAATGTTTATCAGCATTATTTTTAATATTGATACACGCCTTTTTATTTTCAATGCTGTGAGGAAGTTTAATGTATGTAACTTGATCCTCTTAGAGGTTGATATTCATTTATATTTACCTCTAATTTAATTATTCTAATTAGCGCTCATTCACTATCTTTTTCCTGAAAATCTTCTGCACGTCTTCTGCATCTTCTGCAAAGAAAAATGTTTTAATTCGTCCGTTAAAACATTGTTTTATTAATTTCACATTTTTCGTTAGTTTTTTAGCTGCAAAATGAACGTACATCTTCACTCCAACTCAGAACGTTCACATTACATTCATTACAAAATTTATGGGTTTTTAAATGTTTCGTTAAATTATATCTTCTTGTGAAAGATAAATTACAGATGTGGTATATATGATTTCAATTTTTTTGTATTTTGTTAAATTTTAACACACCTTCTTTACAGAAAACTTGAACTTATTAATTGATTTTGAACAGTAAAATTGTGTTTTATGGGTTCTTGTCTCTTCGACTTGTTAAACAAAGAAAATAATAGAAAAAGTATCATTAGATATGTTAATTTTCGAACAATAATGTTGAAATTTGTTTTATTCAAATAAATTTGAAATTAGTTTATGAATATTACAATGTTGCAACATATTGACGGACGTAATGTTAACATCGGTTTTATTAAATTGTCTAACAATGTTAATGTCAATTTCAATGTCATTGTCAACATTGCAAAGAATTTAAAAAATGCAAACAATGTTAATTGTTAACATGTTTTATTCAATATCATTTCTAATAATACAACAATGTTGCAATATGTATATGGAAATATCTATTTTTCTATGATGTAATAAAAATGTATATAAACTTGTACTACAATTCTACTATGTTATATACTTTCATCAGTTTAGTAAACAAAGAAAATAATAGAAAAAGTATCATTAGATATGTTGATTTTCTAACAACAATGTTCAAATTTGTTTTATTTATATAAATTCGAAATTAGTTTATGAATATTACAATATTAGTTTATGAATATATCAATGTTGCAATATATTGATGGACGTAATGTTAACATCGGTTTTATTAAATTGTCTAACAATGTTAATATCAATGTCAATTGCAATGTCATTGTCAACATTGCAAAGAATTCAAAAAATGTAAACAATGGTCGCGTAGCATCTAGCGCTCGAAAAATTTTCTACTGAACGATTTTTTTATCTAGCGCTACAAAGTGGCGCTAAATCAATTTTGCAGCAATTATTTTGCAATTATAATTATTGTTATTATTACTATTATTATTATTATTGTTGTTATTATTGTTATTATTTTACTACAGTCACAGTTTATGTCTTCACATTTAATGTCAAAAATGTTTGTTTACAAAATTTTGTGAGAATTTTTGTTTTTTAAGCATTTTTCTAAAAATTGATAAATTGAGAGATCAAAAATATAAGATTTAAAAAACAAAAATACGATTTAAATAAAATAAAAATATACGAAATGTCACACAAAATTAAATGCCATTTAATTTTGCTGCAAATCGTTCAATACAAACATGCAGCGCTAAATGCTACACCCCCGCAATTCAGTATAGCGCTAGATTCTCCTGAACGCGACCAATGTTAATTGTTAACATATGTTTCATTCAATATCATATTTAATAATATTACAACAATGTTGCAATATGTATATTGAAATATCTATTTTTCTATGATGTAATTAAATGTATATAAACTTGTACTACAATTCTATTATATTACATACTTTCATCAGTTTAGTAAACTGAAAGTAAAATTATTGAAACACCCAAAGAAAAACAACAACAAACTGTAATATTTTGTAATATAGAAAAAGGGTTAATTTAAACACAGAAGTTGTTTTATTTAACTTTATTTGTTTTACACCCTTACAGTGTAAAATTTGAAATAGTAATGTCTTTTTTTTTGTAAAAGAAAGTCTTTTATACAATTTATTTTCTTACATTCTAAAACAATATTTATTACAAAATAGACTAAAAAAAATGATTATTATAAAAATAGATAAATATGTCAAGTATCATGCTGGCAATGCAAACCAGTATGCATTTACAAAATATTTTAGTTCAATATTGCAATATGATAACTTAATTCTACTTTCTTTGTTTATATATTTTGAAGTAACCTTCATTATTTATAGTTAGTATATTTTGGTTCATTATTGCAATATGATATTTAATTTTAAATATATGTAAACCATATGTTACATTATTCATGCTTTAACCTAATTTATTTATAGTTAAAAAGAAAAGGAATTGAAAGTAAAAAGAAATACAAAATTAATATAATGTTTATTGTTATGATTTTAATATATTGGAGTGGCATATTACACCTTCCCCCATCGAAAAAAAAATTGTCAGAAATTGTGATAATTTTTAGTTTTTTTTTATTACAAGTGACATATAATTGTTTTGTTTTTTTTTTATATTCTTTCTTTTATATTTTTTGTTGTAGCTATTATCTAATATATATAAAAATAAAAATATTCTCTTATAATATAAGGTTGTTTATTTTTTCTTATTATTATGATATTTAGTTTATGTTTACTCAAATTATATTACATTATTTTAACAAAAATGTTGTTGTTATATAAATTTTTGTTTTATTTAATATATAAATTCCTCATTATGTAATTATAATTAATAATGTTTCCTCTTTTCTTTTTTTATATATTACCAAAAATTAAACTGTTTATTTATTGGAAAAAGAAAAAAAAAGAAAATCAAATTAAGTTCAAAAAAAATTTTTTGATATGCAATTTGTATTTACTCAACAAATATTTTTAAAAGATTGTTGTAAACTAGTTTTGTTTTCCTACCAATTTTAATAGTAGTATTTTCTGGAGAATTTATTTCTATGACTTCGTAAGGCCCTAGGTAACATGCAGTTAATTTTTTATTTTTTCTTACTGTATCAAGTAACCAAACTTTGTCTCCTACAATAATGTCTAATAATCGAGCATTCTTATCATAGATTCTTTTATTTGTTTCTTTCGATTTAATTAAATTATTTCTGGCTTCAGTATAACTGTTTTGAAGGCGTGATTTTAAGTCTAGAACATAATTGTTGATATTATATAATGGTTCAATAGTTTTGGATATGGCTGATGGTAATTCAGGTTTTATACTAAATAATATTTCATACGGCGTAAATTTTGTTGAAGTACTAGGAGTTGTATTATGTGCAAAAATTGCAAAGTCTAACCACGTATCCCAATTATCAGGATCTTTATTTGCATAACAACGCAAATAATTTTCCAAAGAACGATTTGCTCTTTCTAAGGAACCATTGGATTCCGGATGATAACTAGTTGTGTTTATCTTTTTAATTTTCAATAATGAACAAGTCCTTTTAAATACTTCGCTCATAAAATTAGTACCTTGATCAGTTAGAATTATTTTTGGAGTACCAAAAATGCAAATGATCTTCCGTACAAAAGCGTCTGCTACCGTGACCGCTTCCTGATTAGGAATAGGGATAGCTAACAGAAATTTAGTGAGTAAAGTGAGTAAATCTTGAAATGTTAGTATATATATATTACCTGATTCAGAAGTAGATAATGGTCCTACTATATCCAAAGCAATTTTTTCAAAAGGTTTGTTAGGAGTATCTGTTATTTTCATTGGTATTTTAGTTTTTAAGCTTAATTTATTTTTCTGACATATTTCGCAAGAAGATATATATTTGATTACAGTTTGTTTCATATTTTTAAAGTAAAACTTTTGTTTAAGTTTTTATAGTGTACGACTTACACCTTGGTGCCCACCAACTGGACTATTATGATACTCTTCTAGAACTGTTTTAATTTCTTTAGGTTCGGAGAGAATAGTAATTTGGTTTTCTATTATATAAGCATAATCAGATTCATTTTGATTTGTAATATTTTCATGAATATTATCTTGATCTGAGTTTTTATTTTCTGAATTATTAAGATTTTTATTTTGCGATACGTTGTTTTGACTGTGATTTGTTCTATTAGATTGTACTCTAGTAATTACATTAATATTGGATATTTTTAATCTAGATAAGGCGTTTGCATTCGTATTCAAATTACCCGATCTGTGGATAACACGATAATCGTATTCTTCTAATTTAATACGCCAGCGCATAATTCTAGAAGTTGGATTATTTATGTTGCAGATCCAAACAAGGGGTTTGTGGTCGGTAACAACCGTAAATTTTCTACCGTAAAGGTATGGTCGAAAATAAGACGTTGCCCAAACGACTGCTAAAGCTTCCTTTTCAATAGTGGAGTAATTACGTTCGGCTTTATTTAATGTTCTACTAACGTATGCGTTCTACTAACGTAATGTTCCATTACTTTGCCTTGTTCTAATGTTTGCTGCGATAAAACGGCACCTAAAGCTGTGTCGCTCGCATCAGTTGTAAGATAAAATTCTTTCGTGAAGTTAGGATATTGTAATACTGGGTATTCGGTTATTGTAATACTGGCTTTTTTTAAGCTTTTAAAAAATTCATCGCAAAACTCATCCCAAACAAATTTAGCATCCTTTTTCAACAATTTATTCAATGGTTGTGCTATAGCTAAGAATTTTGGTATGAATTTACGATAATATCCTATTAATCCTAGGAAAGATTTAATAGCTTTTTGATTTTGTGGCGGTTCTATATTTAAAATTGTAATTATTTTATTTTTAACGGGTTTAATACCTTTTTCGGTTATAACATGACCAAGATATAGCACTTCTTTATGTAAAAATTTGCATTTATTAGGTTGCAGTTTTAAATTATATTTCTTTAATGCTTTAAATACTTCAATTAATTTCTTATTATGGTCAACAAGATTTTTACCATAGATAACTATATCATTTAGGTATACGAAACAACGGATGCCTTTAAGGCCAGTGAGAACTATATTCATAAGCCTCTGAAAAGTAGGAGGTGCATTTCGCAATCCAAAAGGCATTCGTGTCAATTCGAAATGACCATACGGTGTACTGAAAGCGGTTTTTTCACAATCCTTTTCTGCGACCCCGATTTGATGGAATCCATTTGCTAAATCTAAAGTAGAAAAATATTTAAATTCACTCAATTGTCCAAGAATATCTTCAATATTTGGCAGGGAATTGAATCACTTATGGTGATTTCATTTAGCTTCCGATAATCAACCACGACGCGCCACTTTTTGTTACCGTTAGCATCTGGTTTTTTAAGAACAACTAATTAAGGATTGTTCCAAGAGCTTTTACTATGTTGAACTATTCCTTGAGTCAACATTTCATCAACTTGTCTTTTTATCTCAGATTTGTGAATTTCAGGCAATCTATATGTTTTAACGTTAACAGCTGGTTTATCAGATTGTATGTTTATTTCATGCTTAATTATTGCTGTACAGGTCAATTGATCACCTTCCAAGTAAAATAATTGATTATATTCCCTACATATATTTATAATGGATATTTTTTCCTCTGAATCAAGATGAGAGAGATCTAATTGTTTATTTAAGTTTTCTAAACGATTTTCTATTAAATTTGTAGTTTCAGCTTGTGCTAACGTATAGATATTAAAATTTTTGATAGGAGTAAAATTTATTTTTAATTCTTCATTACATATTTCATATGGTTTTTCATCCACGTTATAATACTAAGATATACGTAACCATTTTCTGGTTTTACAATTGTATTTGTTATAAATATCCCATTTTCATTTAAATTTTTAGGATTTAACATTGTAATTGATTCCTCCTGAATTATTAAGGGACCGTATTTAATCAATTTTTCTGTACGTGGTGGTATTACCACAACTTTATTTTCTGTTTGAAATTTTATTGGAACTTTTAAATCATTAAAATTAAAAATTACTTGATCATTACCATAGTCCATAATTGCTTTAGTTTTATTCAAAAAATCTTCGCCAATTATACCATCTTGCGCAATTGGAAAATTAGCGGAAACTACATGAAAAAGTATAGCATATCGTTTCAGTTCATGACCAGGAACTTTGATAAATAATGTAGTAGTTCCAATTGTATTAATAGGTTCGGATGAGATACCTTTCAATTCAATGGACATGCAATCTACATATGTATTGTCATGCAAAGCATTTACTTTAATAATACTTATATTTGCACCCGAATCTATTAATAAATTTGTAAATTGATTTTCCGCACCCTGTATTTCTAGAGACAAGATACTGGAAAACGTACGATTTTTTGATTGATTTATCATTATTGTTATACCCTACACCTAAAGTATAGGGTATATTAACTTTGGTATGGTGTTTGTAACCACCAAAAGGAAGCGAGTTAGGTATAGACATGTATATATATTCTGAATCAGGATCACCGCGGGAGTCGATTTAGCGATGTCCGTCCGCCCGTCCGTCCGTACGCACGATAACTCAAAAAATAATGATGCTATCTTGATGAAATTTATATAGTAGGTTACTAATTACGAAAGAAAGGCTAAGTTCGAATCTGGACAAAATCCGTCCATGGGTTCGGATTCTGGAAGCTTCCGAATGGTTCCGGGCTTTTGGAAATAATCTCCGCAAACGAGATTATCTCCAAAAGCAACAAAGATAGAACCTTCAAATTTTGTACAATGATGTTTCTTCCCGTTCGATTTATGGCTCTGAAATTTAAGAGGATTTGGTCCATGGGTTTGGGTTTTGGAAGCTTCCGAACGAGCACCAGAGCAAATGAGATTATTTCTAAAACCAACAAAGATAGAACCTTTAAATTTTGTACAATGATGTTCCTTCCCGTTCGATTTATGTCTCTGAAATTTAAGAGGATTTGGTCCATGGGTTTGGATTTGGAAGCTTCCGAACGAGCCCCAGAGCAAATGAGATTATCTCCAAAACCAATAAAGATATAACCTTTACTTTTGGCAGAATGGTGTTTTTTCATGTATGATTTAGGCCTCTGAAATTTAAGAGAATTTGGTCCATGGGTTTGGATTTGGAAGCTTCCGAACGAGCACCAGAGCAAATGAGATTATCTCCAAAATCAACAAAGATATAACCTTTAAATTTGGCAGGGTGGTGTTCTTTCATGTTTTATTTAAGTCTCTGAAATGTGAGAAGATTTGGTCCATGGGTTCGGGTTTTGCAAACTTCCGAACGAGCCCCAGAGCAAACGAGATTATCTCCAAAACCAATAAAGATAGAACCTTTAAATTTTTTTATAATGATGTTTCTTCCAGTTTGATTTATGTCTCTAAAATTTAAGAGGATGTGGTCCATGGGTTTGGATTTTGGAAGCTTCCGAACGAGCCCCAGAGCAAATGAGATTATCTCCAAAAAACAACAAATATATAACCTTTAAATTTGGCCGAATGGTGTTTTTTCATGTTTGATTTAAGTCTCTGAAATTTGAGAGGATTTGGCCATGGGTTTAAATTTGAAAGAATTTGAACCGTGGATTCGAATTTTGGAAGCTTCCGAACGAGCCGCAGAGCAAATGAGATTATATCCAATACGAACAAAGGTAGAACCTTTGAATTTGGTACAATGGTGTTCTTTCGTGTTTGATTTATGTCTCTGAAATTTAAGAGGATTTGGTCCATGGGTTTGGTTTTGGAAGCTTCCGAACGAGCCCCAGAGCAAATGAGATTATCTCCAAAACCACTAAAGATATAACCTTTACTTTTGGCATAATGGTGTTCTTTCATGTATGATTTAGGCCTCTGAAATTTGAGAGGATTTGGTCCTTGGGTTCGGATTTTGAAAGATTCCGAACGAGCCTCAGAGCAAATGATATTATCTCCAAATACAACAAAGATATAACCTTTAAATTAGGCAGAATGGTGTTCCTTCATGTTTGATTTATGTTTCTGAAATTTGTGAGGATTTCGTCCATGGGTTCATATCTTGGAAGCTTCCGGACGAGCCCCAGAGCAAACGAGTATATCTCCACAACCAACAAAGATAGAACTTTTATTTTTAGTACAAAGGTGTTCTGTTATGTTTCCTTTTCTGTAAAATTGGAAACTGACATTTGAAAGAATTTGAACCATGGGTTCGTATTTTGGAAACTGGACGAGCACAAGAGCAACGAGCATATCTCCAAAACCAACAAAAGTAGAACCTTTAAATTTAATAGAATGGTGTTCTGGCAAGTTTTCTTTATGTTCCTGAGATGGATTCGATGAATTGGAGTGGCAATTCGGGTAGCTGACACAAACATCCCAAGGACTACCAATCTTGGAAAATAATTAAGATAGAAACTTAAAATTTTATACAAGGGTGTCAAGCATATCCCAAGCGGATGCCTCTTTTACGTTCTTGAAATTCGAGTTGAATAAGACAGAAAAGGGAAGAAGTTCAAGCAGCTGCCAAAAACACTTATGGATTTTTAATTTAATTCGAATTATTCAGGTGTATGGTATTAATAAGTCGGTTGCATCGACTTACTGTTACATTTACTTGTTTTTGTTAAATTTTGATTTAATTTTGAATTTGAAATTTCGCTTGATTTAGAATTTTGATTTTGATTTGATTTAGAAGTCGATTTAGAATTTGGCATTTTATTCGATTTAGTATTTGATTTAGAAGTCGATTTAGAATTTGGCATTTTATTCGATTTAGTATTTGATATAGAAGTTGATTTAGAATTTGGCATTTTATTCGATTTAGTATTTGATTTAGAAGTAGATTTAGAATTTGGGAGCTCTATTTTAATTGGCTTGCCTGTGTCCTGAGACCCGATGGACCAGGTTGCTGGTAGTTTTCCTCATTTGTATAAGGTTGAGAAAGGTTATTACTATTCTTTTTATTTCTATTGAATGCTAATTTTTTGCATTCATATATAGTATGTCCAGGATTTTTACAGTAACGACAAATCTTTTCTTGCGTTAGTGTATTGACTCGTGGGCTAGCACTTGGGTTTGTATACCGCGGAACATTATTAAATTTTGCGGAACTATTTAGGTTAGTTACTTTATTAAAATTAGGATTAAAATTTTGACTGCTCTTTCGACAATCTCTGGTATGATGGGTATTTGTTTTGCACACATTACAGTAAGGAGTTCTGTTACTGTTATTATTACCATTATAATAATTCCTATTTTGATTGCTAGCCTTATAATTAGTGGAAACATTTAATTTTTCCTCATTGATCGCCAAATTTAAAGATTCGTTTAATGAGGGCAACCTGGCGGTGCGAACAATTATTCTTAGGGGATCCAATAATCCATTTATAAAATTGTTCATTACTATTGACTCGTTTAATTCATATGTAGCTTGCACGCCATCAGTTGTCATTGAATCTTTAACACTGGCTATATTTAATTCATCAAAAAGCCTTTCAGTTCTCTCTGAATAGTGAGTTACTGATTCCCTTGGTCCTTGACTCAAGGAAAATATATCAAGTTGAATTATTTGGGTGGATCTGGTTTTTGAAAATTTCTCTATAAGGGAAGTTTTAAGTTTTTCCCAATCATCGAGTTTTTGGTACCTTATTGTGGCGTTATATGCACGCCCAGAAATTTTAGAGGTAATGACTTCCAAAAAGTCTGTTAGATTTTCGTCCCTTTTAGCTCTTTCGTACTGTATTTTTGCGAGTTGCAGGAATCTGTGTAACTCTGCAGAATCTACTAAATACGGGAATCATTTTATTTGCCCGATCGATGTCGAATTGAGACATTTTGTCTAAGTGGTCTTGATCGTTTTGTTTAATTATGTCTTATCCAGTATTTATTAATGGGTCTGTATTAACTTTAGCTGTGGAAGTCGAAGGCTTCGTTGGAGAACGAGAAATAGGCATAGGAACTAGGTTTTCGTCAGTTGATTTAGAAATTTTTCTAGTTCTTAAACTGAGATTCATACAAAAAAATTTTTTCTTTTCTTTTTTTTTAGCAAAATTTGAATGTAAATATTTTATTTAATGTAAATATTTTATTTTGACTTTTATTTATATTTATATTTTATTTAAATATATTATTTATTTAATTTAGTATTATTTTATTTTGACAACATAGTTAGGATTGAGAAAAAAAACTAATTTAATCCTTTTTTTTTTCTTTTCTTCTTCAACCAAAATACATTTTATATGAAAAACAAAATAGCAAAGAAATTTTACATTTATTATTTTATTTTTATAAAATATAATTTTCCCTTTTTTTTTTTTGAAAATAGTAAAAATCTATTTGTACTATTATTTATAACTACTTTTTCTTTAAATATTTAAACCTTCTTTTTTTTTTTTTTTTTTAAAAAAATGTTTTTATTCACTTTCAAAAACTTTTCCTCTTTTTTTTTTCTTTTCTTTATATATTAAAAAAAATTGACTTACTTTTTGTTTTTTTAAACCGGTGGATCTTGAGATGCTCTGGCTTTCTTGATGACGCAGTGCTTTAAAACGTCATAGATGATGACTACGCTGACTGCTATACAAAATTCCTTTAAAATCTCTTCGGTGCTGTTATTCAGAGTTTGGACGATACTCTGTGCTGAACCCATTGAGTGGATTGAAAACGGCGTTCTTGGCCCCCGTTTCAAAAATTTTTTTTTACACAAAATTATGATGTTTAATGGCTCATATTATTATTTTCACTTTTTTTTTTTTTTAAATATTAGTATGCTAAATAGTTTTATTCACCCATTTTTTTTTTTTTTATTTATATTTTTTTTTTTTTTATTAAAGTTATTATAAGCTATTAATTTATTATATAAAGATTTTAAATAAAATTTTTTTTTTTTATTTTTTTTTTTTGATAAAAAAGTTTTTTTTTTTTTTGAAACTTATTGACATCTAGAACAACACATTCGAGACCCCACACCTGACACCAATGTAATATTTTGTAATATAGAAAAAGGGTTAATTTAAACACAGAAGTTGTTTTATTTAACTTTATTTGTTTTACACCCTTACAGTGTAAAATTTGAAATAGTAATGTCTTCTTGTTTTGTAAAAGAAAATCTTTTATACAATTTATTTTCTTACATTCTAAAACAATATTTATTACAAAATAGACTAAAAAAAATGATTATTATAAAAATAGATAAATATGTCAAGTATCATGCTGGCAATGCAAACCAGTATGCATTTACAAAATATTTTAGTTCAATATTGCAATATGATAACTTAATTCTACTTTCTTTGTTTATATATTTTGAAGTAACCTTCATTATTTATAGTTAGTATATTTTGGTTCATTATTGCAATATGATATTTAATTTTAAACATATGTAAAACATATGTTACATTATTCATGCTTTAACCTAATTTATTTATTTATTTTTATATTACTTTAGGCTTTTGTTAAAAAAGTGAAATGAAATTGGAAACGATGAGAACCAAGAATTTCGTTCAATTGATATTCTTCTAAAAAATCAAAAATGTGAAGTAAATAAATGGAAATTTCTTGACAATAAACACGGTCAAAAGGTGGTACTGTGTGAAGTACTGGATCTATTAGAGAAAGATGAGAGCATCACTTTCTTTATACCAGATCGGTTTTCGAAGAAGGTGCAAAACGATGGTGAAATAGACGAATTAAATAAGATCGATGGAATATGGCTCTATTTGAGCTGTTACCAGTATCAAAAGATAAAAAAAAAATAGAAATTAATAAAAACAAAAAAAAAAGAATAAAATGTAAGGGAGCTAATATAGAGTCATATTTATTTTGAAATAAAAAATTTTAATTCGTCCATTAAAACATTGTTTTATTAATTTTTCATTTTCCTCCTTCATTTTTTAGGTTTTTCAGGTTTTTAGCTTCACATTATAAAAAGCAAGAAAAATCAATAAAATTTTTAATTTTTTTTTTTAAAAATTAAACTGTTTTTTTCATTTTGAGGTTCTTCAGGTTTAAAAGCTTTTTCAGGTTTATATTTTTTTTGAGTTAAAACAAAAATTTTCCTTTCTTCAATGTCCCAGACGCCCCTTGGCCTAAGAGCTTGGCGGTCTGGTAGGCCAAGTTCGGTACAGTTTCCGCAACGGTCTCCGGAAGTCTGGTGATGGTGTTAGAAAGTTTAGATCAGTACACTGTCAAGCCAGTCGTCTAACCTGGTGATTCAGCAACTTAAATTGCTATCGTAGGTATAAATTAAAGGTTGTTGGTTCGTTTTAATACAGTGAAGAGTAAAATGAGCAGCAGGAAGGCAATAATTGATCTACCATTTGTTATTGGAAACAATAAGCAATATTTTTTAAAGAAATTTTCTTTGGTAGCTGAAGGTTCCTACCAAACCAATGCCCATAAACATAAATGCTGTTTATGTTTAAACCACCTTACTCATTCGAAGAGTTAAGTAGTTATGCTAAACAGCAAAATGCATACAACAATACAGAAATTAATGGTCTTGAATAGAACCATGGATTTATAGAATACACGGAAATTAAAAATATCTTAGGAACATTTAACATCATTGGATGTCATTTAAGTAAAAGGATATCAGAAAAAGGAATTTTTAAATAAATTTGTTTCGAGTTCAGTGGTAGATGTTATGAATTTAGAAAATAAAATTCCACTTCTTAACAAGCTAAGGAATTTCATAACTATTTGCCCTCACCATTGCAATACGGAAAATTTACAAAGATGTGCTGTGAAAAATTGTATGAACATATATATGTATTTAATAAAAGATAATAATTGGTTTTAAAAAATATTTGTTTTATTTATTGTTGACCAATATAATTTTTCTGACATAAACATTGGTATTTCCTAAAATAACTTGGAATAGTTATCAATTTAATAGTAGTCTCTGGAATAGTTATCTCTCATTGTTATATAACATCACCGCTTGTATAAAATCCAACATAAGACAAAAGCATGTGTATTCATCTAGTTGTAATGTAAGGTTTTT
This sequence comes from Poecilobothrus nobilitatus, assembly GCA_947095535.1. Lineage (NCBI taxonomy): Eukaryota > Metazoa > Arthropoda > Insecta > Diptera > Dolichopodidae > Poecilobothrus > Poecilobothrus nobilitatus. The sequence goes on along the minus strand of OX352774.1, from coordinate 144,918,476 downwards.
AGTATTCAATTTTATCGAAATTCCTTTTGAATTTAATTTTTCTTGACCCTTTTTAAAATCATTATAAAATGTATACCACTCCAAATAATTCATCTCAATTTATTACGTTGAAAAATTAATGTTGCAGCAAAATTAAAAATATTAAATACAATTTGTAATTTTATTGTTTGTTTTTTATCTAAATAATAGATATAGTTTAATAAAAGATTTTGTGATGATTCACTTTTTTGTTTTAGAAATATTTCTGTATTTGGTGTTTGCTCCATTTTTTTCTTCTTTCTAACTGAGAAATCTTTTTCAGGTTTTTGGTATTTATATGTAGTAAATATTTCTCATATTCCCCCCAAAAAAAATTCGAAACATTCTCTGTATTTTTTCATCGTTTTTGAGCGGGGATGTGTCGAATAAATTAAGAAAATTCCTCATACTTTTCCAGGAACATCTTGCCCACAAATAAACACAGTAGTATTGTCCACATACTGAAGAAAAATTACTTTGTAAGCTTTTATTATTAAAAACAAAGCAATTCGTTTGATTTTGCAAAAAATTTATAATCTCTCTATGTAATGGTGATCTTCCATATGAATCAAAATATTCTGCACAACCTTGTGTTGGTATAAAAATTGCGAACCAATGTGTCCCCTGTTCAGTAGAAGTGTCGGTGTTTATTATTAAAATACCTGGTTTTGAAATATTTTGAGGTATTTTATCGACAGCAAAAACACCTTTAAATAGTTTACGTGTTGCACTATTACATTTTAACACTTAAGTTAGCTGACGTGTATTTATTGTCTTGTAAACGAGAAATATCAGTTAAACGAGAATTTCCGCTTATATATGATGCTAAAAATTGTGCTTTAAGTTTTCCATTTGTTAAGACTATATCAAATTTTTTAAGCATATTTACTAAGTCATTATTTGTTTTTTCGTTATCGATATGTCCAAAAGAGTATTTCTCGATGTCTGTTCTTTTTAAATCTCTGATAGAAAATTTATACTTTAGTTCTTTTACAAAAGGTTGACATTTTTCTTTTATTCCAGCTACAGCAATATTTTTTATAAATATTGTGTTGCTATTGCCGTACAGAACGATAAGTCTACTATAACAGAGTTATGTATATTGAGGGGAAACGAAATATTATTCATCCTTTTATATGTTTAGGTAGACATTACGATTTTTGTCAATTTCTATATTAGAATCAAATTCTGCAAATACAATTCATGTTAAAGTTGAGCTTAATGGAGAACTTAGTCTTGCTTCAATTTTTAATGTTCCCTGATTTAAAAGGTTTTGACAAGAATTTGTTGTTGATCCATCTGCCGATAAATTGAAAGCTAGTATTGTGTAACCTTTTGTAAACAATTCTTTTGTAATCTGGTGTCCTCTATCAGAGTGATGTATACTAGTTCCACTGAATAATGTTAAGTATGCTCGTGAATTATAATAATTACTCCTTAAAAAGTTTGTTTCTATAGGAGAATTAGGTACAGACATTCCATTTACATATAATTGAAACTGCGAAAGATTTTGATCGAAAAAATATGGATTTTTTGATCTTTTCCCATTAAAGTTTTCATTGTTTACCATACAAAATACAATAGCATTAGGAATTTGTCTAATGAAAACATTGTTTAATGATATATTTGAAGTATTAACTGGAATTGTAAAAGTTTTAATTTCGTTGCTTTTGTATTGATACTTTGCATTTGCCTTTTCTAATACTGTATTATGTGCCAGCAATATATTAGGATTGACAGTGACAAGTTTTATGTATAAAGTAGCTTCATGAATCTTTCAATAACTTTCATCTGAATCATTGAAAAATAGAAAAAAATCTTGTTTTTCTAATGTTAGAGTAATTCTCATGTCAACATTATTTCAAAGTAGTGTGGGAGTATTGAAGAAATCTACATGTAGTTTTCACATCAATTCCACCACTGCAGAGTTATTATATAATTTCTGTCTTGTTTTAGAGCCATTATTGTTAAAATCAATAACGTTATTTTTATCTTATCCCAACCAGATACTTCTAGATGTGTTTGACTAAAATCGCTGCCATAATTTAGTAAAGTTGTTAGGTAATGATATGTAATGATATAATGAATCGGATGGTGTTATGTTTTTTCCATTTAATGTAACATTGCATTGTTTGATGATGGAGTGTAATAAAATATTTATAATACTTGGTTGTGAACCTGCTTTAATATCAGCTCCAGTTCCTGTTTTGTCATTTACACTCCAATTTGATCCACCTTTTTTTAATATTTGAACTTTAAACTTTATATAGGTACTGGATAAATCTGTATAAGTATCTCCACTTCCAAGTGATTCTACTACAAATTCAATGGTTGACGGCGATGCTTCTAATGAGACTAAAGGGTTGTATGCTATTTCTTCTGAACGTAAAATGCTTGTTTGAAGTGGTAAAGAAGCGAAAATATCTAGTTCAGATTTCATGCACTCCATTTTAATTGAAGATATCTGATTTTTTGCTTTGCTTTTTTCGACGCTTCAACTTTGAATATTGTTTTTTAGAAACTGCACGTCTTTTTATAGGTTTCCGTCTTCCACCATACATTGAGTGTAATTGATTAACCATGGATTTTCGTAAATTTTTAATACCAGTTTTGACTTATCAATTACGGACTCTTTTATATGTGTACCAGATGCTATATCACAAAGAATGTTTTTACTTGTGTTTACAGCTTCCTTTTTAAAAAGATCCCAACCAGATGAAAGAACTGGTTTCAAATAACGAAATAAATTTCCAAATATGTTTCCTAAACCACGACCACTCCGTATAATTGGACAAAATTGTAATAAAGGTCCAATATCATTAATTCCTCCTCCTACTTGAGGAATTCCATAGAATATCTTATTTGGGTAGTAGTATTTATATTGTTTGGCAATCAATGCTTTTTAAAGTGTAAGACAATTTTGGTTGGATAGTAACTTGAAACAAAATTTATTGCATCACCGTATTGATTACAGATTTTAATAATTATAGTTTCAAAAGTATTTTTCTCTATAGGTATGTAATGAACATTTTGAAACTTAATATTTATAGGAATTCTACAACTATCTATGTTGATAGCTCTCAATGCCCGTACTTTGCTACTTCCAAAAGTAGATGATTGAACTATATCTGAATAAATCATAACCATTCCATTTAATTCGTTTTGTTTTTAACAATAGCTAATTTGAGTAGTTCAGGTAATTTTGTTTTGAAATTTTTTATATTTTTTTCCTGTTGAAATAAGTCACTTAACAATGTTTTTATATTATAATTCTGATTAACTTTTATAAAGAAGCTATCTTTATCAAAAGTTTGTGATATTCGAATTAAACCTCTTTCGTTTTGTTCTGCTACTTTTTTAAATATTGTATCATCATAATTTTTAGGATTAGAGATAATGCTAAAATTTCATTTAAAAATTCTTTGTAAACCTGGCTTCGAGTAAATCCCTTATTAGGAGTTATATTTTTAATAAGTGTTGGTAAAACATTAAATTTCCAATCATTCAGATGTAATTCTGCATCATCACATGAATAATATGTGTAACATACAGATTTGGTTACTTTGATTTTTCAAGAGGTTTTTCAATATTTGTTACATAAACATTATACTGTCCAATATTAATAAAAGCAGATTTCTCTTTGTTAAATTCTTCTGTTTGTAGGAAATCGTTTATATAAATTTCTGAAAGACCAGCTATCCAATTTCCATTTCTTAAATCGAAGTGAATAGGTAGTTTATTTTCAAATGAAGCTAAAGTATTATTAGGAAACAGTTTTAAATTATCATTGCTAAATGATATATTCATCTTGACTATCCATCTCTGATATAAGTTATCACAAAAAACTTTAAAACACAAAATGTCACACTATTTATATGTTTTTCATGTTGGCACAGACATTGTTCTTTTTGGCGTCCTATGCAGTGATTCATTTTGTTTTCGTTTCTTTGAATCAGAAAAACGTGATAGTATACCAGGGGAAAATTTAAATTTGATTTTTTAGAAGATGGAGCAGCAACTGTTATTACATCGCCTCCTGGTGTTTCGAATATACTAAAATCAGAATTCAAAGATGGTCTTTCGATTAATTTGACACCTTCGATTATCTCACCTTGAGGTAATTTTTCATCATCATAACTATCTTTATGATCATAATCATCAATACCACTTAAATGAAAACTTGTATCTGTTTGTTCTTTTTTAGGATCGTATTCAAAGACATCATCTTCAGAAAAGGAATGAAATTTGTTTGTGTATTTGTTGTTTGATATTTAGGTGATATCGTTTCTGTGTATGCATTCCGTTTTGAAATTAATTTAGTTTGAGTGGCCGCATCAAATCATTTACCAAATGATGATTTTTCTAGTAATTTCATTGTTTGCCTTTTATTAATTCCATATTTCATTAAATTTTGCCTGCACAAATGCCATTTTTGTTTGCTGTTTGGTTTTAGTTTTTTATCATACAGAACCTTTTTCATTTTTTGATCTAGTATGTTTAGATTCTTATCATCTTAAATTATATTTTTAAATTTGTTAAATATTTCAGGAGGCATAACAATCATTCGCTGCATTATGTCTTACTGAGAAGTTTTCCTATTACACCAGATAATATAGTCCCAATTAATGTAGGTAAAAATCTTCCATGTTGAATTAACATTTTACGTTTAGCTTTTATACTTTTTCTTGGACACGCTAAGAGTCTCAGTTGTTTTTTATGTTTTTTTAGTTTTATTTTTTGTGATGGTGATATTGTATTGTTTCCGTTTAACACATTAATCGCAATTTCAGCAATAGTTTTTATAATATCATCGTTGCAATATTTTAGAATATTTTTACGAAAATTCTTGTTGCTGCAGTTTTCTAGTACATGTAACATATGTTGGTGTTTCTTCAACCGTTTCATATTTTAAACAGTTATTTAAATTTTTGGTGTTACAAAAACAAACGCAATATTCCTCGGAGAATATATTAGTTCTAATTCTAAACAAATCGTTAACGTCTTGTGTTAAATCTAAGACAATACAACCGTGTGGGTTGATTCATTATATACCCCCAGGAACCCTACATTTTCAGAATATGGTTGTCTAGCTAGAGCAAAAATCTGTGATTTGTCTCGAGGGTTTTTAAAAAGCACCAAATATTTACAATGTAATGAAATATCACGTGAGAATGTTCCTTGATGAAAAGCGTTTTGCGTCTTTACTATAATTGATAAATTACGATGATGCGAATCTTTAGTAAAAAGTTCACACACTTGCTTATTTGCAGAATCTAACGTTAAATCATCCAAAACAATTAGAATAGGTTTATTTTCATTTTCATCAATCTCTTCTGGAATACTGGTATAAAAAATCTATTGCTGTAAAATTTATATTTCTAGGAACAGCAGAAATTTCGGGGTTACACCATTTCATTTTTTCAATTTTCGGATAAATCAATCTGTTAATATTTTCAATTAAATTACACACAAATGTTGTTTTCCCGCATCCAGATGGACCGCTACCATCATTGTAAATAGGTGAATAAAATTAATCATTATGGGTCCAGTGATATACTAAATTTAAATATATATATATAATATGTGTCCAGTGATATACTAAATTTAAAATACAATTGTACAATGATATAAAGGCAGCAAACATATTCTTAAACAATCATTTTGAATTAGGGAAGTATAGAGGAGTTCTTAAATATTTATTCCTCAGTCATATGATAATTCTATTTCTAAACTGAACATCTGGTAATGACATCCGGTAGAAAATTATAAAATCACTTTGAAAAGCTGAATTAAATGTCACAATAATAATGCCGAGGCCACAAGTTGTATCAGAAATTCATAGAAGCACTAGAAGAAAATTTACAAGAAGAAAATTTATTCAAAAGGGATTATATGATACCTGGCAAATCGATTTGGTTGAAATGATTCCTTATGCAAAATTTAACCAAGGATATAAATATTTATTAACAGTATTGATACATTTTCAAAAATATCATATGCTGAACCGATTCAAAACAAAAGCGCTGATAATGTTTTAATCGCAATGAAAAACATTTTAAGCGCGCTGGTAAAAAACCAAAAAATTTGCAATCTGACTAGGGTACAGAATTTTTCAATAAAAAATTTCAAAATCTGAAAAATAAAATTTACCATATTCAGAGCTACTAGCATCAATTGTAGAACGTTTCAATCGCAAGTTACGTCACAGTTGGCAACCCCAACCAAGATAGAAATTAATGAACCTCCAATAAAAGATAAAACTCAATTTCACATTTATGAAATTTAAAATATTAATTTGTAAGACAAAACACTTTTGATTTTGTTTTTCTTTTTATTCTTTTCAATTTTATACAAAAATGTAATTAGCCACATTTTTGTATACTAAGCATAATTACGGTCAATTGCATTTGAACTATATTTAAATTGCACTTGAAATAATTTAACGTTTTAAATGTAATATGAAACCCAACATATGGTGAAATTATTTTGTACACAAAATTCAGTACGAAAATTTATTATTAACATTGATTTCGTAATAAGTATAAATTAAGTAAATTTCCTTTTTTGTAATTCGACACTGAATTTTGTTTCGAAAGATATTTTCGACTAATAAATTAAAATTAGTATTAAGATAAAGAAATTGTTTTTGTAAAATTAAAAATAAATACTTGTAATATTAAAAAATTGAATTGTTTTAAAAGTTAGTCTTAAGATCAAACTCAAACTTTAAAGTTGAGGAAAAAAGAAATAAAATAATTTAAATATAAATTTAAATTCTTGTGTTTTAAAAACCCATAATTGGCGCAGTCGTGTAGTTTTTGCTATCCAAAGATAGTAAATTTTGTGATACGAATAGAATTTTTTAAAATTTAAAACTTAAATATACAAAAAAAAAAAAAAAAAAAAAAAAAAAGAACATTTAAAAATAAAAAGAAAGTTTTAACTTGAAAATTATTAACATTTAAGTATATAAAAATTCATATACATTTTAATGAGTATTTAATTAACTAAAATTAATAAAATATTTAAAACAAATTAAAAACCTAAATTTAAATAAAATAAAAACAAGAAAAAAATAAAACTTTAATATAATAAAAAAAATTAATGCCTAAAATTAAACAAAAAAAAATAAATAATAGATTGAATTTATATACTATCAGTGAAGAACTAGAAAACATTAGTGAAACCAACGAAACAGAAGTTAATAGTGAAAGAAATATGACTAATCTAACTCCATCAGCATTCGTAATTTCTGCAAGCGATATTTTGAAAGATGCACAGCGTATTCACGAATTCCGTGGTGATGGCGAATATGCTTTAAAGTCATTTCTGAGGGAAGTTGATACAATCCTTCCTCTAATTACATGTCAACAGGCAAAAACATATATTTACCAGAGGATAATTGTAAATAAAATCCAGGGTTCAGCGTTGGATGTTATTAGAACACTAGGTGCAAATGCAGACTGGAACGAGATAAAAACAGCTTTAATAACCAACTTTGGGATCAAAGAGAGTTATCATCAACTATGCCAGCAAGCCCTTGCAGTCAAAAATTATCAGGTTAGACAATATTATAATACTTTAGTAATAGTTTTAAGTAAATTAAATGAAAAATATGAATATGATAGTGATAAGCCAACAGAATTCTCTGCTCAGAATAATGAAAGATTCATTTTAAATATATTTTTAAATAACATAGATGCAAATTTGGCATCAATTATAATAAATAAAAATATTAAAAAAATAAGGGAAGCTTTTGACTCGTTAGAAAATTTAGGTATGATTAGAGATAGGCATAAATTTAGTAATAACCATAATGATTTTAAAAATATAAATAAAAAAAATAATTATAAATATCAAAGTAATGATAGACGAACAGGACAATTTCGACAAAACAATCAAAATACTTACCAAAATAACTATAGAAATAACAACAATCAAAATACTTACCAAAATAACTATAAAAATAATAACAACCAAAGTACTTCTCAAAATACTTCTAGAAATAATTCTCAAAATACATCTAGAAACAATTACCAAAAAACTGAACGAAACCCTACAAACTCTGGACAGTCAAGAATTAGTAGAAATAGTCGGTTTAGTAATAATAGAAATTTTGAAAGATCAGAACCAATGGATACTTACGAACCACCAGAAGAGGAGGTAAATTTTCTCTTACAGCCTCGGAAACTCACTTACCAATAGTGTTACTCACTGTCGACAATACAAAATTAAAATGTTTAATAGATACCGGGTCTTCCACTTCACTTCTCGATGAAAATCAGTTACCACAGTATAAAAGAAATAATTTAATAAGACCTATAAATTTTAATACACTTAATAACCAAATATCAGTAAGAAAAGAAATTAAGACAGATTTACCTGTAGAATTTAAAGAAGATGCATTCATGATTTGGAAATTAACAAATTTTCAAAATAAGAATTTTGATGCTATAATAGGTCAAAACCTACTCAAACCACTAGGTGCTATTATTGACTTAGAAAATGAAATTTTAAAAATCAATAATAATGAAATCAAATGTATTGATAGTTGTCCATATAAATTCGAAGAAATTTATCAGTTAGAAAAAACGAATTTAAACGATTCAAAATTTCAAATACTTTTTCAATCTTTAAATAAAGAAGAGTGTAATACTTTGAATCATCTGATAAACTCATATAAAGATCTGTTCTTTAAAGAAGGTGATCAATTATCTAGTACTCCTAATATTCAACATCAAATCGTAGTCACGACCGATAGACCTATATATTCTAAAATATATAGATATCCTCGTGTCCATGAACAAGAGATATCTACTCAAATTTCAGATATGCTAAAGCAAGGAATAATTAAAGAAAGTTTTTCTCCTTACAACAGTCCACTATGGATAGTGCCAAAAAAACAAGACAATTCTGGAAAGAAAAAATGGCGTCTTGTTGTGGATTATAGAAAACTAAATGAGGTAACCATAGATAATAAATTTCCTATACCCAATATAGAAAATATATTGGTTAAATTAGGAAATTCGCAATATTTTACAACACTAGATTTGGCCAAAGGGTTTCACCAAATGTTAGTGAAAAAAGAAGACCGTCCGAAGACAGCCTTCTCTACACCTTTTGGACATTATGAGTACGAAAGGATGCCGTTTGGATTAAAGAATGCTCCAGCAACTTTCCAACGCCTTATGAATAATGTTCTTAAGGAATATATTAATAGAATATGTGTATGTTATTTAGATGACATACTTATATTCTCTACTTCTTTAGAAGAACATACAATTAATATAAAAAAAATATTTAACAAACTTAGAGAAAATAATTTGAAAATACAAGTAGATAAATGTAAATTTTTTGCAAAACAAACAGAATATTTGGGTCATATTTTAACTCCAGAAGGAGTAAAACCCAATCCTAAAAAGGTGGATGACATTTTAAAATTAAAACTTCCCACTACACAAAAACAGATAAAATCATTTTTGGGAATTACGGGATATTATCGTAAATTTATTAGGGACTATGCCAAATTAGCAAAACCGTTGACAAACTTTCTGAAAAAAAATAGTAAAATAAACATAAAGGACTCTAATTATATAAATGCCTTCGAAAAATTAAAACGAGTAATTACCGAAGACCCTATACTCAAATATCCCGATTTTAACAAAAAGTTTCAATTAGTAACAGATGCTAGTAACTTTGCCATTGGTGCAACTTTGCAACAGGATTCACATCCAATATGTCATGCTAGCAGAACTTTAAATGACCATGAGAAAAATTATTCTCCTATCGAAAAAGAATTGCTTGCCATTGTTTGGCCAACCAATTATTTTAGGCCGTATTTATATGGTAACAAGTTTAAACTTTTTACAGACCATCAACCGTTGAAATGGTTATATGCAAAATCTCAAGGAAAAGACATTAATCCTAGATTAAATAGATGGTTATTAAAATTAGGAGAGTATAACATGGATATTGAATACATAAAAGGCAAGGAAAATAAAGTGGCAGATTTCCTTAGCCGAATAGATATAAATAAACACGAAATAAATCTCTTAGAAAATATAGAAAATTTTAATAGTTCTGATAATGAATCTCAAATTGACTCTAGTACAAATTACTCTCTTGAAAATAATGTAGATTCTTCTGATCTGCAAGCTGTATCCGAAGATACGGATTATAATGATGAAATTCTATCTCAATTAAGTAATAATACAAATTATTCAATGCAAAATAATATAAATACTTCTGACTTTGAAACCTTTTCCGAAAATTTGAGCAACGAGACTGTACATTCTCAAGAAGAAGAGGCAAATGACCATTTCCCAATTTTAGATACAGTTGTGAACAGATTCAAAACCCAAATAATTCTCACTGACAATAAAAATAAGGATGTGGAAATAATGTTTGGTAATAAAAGGATATTCATAAATTCAGACAATATACAAAACAATCTTAGTGATATATGTAGAAGACATATAAAAACAGGTAGAATAGGCATTTTCTCTGAACTAAATGACCAAATATACAATATAGTACAAAGAAAACTAATTGACTTATATGGAAGCTTTCAAAACATAAAGTTTGTTAAGTGCAGTTATTTCGCAAAAGACATGACTACAGAAGATGAAACCTTTAAACAGATACATAAATATCATAAAAATGAAACAGGACATACCGGTATAAATGAAAATTATGAAGGTCTAAAAAAAGTCATATATTTTCCAAAATTAAAAACCTATATTCAAAAATATATTAATAATTGTGATATATGTAGCCGAGTTAAATATGACAGAAAACCTATAAAAAAGAAATTCCAATTGACAGAAACACCTAAAGACATTAAAGAAATTATACATATGGACATATATACTAATTCAAAACAAAACTTTTTAACGTTTATAGACCGTTTTTCTAAATATGCTACCGCTTTTCACCTAAATGATAGAAATAATCAAACTATAATAGAAAAACTTAGAGAATTCAAATCAAACAGAGGGCATTTCAAAAAACTGATTACCGATAATGAATTTAAGAGTATTAATATAAAAAATTTCCTTAAAGACGAACAAATTGAACTTCATTTAGTAAAATCTAACAATCACACTGAAAATTCAGACATTGAACGCTTTCACAATACTATTAGCGAAAAAATTAGAGTTTTAGGTATTGTTAATAAAGACCTTAATGTTATAGAAAAAATGTATAAAGCAATTGAGTGGTATAACAACAGTTACCACTCAGTGACAAAAGAAAAACCAATAAATATTCAAGAAGGAAATTGTAATAAAAACAAAATTTTTGATTTGTTACTGACAGAAAAATCTAGATATATAGACAAACTTAATTTAAAAAGAGAAAATTATACCGAAAACAGAACTGAAGGTTATATAAAAAACTATAAAAGTGTTAGACATAAGGAACGACCCAAATTCATAAAATCTAAGCTAGAAAATATACATCCATCAAATATTAAAAGAAATTGTCAATTTTCAGGTAAAATTAATATTAACAATCTTCCTAATGCTATCAACAATACCGATGCAAATCCAGGCCCATCTCACGTTTGAAAAAATCGAGTCGGACTTGGGATATACAGAAATCAAACTGGAGGATATAGAATTAGTAAAAAACTATAATACAATCTTACATATCATTAACCCCAAAGAAGTTTCAGAAATACTAAACAAACTAGAAGATAATATAAATTTATCAGAAATACAAAATAAACTTATGCTAACTCAACAATTAAATGTCGCGAGAAATAAGATTAAAACTTTAATTCCACACAGACACAAACGGGGTCTAGTAAATTTCGTTGGTACTGTTCAAAAATGGCTGTATGGCACAATGGACGATTCTGATCGACAAGAAATTGAAGATCATCTAAAAATAATTGACCAAAATAATCATAATGCCATAACAAATTTAAACAGTCAAATAACAATTAATAACAATTTTAATAACACTTTTATCAAGCTCAAACAAATTATAGAAAACGACAGATCATTAATTAATGAAAAACTTAACGACATAAACACTCAATACACAACAATTTATAAATACGTACTTTACACAGATTTTGCACTAAAAATTAAAATTATACAAGATAACATTGAACACATTCAAGACAATATAGCATCAGCTAGACTAGGAATAATACATAGCAATATATTAACAAATGAAGAAATTTTAGAATACGATATTGATTTTAATAGATTACAAAATATTAAATTAGCCACATTAATTGATAGTAAAGAAAACATTGTTTTCGTTATTAAAATACCTAATGAAACAATCAGTGTACTAACAACTATGTTAATTCCAATAGGTGATAGATTTAATAATGAACTAATGTTTGAACAACAAAAAATTGTAAAATATAATAACAAAAATTTTAATCATGAAAATAAGAAAGATATAAAAGATTTAATAATATCAAAAAACTGCATTTTCAAAGGAAACTGTTTAAAAATTTTCAATAATGTATCAGAAATAATTGTTTTAAAAATAGGATTAATTTTAGTAAAAAATCAGAAAAATGTAAATTTTAATAGTACTTGTGATGAACGAAAGTTCAAAATAAATGGAAATTACATATTCAATTTTAATGATTGTTCAATAAATATAAACGGAACAGTTTTTAATAGTAATCTAAGAGAATTCAAACAAAGTTTTAGGATATCAGATTATCTAAATATGAATCAAGAAATTAACGAAAATATCAGTTTTAATGACATAATATTAGAACAAGTAAAAAATATTGAAGAAATAAAAGAAATAAAATATCATAAAAATAATTATTATATTTACTTAAGTCTTATAATTTTTATAATTTTATTAGTAATAAGCATAATTATATATCTATTAATATTATTCAAAAAATTCAAAATATTTAAATTTGCGACTCAGGAGAGTCTTAATCTTAAGGAGGGAGGAGTTACGTCACAGTTGGCAACCCCAACCAAGATATAAATTAATGAACCTCCAATAAAAGATAAAACTCAATTTCACATTTATGAAATTTAAAATATTAATTTGTAAGACAAAACACTTTTGATTTTGTTTTTCTTTTTATTCTTTTCAATTTTATACAAAAATGTAATTAGCCACATTTTTGTATACTAAGCATAATTACGGTCAATTGCATTTGAACTATATTTAAATTGCACTTGAAATAATTTAACGTTTTAAATGTAATATGAAACACAACATATGGTGAAATTATTTTGTACACAAATTCAGTACGAAAATTTATTATTAACATTGATTTCGTAATAAGTATAAATTAAGTAAATTTCCTTTTTTGTAATTCGACACTGAATTTTGTTTCGAAAGATATTTTCGACTAATAAATTAAAATTAGTATTAAGATAAAGAAATTGTTTTTGTAAAATTAAAAATAAATACTTGTAATATTAAAAAATTGAATTGTTTTAAAAGTTAGTCTTAAGATCAAACTCAAACTTTAAAGTTGAGGAAAAAAAAAATAAAATAATTTAAATATAAATTTAAATTCTTGTGTTTTAAAAACCCATAATTGGCGCAGTCGTGTAGTTTTTGCTATCCAAAGATAGTAAATTTTGTGATACGAATAGAATTTTTTAAAATTTAAAACTTAAATATACAAAAAAAAAAAAAAAAAAAAAGAACATTTAAAAATAAAAAGAAAGTTTTAACTTGAAAAATATTAACATTTAAGTATATAAAAATTCATATACATTTTAATGAGTATTTAATTAACTAAAATTAATAAAATATTTAAAACAAATTAAAAACCTAAATTTAAATAAAATAAAAACAAGAAAAAAATAAAACTTTAATATAATAAAAAAAATTAATGCCTAAAATTAAACAAAAAAAAATAAATAATAGATTGAATTTATATACTATCAGTGAAGAACTAGAAAACATTAGTGAAACCAACGAAACAGAAGTTAATAGTGAAAGAAATATGACTAATCTAACTCCATCAGCATTCGTAATTTCTGCAAGCGATATTTTGAAAGATGCACAGCGTATTCACGAATTCCGTGGTGATGGCGAATATGCTTTAAAGTCATTTCTGAGGGAAGTTGATACAATCCTTCCTCTAATTACATGTCAACAGGCAAAAACATATATTTACCAGAGGATAATTGTAAATAAAATCCAGGGTCCAGCGTTGGATGTTATTAGAACACTAGGTGCAAATGCAGACTGGAACGAGATAAAAACAGCTTTAATAACCAACTTTGGGATCAAAGAGAGTTATCATCAACTATGCCAGCAAGCCCTTGCAGTCAAAAATTATCAGGTTAGACAATATTATAATACTTTAGTAATAGTTTTAAGTAAATTAAATGAAAAATATGAATATGATAGTGATAAGCCAACAGAATTCTCTGCTCAGAATAATGAAAGATTCATTTTAAATATATTTTTAAATAACATAGATGCAAATTTGGCATCAATTATAATAAATAAAAATATTAAAAAAATAAGGGAAGCTTTTGACTCGTTAGAAAATTTAGGTATGATTAGAGATAGGCATAAATTTAGTAATAACCATAATGATTTTAAAAATATAAATAAAAAAAATAATTATCAATATCAAAGTAATGATAGACGAACAGGACAATTTCGACAAAACAATCAAAATACTTACCAAAATAACTATAGAAATAACAACAATCAAAATACTTACCAAAATAACTATAAAAATAATAACAACCAAAGTACTTCTCAAAATACTTCTAGAAATAATTCTCAAAATACATCTAGAAACAATTACCAAAAAACTGAACGAAACCCTACAAACTCTGGACAGTCAAGAATTAGTAGAAATAGTCGGTTTAATAATAATAGAAATTTTGAAAGATCAGAACCAATGGATACTTACGAACCACCAGAAGAGGAGGTAAATTTTCTCTTACAGCCTCGGAAACTCACTTACCAATAGTGTTACTCACTGTCGACAATACAAAGTTAAAATGTTTAATAGATACCGGGTCTTCCACTTCACTTCTCGATGAAAATCAGTTACCACAGTATAAAAGAAATAATTTAATAAGACCTATAAATTTTAATACACTTAATAACCAAATATCAGTAAGAAAAGAAATTAAGACAGATTTACCTGTAGAATTTAAAGAAGATGCATTCATGATTTGGAAATTAACAAATTTTCAAAATAAGAATTTTGATGCTATAATAGGTCAAAACCTACTCAAACCACTAGGTGCTATTATTGACTTAGAAAATGAAATTTTAAAAATCAATAATAATGAAATCAAATTTATTGATAGTTGTCCACATAAATTCGAAGAAATTTATCAGTTAGAAAAAACGAATTTAAACGATTCAAAATTTCAAATACTTTTTCAATCTTTAAATAAAGAAGAGTGTAATACTTTGAATCATCTGATAAACTCATATAAAGATCTGTTCTTTAAAGAAGGTGATCAATTATCTAGTACTCCTAATATTCAACATCAAATCGTAGTCACGACCGATAGACCTATATATTCTAAAATATATAGATATCCTCGTGTCCATGAACAAGAGATATCTACTCAAATTTCAGATATGCTAAAGCAAGGAATAATTAAAGAAAGTTTTTCTCCTTACAACAGTCCACTATGGATAGTGCCAAAAAAACAAGACAATTCTGGAAAGAAAAAATGGCGTCTTGTTGTGGATTATAGAAAACTAAATGAGGTAACCATAGATAATAAATTTCCTATACCCAATATAGAAAATATATTGGTTAAATTAGGAAATTCGCAATATTTTACAACACTAGATTTGGCCAAAGGGTTTCACCAAATGTTAGTGAAAAAAGAAGACCGTCCGAAGACAGCCTTCTCTACACCTTTTGGACATTATGAGTACGAAAGGATGCCGTTTGGATTAAAGAATGCTCCAGCAACTTTCCAACGCCTTATGAATAATGTTCTTAAGGAATATATTAATAGAATATGTGTATGTTATTTAGATGACATTTATTTAGATGATAAAAAAAATATTTAACAAACTTAGAGAAAATAATTTAAAAATACAAGTAGATAAACGTAAATTTTTTGCAAAACAAACAGAATATTTGGGTCATATTTTAACTTCAGAAGGAGTAAAACCCAATCCTAAAAAGGTGGATGACATTTTAAAATTAAAACTTCCCACTACACAAAAACAGATAAAATCATTTTTGGGAATTACGGGATATTATCGTAAATTTATTAGGGACTATGCCAAATTAGCAAAACCGTTGACAAACTTTCTGAAAACAAATAGTAAAATAAACATAAGGGACTCTAATTATATAAATGCCTTCGAAAAATTAAAACGAGTAATTACCGAAGACGCTATACTCAAATATCCCGATTTTAACAAAAAGTTTCAATTAGTAACAGATGCTAGTAACTTTGCCATTGGTGCAACTTTGCAACAGGATTCACATCCAATATGTTATGCTAGCAGAACTTTAAATGACCATGAGAAAAATTATTCTCCTATCGAAAAAGAATTGCTTGCCATTGTTTGGGCAACCAATTATTTTAGGCCGTATTTATATGGTAACAAGTTTAAACTTTTTACAGACCATCAACCGTTGAAATGGTTATATGCAAAATCTCAAGGAAAAGACATTAATCATAGATTAAATAGATGGTTATTAAAATTAGGAGAGTATAACATGGATATTGAATACATAAAAGGCAAGGAAAATAAAGTGGCAGATTTCCTTAGCCGAATAGATACAAATAAACACGAAATAAATCTCTTAGAAAATATAGAAAATTTTAATAGTTCTGATAATGAATCTCAAATTGACTCTAGTACAAATTACTCTCTTGAAAATAATGTAGATTCTTCTGATCTACAAGCTGTATCCGAAGATACGGTTTATAATGATGAAATTCTATCTCAATTAAGTAATAATACAAATTATTCAATGCAAAATAATATAAATACTTCTGACTTTGAAACCTTTTCCGAAAATTTGAGCAACGAGACTGTACATTCTCAAGAAGAAGAGGCAAATGACCATTTCCCAATTTTAGATACAGTTGTGAACAGATTCAAAACCCAAATAATTCTCACTGACAATAAAAATAAGGATGTAGAAATAATGTTTGGTAATAAAAGGATATTCATAAATTCAGACAATATACAAAACAATCTTAGTGATATATGTAGAAGACATATAAAAACAGGTAGAATAGGCATTTTCTCTGAACTAAATGACCAAATATACAATATAGTACAAAGAAAACTAATTGACTTATATGGAAGCTTTCAAAACATAAAGTTTGTTAAGTGCAGTTATTTCGCAAAAGACATGACTACAGAAGATGAAACCTTTAAACAGATACATAAATATCATAAAAATGAAACAGGACATACCGGTATAAATGAAAATTATGAAGGTCTAAAAAAAGTCATATATTTTCCAAAATTAAAAACCTATATTCAAAAATATATTAATAATTGTGATATATGTAGCCGAGTTAAATATGACAGAAAACCTATAAAAAAGAAATTCCAATTGACAGAAACACCTAAAGACATTAAAGAAATTATACATATGGACATATATACTAATTCAAAACAAAACTTTTTAACGTTTATAGACCGTTTTTCTAAATATGCTACCGCTTTTCACCTAAATGATAGAAATAATCAAACTATAATAGAAAAACTTAGAGAATTCAAATCAAACAGAGGGCATTTCAAAAAACTGATTACCGATAATGAATTTAAGAGTATTAATATAAAAAATTTCCTTAAAGACGAACAAATTGAACTTCATTTAGTAAAATCTAACAATCACACTGGAAATTCAGACATTGAACGCTTTCACAATACTATTAGCGAAAAAATTAGAGTTTTAGGTATTGTTAATAAAGACCTTAATGTTATAGAAAAAATGTATAAAGCAATTGAGTGGTATAACAACAGTTACCACTCAGTGACAAAAGAAAAACCAATAAATATTCAAGAAGGAAATTGTAATAAAAACAAAATTTTTGATTTGTTACTGACAGAAAAATCTAGATATATAGACAAACTTAATTTAAAAAGAGAAAATTATACCGAAAACAGAACTGAAGGTTATATAAAAAACTATAAAAGTGTTAGACATAAGGAACGACCCAAATTCATAAAATCTAAGCTAGAAAATATACATCCATCAAATATTAAAAGAAATTGTCAATTTTCAGGTAAAAGGTAATATTAACAATCTTCCTAATGCTATCAACAATACCGATGCAAATCCAGGCCCATCTCACGTTTGAAAAAATCGAGTCGGACTTGGGATATACAGAAATCAAACTGCAGGATATAGAATTAGTAAAAAACTATAATACAATCTTACATATCATTAACCCCAAAGAAATTTCAGAAATACTAAACAAACTAGAAGATAATATAAATTTATCAGAAATACAAAATAAACTTATGCTAACTCAACAATTAAATGTCGCGAGAAATAAGATTAAAACTTTAATTCCACACAGACATAAACGGGGTCTAGTAAATTTCGTTGGTACTGTTCAAAAATGGCTGTATGGTACAATGGACGATTCTGATCGACAAGAAATGGAAGATCATCTAAAAATAATTGACCAAAATAATCATAATGCCATAACAAATTTAAACAGTCAAATAACAATTAATAACAATTTTAATAACACTTTTATCAAGCTCAAACAAATTATTGAAAACGACAGATCATTAATTAATGAAAAACTTAACGACATAAACACTCAATACACAACAATTTATAAATACCTACTTTACACAGATTTTGCACTAAAAATTAAAATTATACAAGATAACATTGAACACATTCAAGACAATATAGCATCAGCTAGACTAGGAATAATACATAGCAATATATTAACAAATGAAGAAATTTTAGAATACGATATTGATTTTAATAGATTACAAAATATTAAATTAGCCACATTAATTGATAGTAAAGAAAACATTGTTTTCGTTATTAAAATACCTAATGAAACAATCAGTGTACTAACAACTATGTTAATTCCAATAGGTGATAGATTTAATAATGAACTAATGTTTGAACAACAAAAAATTGTAAAATATAATAACAAAAATTTTAATCATGAAAATAAGAAAGATATAAAAGATTTAATAATATCAAAAAACTGCATTTTCAAAGGAAACTGTTTAAAAATTTTCAATAATGTATCAGAAATAATTGTTTTAAAAATAGGATTAATTTTAGTAAAAAATCAGAAAAATGTAAATTTTAATAGTACTTGTGATGAACGAAAGTTCAAAATAAATGGAAATTACATATTCAATTTTAATGATTGTTCAATAAATATAAACGGAACAGTTTTTAATAGTAATCTAAGAGAATTCAAACAAAGTTTTAGGATATCAGATTATCTAAATATGAATCAAGAAATTAACGAAAATATCAGTTTTAATGACATAATATTAGAACAAGTAAAAAATATTGAAGAAATAAAAGAAATAAAATATCATAAAAATAATTATTATATTTACTTAAGTCTTATAATTTTTATAATTTTATTAGTAATAAGCATAATTATATATCTATTAATATTATTCAAAAAATTCAAAATATTTAAATTTGCGACTCAGGAGAGTCTTAATCTTAAGGAGGGAGGAGTTACGTCACAGTTGGCAACCCCAACCAAGATAGAAATTAATGAACCTCCAATAAAAGATAAAACTCAATTTCACATTTATGAAATTTAAAATATTAATTTGTAAGACAAAACACTTTTGATTTTGTTTTTCTTTTTATTCTTTTCAATTTTATACAAAAATGTAATTAGCCACATTTTTGTATACTAAGCATAATTACGGTCAATTGCATTTGAACTATATTTAAATTGCACTTGAAATAATTTAACGTTTTAAATGTAATATGTACAATAATGTAATAATACAATAATGTAATATAATATGTTTTAAATGTAATGTAATTTAAATGTAATATGTACACAAAATTCAGTACGAAAATTTATTATTAACATTGATTTCGTAATAAGTATAAATTAAGTAAATTTCCTTTTTTGTAATTCGACACTGAATTTTGTTTCGAAAGATATTTTCGACTAATAAATTAAAATTAGTATTAAGATAAAGAAATTGTTTTTGTAAAATTAAAAATAAATACTTGTAATATTAAAAAATTGAATTGTTTTAAAAGTTAGTCTTAAGATCAAACTCAAACTTTAAAGTTGAGGAAAAAAAAAATAAAATAATTTAAATATAAATTTAAATTCTTGTGTTTTAAAAACCCATAATTGGCGCAGTCGTGTAGTTTTTGCTATCCAAAGATAGTAAATTTTGTGATACGAATAGAATTTTTTAAAATTTAAAACTTAAATATACAAAAAAAAAAAAAAAAAAAAGAACATTTAAAAATAAAAAGAAAGTTTTAACTTGAAAAATATTAACATTTAAGTATATAAAAATTCATATACATTTTAATGAGTATTTAATTAACTAAAATTAATAAAATATTTAAAACAAATTAAAAACCTAAATTTAAATAAAATAAAAACAAGAAAAAAATAAAACTTTAATATAATAAAAAAAATTAATGCCTAAAATTAAACAAAAAAAAATAAATAATAGATTGAATTTATATACTATCAGTGAAGAACTAGAAAACATTAGTGAAACCAACGAAACAGAAGTTAATAGTGAAAGAAATATGACTAATCTAACTCCATCAGCATTCGTAATTTCTGCAAGCGATATTTTGAAAGATGCACAGCGTATTCACGAATTCCGTGGTGATGGCGAATATGCTTTAAAGTCATTTCTGAGGGAAGTTGATACAATCCTTCCTCTAATTACATGTCAACAGGCAAAAACATATATTTACCAGAGGATAATTGTAAATAAAATCCAGGGTCCAGCGTTGGATGTTATTAGAACACTAGGTGCAAATGCAGACTGGAACGAGATAAAAACAGCTTTAATAACCAACTTTGGGATCAAAGAGAGTTATCATCAACTATGCCAGCAAGCCCTTGCAGTCAAAAATTATCAGGTTAGACAATATTATAATACTTTAGTAATAGTTTTAAGTAGATTAAATGAAAAATATGAATATGATAGTGATAAGCCAACAGAATTCTCTGTTCAGAATAATGAAAGATTCATTTTAAATATATTTTTAAATAACATAGATGCAAATTTGGCATCAATTATAATAAATAAAAATATTAAAAAAATAAGGGAAGCTTTTGACTCGTTAGAAAATTTAGGTATGATTAGAGATAGGCATAAATTTAGTAATAACCATAATGATTTTAAAAATATAAATAAAAAAAATAATTATCAATATCAAAGTAATGATAGACGAACAGGACAATTTCGACAAAACAATCAAAATACTTACCAAAATAACTATAGAAATAACAACAATCAAAATACTTACCAAAATAACTATAAAAATAATAACAACCAAAGTACTTCTCAAAATACTTCTAGAAATAATTCTCAAAATACATCTAGAAACAATTACCAAAAAACTGAACGAAACCCTACAAACTCTGGACAGTCAAGAATTAGTAGAAATAGTCGGTTTAATAATAATAGAAATTTTGAAAGATCAGAACCAATGGATACTTACGAACCACCAGAAGAGGAGGTAAATTTTCTCTTACAGCCTCGGAAACTCACTTACCAATAGTGTTACTCACTGTCGACAATACAAAATTAAAATGTTTAATAGATACCGGGTCTTCCACTTCACTTCTCGATGAAAATCAGTTACCACAGTATAAAAGAAATAATTTAATAAGACCTATAAATTTTAATACACTTAATAACCAAATATCAGTAAGAAAAGAAATTAAGACAGATTTACCTGTAGAATTTAAAGAAGATGCATTCATGATTTGGAAATTAACAAATTTTCAAAATAAGAATTTTGATGCTATAATAGGTCAAAACCTACTCAAACCACTAGGTGCTATTATTGACTTAGAAAATGAAATTTTAAAAATCAATAATAATGAAATCAAATGTATTGATAGTTGTCCATATAAATTCGAAGAAATTTATCAGTTAGAAAAAACGAATTTAAACGATTCAAAATTTCAAATACTTTTTCAATCTTTAAATAAAGAAGAGTGTAATACTTTGAATCATCTGATAAACTCATATAAAGATCTGTTCTTTAAAGAAGGTGATCAATTATCTAGTACTCCTAATATTCAACATCAAATCGTAGTCACGACCGATAGACCTATATATTCTAAAATATATAGATATCCTCGTGTCCATGAACAAGAGATATCTACTCAAATTTCAGATATGCTAAAGCAAGGAATAATTAAAGAAAGTAGTTCTCCTTACAACAGTCCACTATGGATAGTGCCAAAAAAACAAGACAATTCTGGAAAGAAAAAATGGCGTCTTGTTGTGGACTATAGAAAAGTAAATGAGGTAACCATAGATAATAAATTTCCTATACCCAATATAGAAAATATATTGGTTAAATTAGGAAATTCGCAATATTTTACAACACTAGATTTGGCCAAAGGGTTTCACCAAATGTTAGTGAAAAAAGAAGACCGTCCGAAGACAGCCTTCTCTACACCTTTTGGACATTATGAGTACGTAAGGATGCCGTTTGGATTAAAGAATGCTCCAGCAACTTTCCAACGCCTTATGAATAATGTTCTTAAGGAATATATTAATAGAATATGTGTATGTTATTTAGATGACATACTTATATTCTCTACTTCTTTAGAAGAACATACAATTAATATAAAAAAAATATTTAACAAACTTAGAGAAAATAATTTAAAAATACAAGTAGATAAATGTAAATTTTTTGCAAAACAAACAGAATATTTGGGACATATTTTAACTCCAGAAGGAGTAAAACCCAATCCTAAAAAGGTGGATGACATTTTAAAATTAAAACTTCCCACTACACAAAAACAGATAAAATCATTTTTGGGAATTACGGGATATTATCGTAAATTTATTAGGGACTATGCCAAATTAGCAAAACCGTTGACAAACTTTCTGAAAAAAAATAGTAAAATAAACATAAAGGACTCTAATTATATAAATGCCTTCGAAAAATTAAAACGAGTAATTACCGAAGACGCTATACTCAAATATCCCGATTTTAACAAAAAGTTTCAATTAGTAACAGATGCTAGTAACTTTGCCATTGGTGCAACTTTGCAACAGGATTCACATCCAATATGTCATGCTAGCAGAACTTTAAATGACCATGAGAAAAATTATTCTCCTATCGAAAAAGATTTGCTTGCCATTGTTTGGGCAACCAATTATTTTAGGCCGTATTTATATGGTAACAAGTTTAAACTTTTTACAGACCATCAACCGTTGAAATGGTTATATGCAAAATCTCAAGGAAAAGACATTAATCCTAGATTAAATAGATGGTTATTAAAATTAGGAGAGTATAACATGGATATTGAATACATAAAAGGCAAGGAAAATAAAGTGGCAGATTTCCTTAGCCGAATAGATATAAATAAACACGAAATAAATCTCTTAGAAAATATAGAAAATTTTAATAGTTCTGATAATGAATCTCAAATTGACTCTAGTACAAATTACTCTCTTGAAAATAATGTAGATTCTTCTGATCTACAAGCTGTATCCGAAGATACGGATTATAATGATGAAATTCTATCTCAATTAAGTAATAATACAAATTATTCAATGCAAAATAATATAAATACTTCGGACTTTGAAACCTTTTCCGAAAATTTGAGCAACGAGACTGTACATTCTCAAGAAGAAGAGGCAAATGACCATTTCCCAATTTTAGATACAGTTGTGAACAGATTCAAAACCCAAATAATTCTCACTGACAATAAAAATAAGGATGTGGAAATAATGTTTGGTAATAAAAGGATATTCATAAATTCAGACAATATACAAAACAATCTTAGTGATATATGTAGAAGACATATAAAAACAGGTAGAATAGGCATTTTCTCTGAACTAAATGACCAAATATACAATATAGTACAAAGAAAACTAATTGACTTATATGGAAGCTTTCAAAACATAAAGTTTGTTAAGTGCAGTTATTTCGCAAAAGACATGACTACAGAAGATGAAACCTTTAAACAGATACATAAATATTATAAAAATGAAACAGGACATACCGGTATAAATGAAAATTATGAAGGTCTAAAAAAAGTCATATATTTTCCAAAATTAAAAACCTATATTCAAAAATATATTAATAATTGTGATATATGTAGCCGAGTTAAATATGACAGAAAACCTATAAAAAAGAAATTCCAATTGACAGAAACACCTAAAGACATTAAAGAAATTATACATATGGACATATATACTAATTCAAAACAAAACTTTTTAACGTTTATAGACCGTTTTTCTAAATATGCTACCGCTTTTCACCTAAATGATAGAAATAATCAAACTATAATAGAAAAACTTAGAGAATTCAAATCAAACAGAGGGCATTTCAAAAAACTGATTACCGATAATGAATTTAAGAGTATTAATATAAAAAATTTCCTTAAAGACGAACAAATTGAACTTCATTTAGTAAAATCTAACAATCACACTGAAAATTCAGACATTGAACGCTTTCACAATACTATTAGCGAAAAAATTAGAGTTTTAGGTATTGTTAATAAAGACCTTAATGTTATAGAAAAAATGTATAAAGCAATTGAGTGGTATAACAACAGTTACCACTCAGTGACAAAAGAAAAACTAATAAATATTCAAGAAGGAAATTGTAATAAAAACAAAATTTTTGATTTGTTACTGACAGAAAAATCTAGATATATAGACAAACTTAATTTAAAAAGAGAAAATTATACCGAAAACAGAACTGAAGGTTATATAAAAAACTATAAAAGTGTTAGACATAAGGAACGACCCAAATTCATAAAATCTAAGCTAGAAAATATACATCCATCAAATATTAAAAGAAATTGTCAATTTTCAGGTAAAATTAATATTAACAATCTTCCTAATGCTATCAACAATACCGATGCAAATCCAGGCCCATCTCACGTTTGAAAAAATCGAGTCGGACTTGGGATATACAGAAATCAAACTGGAGGATATAGAATTAGTAAAAAACTATAATACAATCTTACATATCATAACCCCAAAGAAATTTCAGAAATACTAAACAAACTAGAAGATAATATAAATTTATCAGAAATACAAAATAAACTTATGCTAACTCAACAATTAAATGTCGCGAGAAATAAGATTAAAACTTTAATTCCACACAGACACAAACGGGGTCTAGTAAATTTCGTTGGTACTGTTCAAAAATGGCTGTATGGCACAATGGACGATTCTGATCGACAAGAAATTGAAGATCATCTAAAAATAATTGACCAAAATAATCATAATGCCATAACAAATTTAAACAGTCAAATAACAATTAATAACAATTTTAATAACACTTTTATCAAGCTCAAACAAATTATTGAAAACGACAGATCATTAATTAATGAAAAACTTAACGACATAAACACTCAATACACAACAATTTATAAATACGTACTTTACACAGATTTTGCACTAAAAATTAAAATTATACAAGATAACATTGAACACATTCAAGACAATATAGCATCAGCTAGACTAGGAATAATACATAGCAATATATTACCAAAGAAATTTTAGAATACGATATTGATTTTAATAGATTACAAAATATTAAATTAGCCACATTAATTGATAGTAAAGAAAACATTGTTTTCGTTATTAAAATACCTAATGAAACAATCAGTGTACTAACAACTATGTTAATTCCAATAGGTGATAGATTTAATAATGAACTAATGTTTGAACAACAAAAAATTGTAAAATATAATAACAAAAATTTTAATCATGAAAATAAGAAAGATATAAAAGATTTAATAATATCAAAAAACTGCATTTTCAAAGGAAACTGTTTAAAAATTTTCAATAATGTATCAGAAATAATTGTTTTAAAAATAGGATTAATTTTAGTAAAAAATCAGAAAAATGTAAATTTTAATAGTACTTGTGATGAACGAAAGTTCAAAATAAATGGAAATTACATATTCAATTTTAATGATTGTTCAATAAATATAAACGGAACAGTTTTTAATAGTAATCTAAGAGAATTCAAACAAAGTTTTAGGATATCAGATTATCTAAATATGAATCAAGAAATTAACGAAAATATCAGTTTTAATGACATAATATTAGAACAAGTAAAAAATATTGAAGAAATAAAAGAAATAAAATATCATAAAAATAATTATTATATTTACTTAAGTCTTATAATTTTTATAATTTTATTAGTAATAAGCATAATTATATTTCTATTAATATTATTCAAAAAATTCAAAATATTTAAATTTGCGACTCAGGAGAGTCTTAATCTTAAGGAGGGAGGAGTTACGTCACAGTTGGCAACCCCAACCAAGATAGAAATTAATAAACCTCCAATAAAAGATAAAACTCAATTTCACATTTATGAAATTTAAAATATTAATTTGTAAGACAAAACACTTTTGATTTTGTTTTTCTTTTTATTCTTTTCAATTTTATACAAAAATGTAATTAGCCACATTTTTGTATACTAAGCATAATTACGGTCAATTGCATTTGAACTATATTTAAATTGCACTTGAAATAATTTAACGTTTTAAATGTAATATGAAACCCAACATATGGTGAAATTATTTTGTACACAAAATTCAGTACGAAAATTTATTATTGACATTGATTTCGTAATAAGTATAAATTAAGTAAATTTCCTTTTTTGTAATTCGACACTGAATTTTGTTTCGAAAGACATTTTCGACTAATAAATTAAAATTAGTATTAAGATAAAGAAATTGTTTTTGTAAAATTAAAAATAAATACTTGTAATATTAAAAAATTGAATTGTTTTAAAAGTTAGTCTTAAGATCAAACTCAAACTTTAAAGTTGAGGAAAAAAAAAATAAAATAATTTAAATATAAATTTAAATTTTTGTGTTTTAAAAACCCATAATTCGCACGTTGAAAAACATGGTGTAGAAACAATTTAGTTTACAAGGTATATATGTATAAATGGTTATCTATTCTATCATCGCTAATAAAAAAGTATAACTCAACATATCATCATACAATTAAACTACCCCCTAAAAAGATTACAAAGAAAAATGTGAAATTAATATTAAAAACTGTTTATAATAAATTAAAAGTATTCCGAAAATACAAAGTAGGAGATTTTGTTCGTATAAGTAAATATTAAGGTATATTTACAAAAGGTTATCAACCTAATTGATCAACAGAAATTTTTACAATAGCGAAAAAAAAGAACAGATACAAGTACATACAATTTACTTGATTACACCAAAAAAGCAATAAAAGGTAGTTTTTATGAACCTGAACTTGAACCTGAACGTCTGCTAAACTTCCAGATGTTTACCTTGTAGAAAAAATAATAAGTAGAAACGGAAATCTAGTTTTGGTTAAATGGCTTGGCTTTGATAAAAAACATAACTCCTGGATAAACAAACGAGATATTATTTAATTAAAAAAAAAAAAAAAATTGTCATTAAAATTGTCAGGTTTAAATAACTAATTTTAAATTTATTTAAAACAAATGTCAACATTGCAAAAAATGCAAAGAATTCAAACAATACAAACAATGTTTATTTGAATAAAACAAATGTTACATTACTTTTTATTGTTGTAATTTTAATAAAACAAAACAAATGTTAACATTGTTGTATTGTAAATGTGTTGTAATTAAATAAAAAAAAAAAAAAAAACAATGTGTTTTTTAACTTACTAAAATTAAATAATAATCAAAGCTTTACTCAATATAAATTCAATCCTTTAAATAAAATTAAAAAACTTTAATTTAAGGTTCAAAAATATTTGTATAAAATTAATTTATACATTAATTTATTCTGTTTGGAAAATATAACTTTCTAATTTAAAAAAACCGATTTAAGTTTGAATGAAGAATCTTACATATATTTTAAATTCCTAAATTAAATAGTAATATGGATTTAAATCAATTTATTTTTAAATTAATGAAGAAGCTTAAGTGTTTTTAAACTTGCTAAAATCAAACAATAATCATTAAAGTTTTAAACTAAAGAAGCTTATATATATTTTAAATTGCTAAAAATAAAAACATTTTATACTAGATACTAGTACCTAGTAGGCATCTAGAATTATGAAGCTTACGTATATTTAAAATTAATTATTATGAATTCAAACCAATGAAAAACCTTAGTTATATTTTAAATTGCTTAAATCGGTAAAGACACTTTATTTTATATTAATTAATTAAATAATAATTATGGATTTAAACCTCTCTAAAACTATTATAAGAACGATTTTTACGGCAAATAATTCTTACAATGTGTTTTGTGCAATTAAAAGAGCTTACACTAACAAACTGCAACCTCCCCAGCAGCAAATACCATATTGCATTTTAGAATGCACCAAGCGATAATAAGCCATAAGCCTAAAGTAACTATATACATAGAGTTATTTACATGGAAGAAAAAAGTTAGACAGTTTTTTTAATTTCGTAAAATCAACTTGATCGTATTTTAGTTTATTTTTATTTTAGTTTTTTTTTTTTTTTTGTTTGTATGTCAATTGACGTATGTATGTACATTTGTATATATTTCTTCATATAACTTTTTCGACTTCTTAAAAAAAGAAAAAACCTCGATTCTACCTCGATTTTTTATCAATCAATTTTAGTTGTTTTCATAACCCAACTATAGGTACAAGAATTATTATTGTAAAAATATAAAATATGAAAAGATGTGTATGTATTAATATAAATTTAAAGTTATTTTCATTCACTCTAAAAATATATTTTTTCTTTTTAGTCAATCCTACAATTTTTTAAAAATTCAAACTACAAGCTATTTAGTTTAATATCAGATCGATATTTATTATAAGAAAGTAGGTAATCCTGCACTTGGGGATGGGAAAAAATCATGCCATATCGCACCGAAGACCACGCCCACTGACCTATATTGTGATTGATGGGTTTAATTGTAGGTTATTCTTGGTTAGTAGGGCAGAAACTTTTGTTTGTTTTGATTTAGGTTATAAGCATGGGTTGTTAACTTATAAGTTGCAAGTGGTTGTATAGTAGGAAATGAAGGTTGTTGGTACTGTAGAAGTTGTTAGGCAAGTTTAATGAACTGAACAAGTTTAGGATATTTAGGTTTTTCAATAAATTCATTGATACTTTATAATAGGATATCATACAAATAGAAAGATGATTTTTTTCAGGTCAAATCAAGTTTATTTTTTTAAATTGCGCAAAATCGCATGCTTAATAAAATATACCTACATACGTAAAAGGAGATATAAAAGAAACGAAAAAAACTTGTTTTTATTATTTAATAAGAAAAATATTCATATAGGTACTTTTGAATACCAAGATGTAAATAATAAAAATAAAAACAAAACGTAAACAAGAAATAGGTACAAAGTGTATTTTTGTTTATTAAAGAAGATCAATAATTGTTGTAAGTTGTTATTATAGTCTTAAAGCTGCAAAATAAAAAAAAATAAAATAAGAAAAATATGTTACCTATTTTAGGATATGAGTTGTTTCTCTATATTCTATATTTTGTTCTAAGTACATATGAACTTAAAAAATATTTTGCGTTCTTCTAATTTCTGTTTACCTGGTGTAAAATAAATTGTTAAAACTAGTTTGATTCTTTTAAACAATGTTAAAATTTATGAATGCAGTAAAAAAGTAAAAATAAAAACAAAAGAAAGAAAAAAATTATATAATTATAGGTGCATCTCTTATGTAGGATTTCTTTTTTCTGTTCTATAAGAAGATTGAGAAAATAACCTGAAATCTTCGATTTTACTTTGTTTTGTTATTATTACGTTCCATTCTATGTTGTAAGAAATGAAAAAATAAAAAAGAAGTTAATTGCTTTTGGTATCTATTTGAAAACAAAAATAAAACAAATTTATTTATATGTTTGAAATAATTTTGTATTTGAAAATATTTTACAATTTTACAGAAATCTGTGTTGGAAAATTTTTTCACGATGATCAGATGTTAAAATTTTAGAAATAGTGAGACCAACTTTTTCTACACGTCTTTGAAATCTACTTCTATCACGTGCGTATTCTTCCCAATGACCTTTCCTTGCTGATCTGTAAGCATAGACCAATGCATGCATAACGTGAATTTCTTGTTTTATGTTGAAGTAAACTTTTTTTTTGTTATTTAAATTAAAAAATATTTTGCGTTCTTTTAATTTCTGTTTACCTGGTGTAAAATAAATTGTTAAAACTAGTTTGATTCTTTTAAACAATGTTAAAATTTATGAATGCAGTAAAAAAGTAAAAATAAAAACAAAAGAAAGAAAAAAATTATATAATTATAGGTGCATCTCTTATGTAGGATTTCTTTTTTCTGTTCTATAAGAAGATTGAGAAAATAACCTGAAATCTTCGATTTTACTTTGTTTTGTTATTATTACGTTCCATTCTATGTTGTAAGAAATGAAAAAATAAAAAATAATAAAAATAAAAAAGAAGTTAATTGCTTTTGGTATCTATTTGAAAACAAAAATAAAACAAATTTATTTATATGTTTGAAATAATTTTGTATTTGAAAATATTTTACAATTTTACAGAAATCTGTGTTGGAAAATTTTTTTACGATGATCAGATGTTAAAATTTTAGAAATAGTGAGACCAACTTTTTCTATACGTCTTTGAAATCTACTTCTATCACATGAGTTACGTAATCATCAAATCAATTAACTATTAACATATAATATAATATATAAGTAATATGATACTAACCTTTTTATTTTACCTGTGTTAAATTAAATGCATTTACCTTTGTAAACCCAGACGCAACGTCAGCTAAATTATTTTATTGGGAAACAATTAATAATTACTTTCCCACATTTAATTAAATTAATTAAATGGTGTAATAGCTGACATTGCATCTTTTTTAATATATATAGATCAGAATTTATTATAATAGCACATTAAGTTTTGTACTTTAGAATCAATAACTAAATAAATATTAAATTAATAATTAAAAGATTTGTTTTTTTACATACATTAAATAAACTAAACTTATTTGGCGCAGTCGGTAGGATAGGTGCAAAGTCCTGTCCTAGTGTTATTAAAAAGTTTTAAAGCGACGGTTTATCGCGAAAATAATTTTATAAAAAATTCGAAGGTTTATCGAACATTAAAATAAAATTAAATAAACTTTAATTAATAATAAAAGTGTGTGCTATTGTGTTGTGTGATCCAGGAAAAATCAAGGGAATATTGGTACTAATCCAGATCAGCAGTCAACAAATAACATATACAACTAGGACGAACTTTTGAGATTCCAACCTCTTGAGCACCTAGAAGATGAAAATAGTTATAGTACTGTAAGTGAACAAATCTTTATTATTGTTATTATCAAGAAATTTTTTCCCATTTAATATATCCTTTTATATATCCCTAAAAATTACTTAAAATTTTTTGTGTTCAATATATATATTTTATTTTGGTATTAAATTTTATTGTCAAAAACAAACTTGGTTAATGCCTAATAAAAATTCCCCAAATAAAATTAAAAAAGGACCTTATCCAAGAATAGAAAATTTAAGAAATATAATTAGGAATTTTTCAAGCGTACATAACCTTGAACCAATCGTTGAAAATAATTTGTTAAATTCTCCCGAACATTTGTGTGAGATAGATTATTCAGTAAACGATACGTCCGGTAACAGTTCAATTTCCTTATTTAATATGGCCAACGAACAAAATGGTAATCCTTTTAACAATGGCACTGCACGTGCTATAACATCTACTGATATATTCAATAATCTAAGAATACCAGATGCCATCAAAGATTTACCACAATTTGATGGTAATCCTAGGTTGTTGTATGATTTTCTAGATAATGTTAACGAAATTTTAACTCTAATTTCGGTTACTAGTGGTACAAGTTATGGCCAACTACTAGTTAGAGCCATAAGAAATAAAATTGTCGGTCCAGCTAATGAAATCCTAAATATGTACGGGACTCCACTTATTTGGGATAATATAAAAGAAAATCTAATACTTCATTACGCGGACAAAAGGAACGAGACCTCCTTAATTAAAGATTTACATAAGTTAAAACAAAACAATAAAACTGTCGAGCAATTTTATAGTGAGGTTATAGAGTTATTTGCAAGTATGACGAACCACATAAATATTCATGAAAGGAATCAAAATGTTATCAATGCAAAGAAATCTCTTTACGAGGAAATGAGCTTAAATACATTCCTTTCGGGTTTAAAAGAACCCCTAGGCTCAACAATTAGAGCAATGCAACCAACTTCATTAGCAGAAGCATTCTCTTATTGCATGAAAGAACATAATATATCATACTCTAATTTCGAACCAAATAAAAATTTATACCAACAAAATAGACCGAATAGAAACGACAATTTTTCTCGTAACAAACCAAATAACTTTAAACGCTCACAACAACAGCCATTCCAAAGACAATACCGAACTAATAGTCAATTTAGACAAAATCAAAATAATAATAACCAATTTAGACAAAATCAAAATAATAATAATCAAAATCAAAATAATAATAACCAGTTTAGAAGTAATTATCAACCAAGACAATTTCAGTCAAATTTCCAACCTAAACCTGAGCCAATGGATGTTGCTACAGGTAGTACTGTCCAAATGAGACAGAATTATTCTAAGAGAAATAATTATAATAGACCACAGAATAATAGAGAATTATATAATGTTACAGAAACTCAACCTTATAGACAAAATCTTGATAACTTTTACGACTACCAAAACGATAATCAAAATCATGATAATTTCAATGAAAATTTTCCTCAAAAAGCCTCTCAGAACCAATCGGATACATAGATATCAATAAACACGGTTCTAATCTACCTTATATTAATATTTCTTCTTCTTTTGGAAGACCACTTAAATTTTTAATTGATACAGGGTCTTCGTCTTCTTTTATAAATCCAGAATTAATACATCCCAACGATTCAAGAGAAATCAAACCAATAATAATTAATACAATTTTAAATAAACATCAATTAAATAAAGAAGTTATTTTACCAAATTTTTATGAATTCAAAAAACCTGGTTACTTAAGATTTTTAATCTTTAAATTTCATAAAAAATAAATTTCATTAAATAAAGAAGTTATTTTACCAAATTTTTATGAATTCAAAAAACCTAGTTACTTAAGATTTTTAATCTTTAAATTTCATAATTATTTCGATGGGTTACTAGGATTAGACTCACTCTATTCTCTTGGAATTTTAGTAGATCTTAATAAAAAAATATTAACATTAAAAAATGGTGTAATGATACCTTTAAGTTTTAAACCAAATTATATGTCTGAAAAATACGTTATACCACCTAATTCAAAATATATTGTTAAAATACCTGTAGACAT
Source organism: Poecilobothrus nobilitatus (assembly GCA_947095535.1). NCBI lineage: Eukaryota > Metazoa > Arthropoda > Insecta > Diptera > Dolichopodidae > Poecilobothrus > Poecilobothrus nobilitatus. The sequence continues at coordinate 144,885,004 of OX352774.1, read as the reverse complement.
TGAAAATGGAGACATATTTATTGAAAGAACAAATATCAAACCAAATTTAGAAATATCTGAAGGAGTATATTATACCAATAATTGGTATAGTTCTGTTGAAATAATAAATAAATCAAATAATGAACAAATTCTCTTTCTTGAACAACCACTTAAAGTTAAAAATCTTGCTAGAAATGACTATGTAGAATTTAATTTTAATATAACATATGATGAAATTACTGAATCAAATAAATCTAAAATAAATGAACTTCTAAGAACTAATCATTTAAACCAAGAAGAGAGTAAAGCCTTAATAAAACTATGCAAAGAATATGAAGAGATATTCTTTACAAATAATGATAAATTATCATTCACAAATGAAATAAAACATGAGATAAAGACTTCCGATGAAATTCCTATCTATACAAAGTCGTATAGATACCCTTACATACATAAAGAAGAAGTTAGGAAGCAAATTAACGATATGCTTGATCAACAAATAATACGACCAAGTTTTTCTCCATGGAGCTCACCAGTGTGGATTGTTCCTAAGAAATTAGATGCATCTGGCCAACAAAAATGGAGACTGGTCATAGATTACAGGAAGCTTAACGAAAAAACAATTAGCGACCGTTATCCTCTACCAAATATTACAGAGATCCTGGGCAAACTAGGTAAATGTATGTATTTCACAACGTTAGATCTTGCCAGTGGTTTTCACCAAATAGAGATGGCTAAGAGTGACATTCCAAAAACAGCATTTCAGAGAGTGATGGACAACGTACTTAAGGAATTGCAAGGATCTATTTGCTTAGTCTACTTAGATGACATAATAGTGTATTCAACCTCGTTACAGGAACATATCGAAAATTTAAGAAAAGTCTTTCAACGTTTAAAAGAAGCCAATTTAAAGATACAACCAGATAAATCAGAATTCTTGTGTAAAGAAGTAGCTTTTCTTGGACATATTGTAACAACCGAAGGAGTTAAACCTAACCCTGAAAAAACTAGGGCTATAAGGGAATTTCCAATACCCAAAACTCAAAAAGAAATAAAATCTTTCCTAGATCTTTTAGGTTATTATAGAAAATTTATAAATAATTTTGCAAAACTTACTAAACCATTAACCGAATGTTTAAAAAAGGAAAAACAAATAATTTTAGATGAACGATATGTAAAAACTTTTAAATTGTGTAAAGACTTATTAACTAATGATCCGTTGTTACAATATCCAGACTTTAATAAACCTTTTGTTTTAACTACTGACGCCAGTTACTACGCAATAGGCGCCGTTCTCTCTCAAGGCCCAATAGGGAGTGATAAACCCATTTGCTATGCTAGTAGAACACTTACAGATTCTGAAATAAATTATTCTACTATAGAAAAAGAATTGTTAGCTATAGTTTGCTACCAAATATTTTAGGCCTTATCTTTTTGGGAGAAAGTTTAAAATCGTTACTGATCATAAACCACTTACCTGGATAATGAGTTTAAAAGACCCTAACTCAAGATTAGTTCGATGGCGGTTAAAACTTGAAGAATACGACTACGAAATTGTATATAAAAGAGGGACTCAAAATCAAAACGCAGATGCCCTAAGTAGGATAAAAATTGAAAATTTACCACCAAAAATTACAGAAATAAATATTAACGAATCTGAAAATAATACTGATGCTGCAACTATCCACTCAGCACCAGAAAATATGGGTGATGGTATATATATCTCAGACAGACCTCTTAATGAATTTTCTCTTCAATTAATTTTTGAAAAAACTAATGAAACACCTTGTACTAATTTAGAAATGCTTTTCAAAAATAAACAAAGAAGAACAATTAAAATGCATAATTATTCAGAACAAAGTATGATAGAACTATTTAAAAAATTTATATCACCAAATAAATTAAATGCGATATATACAAAAGACAATGATATATTTAAAACAATTCAAGAAGTTTTTAGTAAACATTTTTCTCAATTTAAAATATTTAAATTAATACGATGTGTAGAATTACTTGAGGACGTCAAAGAGAATGACGAACAAGATAAAATAATTAAAGACTATCATGAAAACAATAACCATAGAGGTATTAACGAAACCTTTCTCCATCTTAAAAGAAATTACTATTTTCCTTTTATGAAAACAAAAATTAACAAACTTATTAACTATTGTGATGTCTGTCAAACTCTTAAATACAACCGATCTCCACCAAAAGTAAAACTTACTGTTTCTGAAATTCCACAAAAACCTCTTGACATTGTGCATATAAACATATATTGTATTAACAATCAACAAATTCTAACTGTCATAGACAAATTCTCTAAATTCGCTTCTGCCTTTACTTTACCTATAAGAAATAGTTTACTCATAATCAAATCACTTAAAACTTATATCAGTTCATATGGTACACCCAGAAAAATCGTTTCAGATCCAGGAACGGAATTTACTGCTATAATATTTAAAAATTTTTGCAAACAATATGGCATTGATCACCATGTAACTTCTTTTAGCAATAGCAATAGCAACTCCCCCGTGGAACGTTTTCATTCGACACTTACTGAAATATATAGAATTATTTATACAAAACAAAAATCTAAAGACCATGATGAAATTCTATCTGAAACCTTAATAACTTATAATAATGCTATCCACTCCGCTACAAAATTAACTCCTTTTGAAGTATTTTATGGTAGAACTTATAAATTTAACAATAATTCTCAACATAGAAACGTTCACGAATATTTAGAAAATTTACAAGAATTTCAAAGAAATATTTCCTGTTATTTTTTACAAGAAATTTACAAGAAATATTTCCTGAAATAAAAGATAGATTAGAAAACCAAATAAATGAAAATATAGAAAAACGTAACCAAAATAGAAACGAACCAAAAGACTTTAAGGTACAATTATATTTAGAAAAGAAAACAAACGTAACAAATTAACTCCTAGATTTAAGAAAGAAATAGTAAAGAAAAACCAACACGTAACACTTCTTACCCATAAAAATAAATTGCACAAATCTAAAATTAAAAAACATAAATCTAAATTTCAGCTTAATCCCGCTGGTAATAGCCCAGAAAATGGAGATAAATGACCTTTCAAATAATAATGGAATCTTACCTCTACATCTTGGAACTGCTAAATTAATTCAAAAAACTAAGAATTTTATTCATATCATAAATCTTAATAACTATAAAATAAATATTGAAAATATAGAAAATTCCTTATTACAATTAGAAAATACTGACGATTTCAAAGACTCTACTAAAATACTTAATCTCAAATTAAATGAATTAAAATTAAAATTTCAATCATTAATGCCCACAATAAGATATAAACGAGGCCTTATTAATGGATTAGGCTCAATTATAAAACAAATTAGTGGTAATATGGATGCCGAAGATGCCGCATATCTAAATAAAGAAATTGAAACAATTAAATCAAATGAAAATATCCTTTTAAATAATATTAACGAAAATTCTCAGTTAAATGACAAAATGATTCAAAGATTTGAAACCATAACAAATCACATAAATAATCAACAGGAAAATCTAACAAAAATTCTAAATTATACTATAGACCAAATTCAAAATAGCATTAGAAAAACAGAAATACGGTTCAAAGTTATACAATTTTTAAACGAAATTCATTTTAACATAGATTTATTATATAATCATTTAAATAACATCGGCGAAGCCATTATTTTAGCTAAACTCAATATAATTTCAAAACATATATTAAATTCAGACGAACTCAACCAAATATATACAATTTTTAAATCTCAAAATATTACTATTAAATCCAATATACACATTTATGAACTTCTAGAACTTCAGGCATACTATAACAATACAAACATAATTTTTAATATTAAAATTCCTATAATTGAACACAAAAACTACTCCTTTTTCCACATTTTAACACTTCCCATTAACCAAAATGAAACTATCCAATCCAAACCATATGTTATTCTTGATGATAATAATGTAAAGTTTTATGACAGTATTTGCCCAAAAATAGAAGGTTATTACTACTGCAAAGCAACATATCAAGAAATAAATCATCAATCAAAATGTATAGCAGATCTAATAAATAACAAACCAACACATTGTGAAACAGAAGAACTTCAAACAACTATGCAAATTTTTCAACCAGAACCAAACTACATATTATTACTAAATGTTCCAGAAACCAATATATCCACTACATGTAACCCAGCTATCCAACAAGTAAAAGGTACCAAAATTCTTAATTTTGAAAACTGTAAGATCGTAATAAATGATATAATATATACTACAACAAGTCAAGTTTACTGGGATGAAATCACAATACATCCAACTACATTCAATGATGTTCCTACAATCACATTTCAAACCAATAGCACAACACAACTTCAAAAATTGGGAAAATACCAATTCATTAATAAAAAACCAAACAACTTACTAATGAACTACAAAGAATATTACAACTTTAACATACTACAATTTTCATACATAATAATCGCAATAGTCACAAGTAGTAATAGTAGCGCTTTGGCATGGGAAAATAATTATGCAAATTAGGTCAATGACCTTGGGCGTTTACTTTGTTGTTGAGAGCTTTTTTAAGGAATGTTGTAGTGTAAAAAAACAGGTAGCAAATTAGATGTCGTGATTGGCGTTTGCATAATTAGTTTCCGGAAAAGTGTTTGTAAATAATATAGAAGGTCAACTAGATAATGTGGAACAAGTAGATAGTGCAATGACCTAAACAGGTGTTGTACTATAATAACATAGACTATATAAATAATATGCAAGAATTTATTTTATTTTTTAATAAAAAGCTTTTACTAAGTGTGTTTGGAAATAATATTGAAAGGTAAACTAAATAATGTAGAACAAGTAAGTGCAATGATCTAAACAGGTGTTATAATATCTAGTATTTGTTACCGGTTGCATAATTAGTTTCCGGAAAAAGCTTTTGTAAATAATATAGAAGGTAAACGAGATAATGTAGGATAAGTAAGTGCAATGATCTTGTTATGATAGTATAGTAACATATAGGTTATTTTAAATAATAAAAATGTATCTTATTTTTTCAATAAAAAGCTTTCACGGCCAACCAGGTATTGTAACATAATATTAGCGCAAAAAATACAGGGAAAATTTCCTATCCCTTTTAATATTGGTATAAAAACATGGTTAATTAGTTATATATTATCATTAACAAAAAAAAGTCGTATAAACATACCAAATCAATACTGAGAAAAATGGCCAAGAAACAAATATTAGAGAAATATTTAGAGGAGTCTTCCAAATTCATAATTATAGAAGAAAAAAGTCAGTTTTTGAAAAAGTTTGGAGTTATGTCGAGAAAAATTACATTCAAAATAAGAAAAGCTCCAAATGAAGAAGATATATTGGCATATACTAAAGAAGCCATTAATCAAATAGTTATATATTCGGTGGAAAACGTTGAACCGAATGATCTCATTGGTATAGTATTTTTTGCTGATAACTTTCAACAGAGTACTCCAGGTTGGATGAATTTTAAGCTTGCAAGTTCAGTGAAGTTTGAAGATATTTGGGAACTAATAAGTAAAATATTCCAAAGTAATTCGGAGGGCCTGAATACTGATTCTTTTCAACTAACAACTACAACTGTACGGTTGCCTTCTGGAAGTGGACGAGGGAGAAATTATTTTACTTTCAATGAAGAAAGTTTAAAACGAAAAGGCATTGTTGTCATTAAAAATAATGATAATCTTTGCTTACTCCGAGCTATTGTAGTAGGAAAAGCTTTTATAGATGGTGACATGAATTATAAAAAAATTCGCCAAGATACACAGAAGATGCAGAAAAATCTAGCATTAGAGCTGATGGTAAAAACAAAATTAAATATAACGCAAAGTGCAGGAATATCTGAACTTAAAAAAATACAGGATTATTATGGGGATGAATATAACATCGTTGTTTACGATTATGCTAATAACAAAAATATAATTTTTGAAGGTAAAAACGATGGCAAAAGAATTAATTTATTATATTACGAAAATCACTTTAACGTTATTATTTCGCTGACAGCGGTTTTTTGCATTAACCATTACTGTAAAAAATGTAATGTAGGTTACGCAAATTATCATAATTGTGAAGGTATCTGTATTTGTTGTCGACAGTCTCCTGCATGTAATAATATACCTACAACTATTACATGCAACTATTGCAAACGATCATTCCGAGGTGGAAAATGTTTTGAAAATCATAAAACAGTTACTACATGTCAAAAATTTCACAAATGCTTAATTTGTTTTAAAACATATTTTAGAAAGATTGATTCACCACATAAATGTGATACTGTTTTTTGTAAAAATTGTAACAAAAGTGTAGAAAAAAATCATTTTTGTTATATTATTGTAGATAAGAGCAAACCAAAAATTAATGATTTTGTGTTTATCTTTTACGATCTAGAAACAATGCAAGAAAAAACGCTAGTTAAAAACAATAATGAAGATATTAAACTACATGAACCTAATTTATGTGTTCTTAGTATAAGATGTCATCATTGCATAAAAGAAGAGAAGTTACATTTTTGTTCTAAATGTGGTTTTAGAACAACAGTTTTTGACACAAATGTAATTCCAAATTTAGTTGATTACATTTTTAAAATGGCTAAAAAATTTAAACAAGTTGTTGTAATAGCTCATAATGGACAAAGTTTTGATCACCAGTTTATTTTAAATGAATTGCTGCATAAAAGTGAGATAGAGCCAAAATTAATCATGAGGGGTACAAAAATTATTCAGATGCAGATTAAAAATATAAGGTTTTTAGATTCTATGAATTATTTTGCAATGCCACTATCACAACTTCCTAAAGCTTTCGATTTATCAACTGATTTAAAAAAAGGTTATTTTCCTCATTTGTTCAATACATCAGAAAATATAAATTATGTTGGGCCAATACCACTTATGCACTACTATAGTCCTGATACAATGACAGAAGAAAATCGAAAAATGTTTATTGATTGGTATGAACAAAGCAAAAATACCGAGTTCAATATGAAACGTGATTTGATAGAATATTGCAAAAATGATGTACATATTTTAACTGAAGCCTGCATTAAATTTAGAAAACTCCTATTGGAAGAAAATAATGTATGTCCTTTCACTGAGGCTACAACCATTGCTTCAGCATGCAATTTAGTTTTTCGAAGAAATTTTTTGAAACCGGAAACTATAGGATTGATACCCAAAAAAGGTTACAGATTTGCAGACAATCAATCAAAAATTGCTCTTCAATGGCTAATTTGGGAAGAGGATCAAAGAAAGATTAATATTCAACATGCAGCAAAGAAAAAAGAAGCAATTATAAAAAATATAAAAGTAGATGGTTTTTGTTCAGAAACAAAACAAATTTTTCAATTCCATGGGTGCTATTTTCATGGCCATCCAAAATGTTTTCCATATAAGAGGAATGAATCAATACAAGGGAACAAACATGATACTCTTGATATCAGATTTGAAAATACCATAACAAGAACAGAACGATTAAAATCATTTGGATATCAAGTGATCGAAATGTGGGAATGTGATTTTAGAGAACAATTGATAGAAAAAGAAGATGAGATGTCATATCTTATAAATCACCCCCTTTTAAAAAACGTTCCTTTAGAACCACGAGATGCTTTTTATGGAGGTAGAACTGGAAACACTTTTATGTATTACAAAGCAAAAGAAAATGAAAAAATAAAATACATAGATATTTGCTCATTATATCCCTATGTGTGCAAATATGGGAAATTTCCAGTAGGACATCCTGAAGTTTTAGTGGGCCATGAAATATGTTCTAAAGTTGACTTAGAAAATACTAATGGTTTAATAAAATGTGATATTCGTCCACCAACTGATTTGATTCACCCTGTTCTTCCAATAAAACAAAATAATAAATTAATGTTTACGCTTTGTTTCACTTGCAGCCTTGAAACATATCAAGATGAATGCCTTCATTCTGATAAAGAAAGAACTCTGACAGGAACTTGGGTTATAGACGAAGTAGTAAAAGCTGTAAAAAAGGGGTATAAAATATTTGAATTTCATGAAATTCGGCGTTATAAGGTACAACAATATAACAAAGACAACTGTGAACCTGGATTATTTACAGAGATGATGGACAAATTTCTTAAAACTAAACAGGAAGCTTCTGGATGGCCTAAAGATTGCAACACAGAAGAATTAAAACAAAATTATTTGGAACAATTTTTCCAACAAGAAAATATTAAACTTGATACAGAAAATATTTACAAAAACCCTGGAAAAAGATCATACAGTAAGCTTATATTGAACTCTTTCTGGGGAAAATTTGGTCAACGAGAAAATCAGACAAAAACGCAAATAATGAAAAGTCCAGCTACTTTTTATTCTATATTGACAAATCCAAGCAAAGATGTATTGCACATAATGATTATCAATTCTGACACGGTTTTAGTTAACTGGAAATATAAAAATGAAGATTTAGATTCATTGCGTACAGTGAACGTATGTATTGCAAGTTATACAACTGCACAGGCTCGTTTAAAATTGTATGAATATTTGGAAAATTTACAAGAACGAGTTTTATATTATGACACTGATTCCGTCATATATGTGTCAAAAGAAGGTGAATATGAACCTGTCATAGGCAATTTTATCGGAGATATGACTAATGAACTAGAATCATTTGGATCTGACAGCTACATAAAAGAATTCGTTAGCGGTGGACCAAAAAATTATGCATATAAAGCATTTTCTTCTGACAAACAAAGCGATGCAGTAGTTTGTAAAGTAAAAGGAATTAAACTAGATTATAATAATTCAAAACTAGTCAATTTTGAAAAAATTAAGGAAATGGTTTTATTGAACGATAAAGCCGGTGTAAATATTCTGTACAAAAATTTTCGAAGAACAAATGATCATAGGGTAATTACAGTTCCAGAAACAAAGATATACAGGTTAAAAGCAGAAAAACGAAGGTTTTATGAAAATTATAGTTCTGTACCATTTGGATTTAAAAGAAAAAAATAAAGTTTTTTTTAAAAAGAAGTTTAATCAATTTTTTATTATTTTTAATTTTATAAAGGAACACAAGTTTTTATTTTGCCCGAATTTTATAGTAAATGTATGTAACCGTAAACTTGAACTTTCCATCAGCGTCTTTTTCTTTTCCCAGCCATCTGCACTTTTTTCTCAATTCTTCTATGGTGACATCACTCTTTAGGTATGGACAATAGAAAATTATATTTTCTATGCCCATTCGAGCACATAAATATTTATAATGACTGTATTGAAATTGTCCAGAGTTTATCCATTTTGCTAATGCCACTGATTTTAACGTTGGTGGGTTCATGTTGTTTTGCTTCTAAATTAAAACATTTTGAGCATGTATTTTTATATCACTAAATGTTTATTAGACAAAGGAATTAATTTAGAAGAATTAGTTAATTTAAGGAGTGTTCTAGGAAATGATTTTATGTTAAATTTATTTTAAAATTTCCTGGTAGAAGAAAGAGATTTATTCTTCTAACAAAGGAATTTAGGAGTGTTTTAAATTTCCTTATATGTTTAGTTCCTTGTTAAATAGTTAATGGAATTTATTATTGAAAAGAGCTTTTGAGTTGTTTAAAAAAAGATTTATTATTCTAACAAAGGAATTTGAATGGAAATAAATTCCGTCGTGCCAAAAAGTCATGTTCTAACAAAACAATTTAGGAGCGTTTAAATTTCCTCATATGTTTAGTTCCTTGTTAAATAATTTGATGGTATTTATTAAAGTAATTTAAACTATCGTAGTAAAAAAGTATAAAAGAAAAGACAAAACTTTTATTTCTATCAATTGAGTTCTACACAAAACTTAGTTTAAATAACAGTACTAGTAGCAGTACCACAAGAAATAATGGTAAGTAATTTTTAAATTTTAAAAAAATTTAATCTTTTTTTTTTCAAAATTTTTCAAAATTATCCTATATATTTTTTATATTTTATTTTCATTTAGGAATTTGTAGACAATCTCATAAAAATCGGAAAAGGGGAACAAGAGAGCTACAAAACGATAGATGCTCTGGTGAAGGATGTGATGTACGAGGTAGAAGAATGGAAATTCCTAAAGACCAAAAGAGGTCAGCGGGTGGTTCTATGTAAGGTAACATGCCCAATGGAAGATTCAACTAACAGCATTACTTTTTTTATGCCGGAGCGGTTCTCCAAAAAAGTTGTGTCGGAGAAAGAACTAAATCAACTGAACAGCAAGGGCTTTAATTTCAAATTTTTTGGACGGGATCCTAATAGGTGGAATATGGCTCTGTTTGAGTTAATTCCAAAAACGAGTATAGACTCGCAAGAAAAATAGTATAAATAAAAAAAAGTTAAATAAAAAATTTACAAATGAAATATTTTCTTTTTTTTATTTAAATTTTTCAACTTTTCAGATTTTAAGTTAAATAAAAAATTTACAAATGAAATATTTTCTTTATTTTCTTTTTTTTATTTAAATTTTTCAACTTTTCAGATTTTAAGTTAAATAAAAAATTTACAAATGAAATATTTTCTTTTTTTTATTTAAATATTTCAACTTTTCAGATTTTATTTAATTAAATTTATAAAATTTTTAATTTCTTCCAGATCACCTTTTTTTTTTCAGATTACCTTTTTTATTATTATTTTAATTTTAGGTCGGTCTCAGCAGGCATCTTCTCCTTGCAAATAAGTCTGGTAAGCACATCTAAGTCGTGCTCACTTGGCATCTTTTCTGTACATAACAATTTTGAGCCATTATCACTGCTACTTGCTGCTCCTCTATAAAGGTCCTTAAATTCAATTTCGTAATTGAATGTTAATGTTCTTTCTAATTGGAAAATATCGCATTTTCCAATTATTTCTTCAAACGGCTCCTGTACTTCCATTATTAATTAAAAATAATTTAAAAACTTAAATCAATTTATACTTTTTATGCAACATACATAATATTTTGCATCATACATAATACTTTCTAAAATATTCAAATTATATTTTTGCATTTTCATTAATAATTAATGACTGTATATTCTCTAAACTATGTCTAAGATTTAAAATACTTTGTAGCTACCAATATAAAAATCACTATGTAGAGGAGTTAAAATATTAGTCAGCAAGATTTTTGTAACTCTTTGCACGTTTTTTTTTCCAGGTTAATCCATTTAAATCAACCCTTGTTTCTGGAGAGTCGATATCCGGTCCCCTGAGGTTCGGTCTCTTTAAAGCGGGGCCTGAATCAGGCGCCCCTTTTCTTGATTCTGGATGGGGTCCCCGGATGTCCGGTATCTGTCTTTGAGGGTCCGGTATCGGTTTATGCTACTGCTAAAGGCTCCCTTCCCCTTTTTTTTTCCACTCTTTTTAAATCGTATTAGTTATAAATTATAGGATTTCAAGCTATTTTAAAATAGTCAGGTACAAAATGAGCAGCAGGAAGGCAGTAGCAGATTTACAATTTACTGTTGGAAATAAAAAGCAATATTTCTTGAAGGAATTTGCTTTGATAGCTGATGGGTCACTGATACCAATGCTATTTATGTTTAAAGCACCTTATTCGTTCGAAGAGTTAAATACTGATGTTAAACAGCAAAATGAATTCAATAAAACACAAATAAATGGTCTTGACTGGGATGATGGCTTTATAGAATATTCAGCAATTAAAAATACCTTAAAGGAACATTTAAATTCATCCGACGTCGTTTACGTAAAGGGGTACCAGAAAAAGGAATTTTTAGATAAATTTGTTTCGAGTTCAGTAGAAGTTATCAACTTAGATAATGACATTCCATCTCTTCAGAAACTAAAGAATTTCACAACCATTTGCCCTCACCATAACATTACTGAAAATTTAAAAAGATGTGCTGTAAAAAATTGTATGAATTTATATATGTATTTAATAAAAGAAAATAATTGGTTTTAAAAAATATTTGTTTTATTTATTGTTGACCAAGATAATTTTTCTGACAAAAACATAGGTATTTCATAAAATAGTCTGGAATAATTACACTGAGCTATGTGTAAATTCATTGGAATGTAGAAATCTTCTTGTTCCAATCTTAGTTTATTCTTTTCAATACATCTCTCAAAATATTTGAATACATATTCTCTTATATTAAGTTCAGCTCCGTTGTTATATGACATCACTGCTTGTATAAAGTCTAACATAAGACAAAAGCGGGTGTACTCATCTAACTGCAATGTAATTTTTTTAGTTTTCCCGGTATGATTAAATGTTAACGCAAATCCTTTTGAATTTAATTTATGTTGGTTGTTAGTAAAATCTTGATAAAAGGCATACCACGCCAAATAATTCATCTCACAAATGACTTTTTGATGACGTTGGAAAATTATTGTTGCAGCAAAATTTTCAACATTAAATCCAATTTGTATTTTTGTTGTTTGTTTTTTATCCAAATAATAGATATAGCTTAACAAAAGATTTTGCGGAGGTTCACTTTTTTGTTTTTCAATGACTTCCGAATTTGTTGATTGCTCCATTTTTCTTGTTTTAACTGATGAATTCTATTTTAGAATTTTGTATTTATATTTTTTCTCCCTCATTTTTTAAAAATTTTTCGAAATATTCTTTGTATTTTTTTATCGTTTTTAAGTGGGGATGATGTGTCGAATAAATTAAGAAAATATTTTATGCTTTTACAGGAACTTCGCATCCATAGATATACACAACAATAATGTCCGCAAACAGATGTTAAATTACTTTGTAAACGCTTATTGTTGAAAACAAAACATGTTGATTGATTTTGTAGAAATTTTATAATCTCATTGTGAAACGGGGGATTTCCAAATGAATCAAAATATTCTGCACACCCTTGAACTGGAACAAATATTGCTAACCAATGTGTTCCCTTTTCACTAGAATTATCGGTATTTACCACCAAAATACTAGGTTTTGAAACTTGTTTTGGTAATTTATCAAGAGCATAAACGCCTCTAAATATTTTATGTGTTAACTTATTACATTTCAGAACCTTTGAAATCTGAAGTGTATTCATTTTCTTGCAAACGGGAAATATCAATTAGTCGAGTATTTCCTCGTACAAATGTTGTTAAAAATTCTGCTTTAAGTTTTCCATTTGTTAAGACTATATCGAATTTTTCAAGCAAATTTATTAAGTTATTAGTTACTTTTTCGTTATCGATATGTCCAAAAGAGTAATTCTCAATATCTGTTTTTTTCAAATCTCTGACAGGAAATTTATACTTTAATTCTTCTACAATAGTTTTACATTTTTCTTTAATACCAGCCACAGCAATATTTTTTACAAATATTGTATTGTTATCGCCCGTACAGAACGATAAATCTACTAGAGCACATGTCATTGTGAAATGAATAGAGATGGTTCGCTAAACTTCCTTTTATATGTTCACGTAGACGTTACGATTTTTATCAATTTCGATATTAGCATCGAATTCTGCAAATACAATACAAGTTAATGTTGAAGTTAATGGAGAGCTGAGTCTTGCTTCAATCTTTACTACTCCCTGGTTTAATAAACTCTGACATGTATCTGTTCCCGAGCCGTCTGGTGATAAATCAAAAGCCAGTATTGTATAACCTTTTGAAAATAATTCTTTTGAAATTTGATGTCCTCTATCAGAATGATGTATACCTGTTCCGCTAAATAATGTTAAATATGCTCGAGAATTACAAGAATTATTCGGTGTAAAACTTGTTTCAATTGCAGAGTTTGGTGTAGGCACTCCATTCACATATAATTGAAATTGTGTGAGATTTTGATGGTCGAAATGGTATGGATTTTTTGATCTCTTACCATTGAAGTTTTCATTATTAACCATACAAAATACTAGAGCTTTTGGTATTTGCCCTATAAATATATTATCCAATGATATGTTAGATGTGTTAGCTGGAATTGTAAATGTTTTGATTTCACTTCAGGTATAAAAATATTTCGCGTTAGCCTTTTCCAATACAGTATTATGTGCTATCAATATACTAGGATTAATTGTTAAATGTTTCATGTATAACGTAGCTTCGAGAATTTTTAAATAGCTTTCATCGGCATCGTTAAAGAAAATAAAAAAATCCTGTTTTTCTAGGGCTAAAGCAATTCGAATGTCAACATTATTTAAAAGTAATTTAGGAGTATTGAAGAAATCTACATGTAATTTTCCCATTAATTCTACTACTGTAGAATTGTTGTATGATTTTTGTCTTGATTTAGAACCAGAATTACTAAAATCATTTACATTTGGTTTATCCAATTCCCAACCAGATGCTTCCAAATGTGTTTGACTAGAATCTGTACCATAATTTAGTAAAGTAGTTAAGTATGCTTTATAATGGTATAAGGAGTCTGAAGGAGTGATGTTTTTTCCGTTTAGAGTTACATTACATTGTTTAATTAAAGAGTGTAATAAATTATTTACAACACTGGGCTGCGGAGCTAGTCTTGCTTCAGTTCCGGTTTCTACTTTATCATTTGCACTCCAAACTGATCCATCTTTTTTTAATATTTGAACTTTAAATTTTATATAGGTGGAGGATAAATCTCGATATGTATCTCCATTTCCAAGGGAAACAAATTCAATAGTTGACGGTGATGCCTCTAAAGAAGCTAAAGGATTGTATGCTACCTCTTCTGAACGCAAAATACTTGTTTGTACGGGTAATGACGCAAAAAGATCAAGTTCAGATTTCATACATTCCATTTTTAGTTGAATATGTCGGATGTTTTACTTTGCTTTTTTCGTCGTTTCGACTTCAAATGTGTCTTTTTAGAAACTGTTTGTCTTTTAATAGCTCTTTGTCTTTTTATAGTTCTTTGTCTTCCACCATACATCGAATGCAGTTGGTTAACTACTGATTTCCGTAAATTTTTTATACCGCCTTTACTTTGATCAATTACAGCTTCTTTTATGTTTGCACCAGATGCTATATCATTAAAAATATTTTTACTTGTGTTTACAGCCTCTTTTTTAATTAAGTCCCAACCTGATGTAAAAACTGGATTTAAGTAACGAATTAAACTTCCGAATATATTTCCAAAACCACGACCTTTTTGTATAGCTGGATAAAATTGTAATAAAGGCCCAATATCGTCGATTCCCCCTCCTACCTGAGAGGAATAATATCTCACGTAAGCTCTTTCCATGTTTGATAGGATATCATATTTGAGTAGTAGTATTTATATTGTTTTTGGGGAATCAATGCTTTTTAAAGTGTAATACAATTTTTGTTGGATAGTAACTGGAAACAAAATTTATTCCATCACCGTATTGATTGCAAATTTTAATTGCTATTGTTTCAAAAATATTTTTTTCTATAGGTATGTAATGGACGTTTTTAAATTCAGTATTTGTAGGTATTCTACAATTTTCTATGTTGATAGCTCTCAACGCCCGAACTTTGCTACTTCCAAAAACAGAAGATTGAACTATATCTGAATAAATCAACACCATTCCATTCAATTCATCTTTATTTTTAGCAACAGCTAATTTGAATAGTTCAGGTAATTTTGTTTTGAAATTTTTTATATTTTTTTTCTGTTGAAATAATTCAGTTAATAATGTTTTTACATTATAACTCTGATTAACTTTTATATAAAAACTATCTTCATCAAAAGTCTGCGATATTCGAATTAAGTCCCCTCGGTTAGATTCTGACACTTTTTTAAATGTTACATCATCATAATTTTTAGGATTAGAAATATATGTCAAAACTTCATTAAAAAATTCAGTAAAAACTTGGTTTCGAGTAAATCCGGGATTAGGAGTTATATTTTTAATAAGCGTTGGCAAAAAATTAAACTTCCAATCATCTAAATGTAATTCCGAATCGTTATATGAATAATATGTGTAGCTTATAGATTTGGTTACTTTGATTTTTTCAAGAGGTTTTTCAATGTTTCTTACATAAACATTATACTGTCCAATATTAATAAAAGCACAATTCTCTTTGTTAAATTGTTCTGTTTGTAGGAAATCGTTCAGATAAATTTCTGAAAGACCAACTTTCCAATTACCATTTCTTAAATCAAAGTGAATAGGTAATTTATTTTCGAATGAAGCTAAAGTGTTGTCTGGAAACAGTTTTAGATTATCATTACTAAACAATGTTACATAGAAGTCATCTTGACTATCCATCTTTGTTAACTTCTTCTAAAACATAAAATGTTGTACTATTTATATGTTGTCCACTCCGGTGTTGATGAAGTTCTTAGTTTTGGACTTCTTAGTAAAGGTTTTAGTTTTCGTTTTTTTGTTTCAGGAAACTGTGAAAGTATAGTTGAGGAAATTGAACTACCAGCCGATCTTAGTGTCTTCTTTTTTTCAGGAGATGGTACAGCAACGGTAATTACATCACCACTTGGTGTTTCAAACATTCGATAATCAGAGCTTAGAGATGGTCTTTCGACTAATTTTTCATCTTTCAACATTTCAGTTTGAGCTAATTTTTTAAATGAATTTTCATCATCTAAATCGTAATTTGTTAAATCAACATCCATATTTGAATGTTCTTTTTTAGGGTCATATTCAAACACATCATCAGTAACTAATGGTAAAAATTTAGTTTGTGTTGACGTTGATTTGTATTTAGGTAATTCAGTTTCTGTATATGCATTTCGCTTAGAAAAGAATTTTGTTTGAGTACCTGTATTAAATGTAACATTATTTAACTTTTCTGGTAATTTTTTTGTATGCCTTTTGTTAATTCCGTATTTAATGAGATTTTGACGATATAAATACCATTTTTGCAATGGTTTTAATTTTTTATCATATAAAACTTTTTTCATTTTTTGATCCAATAAATCTAAGTTTTTATCATCTTGAAATAATTTGCTAAATTTTGAAAATATTTCTGGTGACATAACAATCATTCGCTGCATTATGTCTTACTGAGAAGTTTTCCTATTATACCAGATAATATAGTACCAATTAATGTAGGTAAAAATCCTCCATGTTGAATTAACATTTTTCGTTTAGCTTTTATACCTTTTTGTGGACACGCTAAGAGTCTTAATTGTTTTTTATATTTTTTTAGTTTTGTTTTTTGTGATGGTGATATTTTATTGTTCCCGTTTAACACATTAATTGCAATTTCAGCAATAGTTTTTATTATATCATCATCACAATATTTTAGAATATTTTTACGAAAATTCTTGTTGTTGCATTTTTCTAGTACATGTAACATATGTCGGTTTTTCTTCAACCGTTTCATATTTTAAGCAATTGTTTAAATCTTTGGTAGCACAAAAACAAACGCAATATTCCTCTGAGAATATTTTGGTTCTAATTCGAAACAAATCGCTAATGTCTTGTGTTAAATCTAATACAATATAACCATGTGGGTTTGATGTTGATTCATTATATACCCCCAGGAAGCCTTTTATATTTTCCGGATATAGTTGTCTAGCTAGAGGAAAAATCTGTGATTTATCTCGAGGGTTTTTAAAAAGTACCAAATATTTACAATTTAATGAAATATCTCGTGAGAATTTCCCCTGATGAAAAATGTTTTGCGTTAATAATATAATAGACAAATTACGGTGGTGCGAACCTTTAGTAAAAAGTTCACATACTTGTTTGTTTGCTGAATCTAACATTAAATCATCTAAAACAATTAAAGTAGGTTTATTTTCATTTTCACTAAGCTTTTCCGGAATGCCGGCATAAAAATCTATATCAGGGAAATCTATATTTCTTGGAACCGCAGAAATTTCTGGGTTACACCATTTTATTTTTTCAATTTTGGGATGTATCAATCTAGTAATATTTTTGATCAAGTTGCAAACAAATGTTGTTTTCCCACATCCAGATGGTCCCGCCACCATCATTGTAAATGGATGATTAAAATATATCATTATTGGTTCGCGTTTTAAAAGTCATTGAAAGGTAATTAGATTTGCTCTTCAAATATATAAAAGCAAAAACGTGTATAACTTATTCTCAATTTAAAAGATGGAGGTAAAAGAAGTGGAAGAGTTTTTAAAATCATATTCCTCTGTGTTATTAAATGAGCATAAACAACGTATTTTTCACATGTATAAATACATTAAAGAATTTTCAATAACAGAAAAATTTACGTCAATATACGGAACTCATTTTGCTCTTTGTCCTTGGGCTTACGACAACTCGTCATCTGGACCGGATACATGTAACTGTTGCTCTATAGAAAATTATAAAATAGAATTGGAAAATCTGATTAAATGGTACAAGTATAATGTCACGGGCACAAATAGTATCGGAAATACATAGACCAGCCAGACGAAACTTTCGTCGAAGAAAATTTAATCAGAAAGGTTTAAACGATACATGGCAAATTGATTTAGTAGAAATGATTCCATATGCAAAGTATAACAAAGAAAATAAATATTTATTAATTGTAATAGACATCTTTTCGAAATATGCTTATGCTGAACCAATTAAAACTAAAAATGCTAATAACGTTTTACTTGGTATGCAAAACATTTTCAAACGTGCTGGAACACTCCCAAAAAATATTCAATCTGATCAAGGTAAAGAATTTTTTAACAAAGAATTTAGAAAACTTATGGAAAGAAAAAAAATTAATCATTATCATACATATTCTGAAATGAAAGCATCCATAGTAGAACGTTTTAACCGTACTTTAAAAAATTCAATGTGGAAGCAGTTTAGTTTTCAGGGTAATTATAAATGGATATCTATTTTACCCTCACTTATTGAGAAATACAACTCAACATATCATCGGACAATTAAACTTCAACCTAAAAAAGTTACAAAAGCAAACGAGAAATATATTTTGAAGAACATTTACATGCAACCGAAATTTTATCAGAAAGCAAAATATAAAGTTGGAGATTATGTACGCATAAGTAAATACAAAAGAAACTTTGCAAAAGGTTATCAACCAAACTGGTCAACAGAAATATTTACAATTAAAGAAGTAAAACGCACAGATCCAATTACTTACAACTTACTTGATTATACAAAAACACCGATTTCAGGTTCTTTTTACGAGTATGAACTTACTCGCGTCAAAAATCCTGACACTTTTCTTGTTGAAAAAATATTGAAAAGAAAAGGAAATCAGGTTTTTGTTATGGTTAGGTTTTGATAAAGATCACAATTCTTGGGTAAATAAAAACGATATTATATGAAACTAAGTTGCTTTTTTATTTTTAATTTTTTTTTTTTTTTTTTTGCACATTTATAGCTAGCCATAACTCACTTCAAATTTGCAATGTAAAAATACTAATAGTTGACGTTTATTTATTCGCAAAATACAAAGTAGTTAATATAATAATTCAATTAACATTAACATAAATTCATATCAAACACCTGCATTTTTTCTTTAAAAATTTTTTCTGCAACACAATAAATCTATTTGATTTTATAATGCTTTAATTTGTATCTACAATAACAGAAAATTTAATTTACTTATACAAAGTAGCAAAAAATTTAAGAATAACTGACTTTTTTATTTGCAAAATACAAAGTAGTTAATATAATAAATCAATTAACATTAACATAAATTTTTCTCAAACACCTGGATTTTTTCTTTAAAAATTTTTTCTGCAATAAACACAACAATTAATCAATAAATACATTTTTTTTAAATTACTTTAAAAATAAGATACAATATCAAGGTCAATATCTGCATTTTATTTATCTCATAAATAACAACTGCATTCTTGTGTTAAAATAACTGATTGACCGTGAAAGCTTTTTATTAAAAAATAAAATAAATTCTTATTATTTACAATAATCTATGTTACTATATACTATCACAACAAGATCATTGCACTTACTTGTATTATTTACAAAAGCTTTTTCCGGAAACTAATCATGCAACCGGTAGAAATACTACACACCTGTTTAGGTCATTGCACTATCTACTTGTTCCACATTATCTAGTTGACCTTCTATATTATTTACAAACACTTTTCGGAAACTAATTATGCAAACGCCAATCACGACATCTAATTTGCTACCTGTTTTTTTACACTACAACATTCCTTAAAAAAGCTCTCAACAACAAAGTAAACGCCCAAGGTCATTGACCTAATTTGCATAATTATTTTCCCATGCCAAAGCGCTACTATTACTTTGACCTAATTTGCATAATTATTTTCCCATGCCAAAGCGCTACTATTACTACTGTCACAATCATCAGCATAATTTGCATAATAATATTCCGGATTTTATTCTATAAAAGATTCCGTACAACTATATATCCAGTGTCCGCTCCTCTAAAGGGGGACGAGTTACGTAATCATCAAATCAATTAACTATTAACATATAATATAATATATAAGTAATATGATACTAACCTTTTTATTTTACCTGTGTTAAATTAAATGCATTTACCTTTGTAAACCCAGACGCAACGTCAGCTAAATTATTTTATTGGGAAACAATTAATAATTACTTTCCCACATTTTATTAAATTAATTAAATGGTGTAATAGCTGACATTGCATCTTTTTTAATATATATAGATCAGAATTTATTATAATAGCACATTAAGTTTTGTTCTTTAGAATCAATAACTAAATAAATATTAAATTAATAATTAAAAGATTTGTTTTTTTACATACATTAAATAAACTAAACTTATTTCGTGCGTATTCTTCCCAATGACCTTTCCTTGCTGATCTGTAAGCATAGACCAATACATGCATAACGTGAATTTCTTGTTTTATGTTGAAGTAAACTTCTTTTAATTTCTGTTTACCTGGTGTAAAATAAATTGTTAAAACTAGTTTGATTCTTTTAAACAATGTTAAAATTTATGAATGCAGTAAAAAAGTAAAAATAAAAACAAAAGAAAGAAAAAAATTATATAATTATAGGTGCATCTCTTATGTAGGATTTCTTTTTTCTGTTCTATAAGAAGATTGAGAAAATAACCTGAAATCTTCGATTTTATTTTGTTTTGTTATTATTACGTTCCATTCTATGTTGTAAGAAATGAAAAAATAAAAAATAATAAAAATAAAAAAGAAGTTAATTGCTTTTGGTATCTATTTGAAAACAAAAATAAAACAAATTTATTTATATGTTTGAAATAATTTTGTATTTGAAAATATTTTACAATTTTACAGAAATCTGTGTTGGAAAATTTTTTTACCATGATCAGATGTTAAAATTTTAGAAATAGTGAGACCAACTTTTTCTTTACGTCTTTGAAATCTACTTCTATCACGTGCGTATTCTTCCCAATGACCTTTCCTTGCTGATCTGTAAGCATAGACCCATACATGCATAACGTGAATTTCTTGTTTTATGTTGAAGTAAACTTTTTTTTTGTTATTTAAATTCATATTGTGCAAGTATGAAAATTGATGGTCTTAATCTAACAATTCTTTCAAAATATGCATATATGTAACTCGTCCCCCTTTTCAATCTTTTGTAATGATGGCAAGTCTCTGCTTAGATCTTCTATTTTAACACTGTCAATGTACTTTTGAAGGAAAATTTTTTTTTGTTCTCCTTTAACATAAATTTTTTCCGCTGACTCTAAATAGTGTTTTAATATACATTTTACATCTAAATATTCAACTAAACCGTTATTCCATTTAAGTTCATTTATTTTATTTTCGCAATACTGGTTATTATATTTCACATCTTGACTAAGCTCTTCTGCGGGGTACGGTGCTTTGAAATGATACACAGTTGGAATTAAACTTCCTTTTTCAAGTATGGCTAACTCTTTTAGGAAAGTATGGCTAACTTTTTTTCATTTCCTTGCAAAAATTGTAGGTCAACTATAAAAATTTGTTTAACCATGTCTAAGGTTTGTAAAAGAATGTTCAATGAAATAACTAAATTTACATTTATATTCATTTCGAAAAAGATCTGTTCATATAAATATAGGTTAGCAATGATTGTTTTAACTAATACAACTATGTTGTTTCACCCATTTACAATGATGGTGGCGGGGCCTTCCTGCTGTGATAAAACCACATTTATTTGTAATTTAATAAAATATAAAGAAGAAAATATACTACCACATATTAATAGAAATACCTACTTTACACAGATTTTGCACTAAAAATTAAAATTATACAAGATAACATTGAACACATTCAAGACAATATAGCATCAGCTAGACTAGGAATAATACATAGCAATATATTAACAAATGAAGAAATTTTAGAATACGATATTGATTTTAATAGATTACAAAATATTAAATTAGCCACATTAATTGATAGTAAAGAAAACATTGTTTTCGTTATTAAAATACCTAATGAAACAATCAGTGTACTAACAACTATGTTAATTCCAATAGGTGATAGATTTAATAATGAACTAATGTTTGAACAACAAAAAATTGTAAAATATAATAACAAAAATTTTAATCATGAAAATAAGAAAGATATAAAAGATTTAATAATATCAAAAAACTGCATTTTCAAAGGAAACTGTTTAAAAATTTTCAATAATGAATCAGAAATAATTGTTTTAAAAATAGGATTAATTTTAGTAAAAAATCAGAAAAATGTAGATTTTAATAGTACTTGTGATGAACGAAAGTTCAAAATAAATGGAAATTACATATTCAATTTTAATGATTGTTCAATAAATATAAACGGAATAGTTTTTAATAGTAATCTAAGAGAATTCAAACAAAGTTTTAGGATATCAGATTATCTAAATATGAATCAAGAAATTAACGAAAATATCAGTTTTAATGACATAATATTAGAACAAGTAAAAATTATTGAAGAAATAAAAGAAATAAAATATCATAAAAATAATTATTATATTTACTTAAGTCTTATAATTTTTATAATTTTATTAGTAATAAGCATAATTATATTTCTATTAATATTATTCAAAAAATTCAAAATATTTAAATTAGCGACTCAGGAGAGTCTTAATCTTAAGGAGGGAGGAGTTACGTCACAGTTGGCAACCCCAACCAAGATAGAAATTAATAAACCTCCAATAAAAGATAAAACTCAATTTCACATTTATGAAATTTAAAATATTAATTTGTAAGACAAAACACTTTTGATTTTGTTTTTCTTTTTATTCTTTTCAATTTTATACAAAAATGTAATTAGCCACATTTTTGTATACTAAGCATAATTACGGTCAATTGCATTTGAACTATATTTAAATTGCACTTGAAATAATTTAACGTTTTAAATGTAATATGAAACCCAACATATGGTGAAATTATTTTGTACACAAAATTCAGTACGAAAATTTATTATTAACATTGATTTCGTAATAAGTATAAATTAAGTAAATTTCCTTTTTTGTAATTCGACACTGAATTTTGTTTCGAAAGATATTTTCGACTAATAAATTAAAATTAGTATTAAGATAAAGAAATTGTTTTTGTAAAATTAAAAATAAATACTTGTAATATTAAAAAATTGAATTGTTTTAAAAGTTAGTCTTAAGATCAAACTCAAACTTTAAAGTTGAGGAAAAAAAAAATAAAATAATTTAAATATAAATTAAAATTTTTGTGTTTTAAAAACCCATAATTCGCACGTTGAAAAACATGGTGTAGAAACAATTTAGTTTACAAGGTATATATGTATAAATGGTTATCTATTCTATCATCGCTAATAAAAAAGTATAACTCAACATATCATCATACAATTAAACTACCCCCTAAAAAGATTACAAAGAAAAATGTGAAATTAATATTAAAAACTGTTTATAATAAATTAAAAGTATTCCGAAAATACAAAGTAGGAGATTTTGTTCGTATAAGTAAATATTAAGGTATATTTACAAAAGGTTATCAACCTAATTGATCAACAGAAATTTTTACAATAGCGAAAAAAAAGAACAGATACAAGTACATACAATTTACTTGATTACACCAAAAAAGCAATAAAAGGTAGTTTTTATGAACCTGAACTTACGTCTGCTAAACTTCCAGATGTTTACCTTGTAGAAAAAATAATAAGTAGAAACGGAAATCTAGTTTTGGTTAAATGGCTTGGCTTTGATAAAAAACATAACTCCTGGATAAACAAACGAGATATTATTTAATTAAAAAAAAAAAAAAATTGTCATTAACATTGTTAGGTTTAAATAACTAATTTTAAATTTATTTAAAACAAATGTCAACATTGCAAAAAATGCAAAGAATTCAAACAATACAAACAATGTTTATTTGAATAAAACAAATGTTACATTACTTTTTATTGTTGTAATTTTAATAAAACAAAACAAATGTTAACATTGTTGTATTGTAAATGTGTTGTAATTAAATAAAAAAAAAAAAACAATGTGTTTTTTAACTTACTAAAATTAAATAATAATCAAAGCTTTACTCAATATAAATTCAATCCTTTAAATAAAATTAAAAAACTTTAATTTAAGGTTCAAAAATATTTGTATAAAATTAATTTATACATTAATTTATTCTGTTTGGAAAATATAACTTTCTAATTTAAAAAAACCGATTTAAGTTTGAATGAAGAATCTTACATATATTTTAAATTCCTAAATTAAATAGTAATATGGATTTAAATCAATTTATTTTTAAATTAATGAAGAAGCTTAAGTGTTTTTAAACTTGCTAAAATCAAACAATAATCATTAAAGTTTTAAACTAAAGAAGCTTATATATATTTTAAATTGCTAAAAATAAAAACATTTTATACTAGATACTAGTACCTAGTAGGCATCTAGAATTATGAAGCTTACGTATATTTAAAATTAATTATTATGAATTCAAACCAATGAAAAACCTTAGTTATATTTTAAATTGCTTAAATCGGTAAAGACACTTTATTTTATATTAATTAATTAAATAATAATTATGGATTTAAACCTCTCTAAAACTATTATAAGAACGATTTTTACGGCAAATAATTCTTACAATGTGTTTTGTGCAATTAAAAGAGCTTACACTAACAAACTGCAACCTCCCCAGCAGCAAATACCATATTGCATTTTAGAATGCACCAAGCGATAATAAGCCATAAGCCTAAAGTAACTATATACATAGAGTTATTTACATGGAAGAAAAAAGTTAGACAGTTTTTTTAATTTTGTAAAATCAACTTGATCGTATTTTAGTTTATTTTTATTTTAGTTTTTTTTTTTTGTTTGTATGTCAATTGACGTATGTATGTACATTTGTATATATTTCTTCATATAACTTTTTCGACTTCTTAAAAAAAGAAAAAACCTCGATTCTACCTCGATTTTTTATCAATCAATTTTAGTTGTTTTCATAACCCAACTATAGGTACAAGAATTATTATTGTAAAAATATAAAATATGAAAAGATGTGTATGTATTAATATAAATTTAAAGTTATTTTCATTCACTCTAAAAATATATTTTTTCTTTTTAGTCAATCCTACAATTTTTTAAAAATTCAAACTACAAGCTATTTAGTTTAATATCAGATCGATATTTATTATAAGAAAGTAGGTAATCCTGCACTTGGGGATGGGAAAAAATCATGCCATATCGCACCGAAGACCACGCCCACTGACCTATATTGTGATTGATGGGTTTAATTGTAGGTTATTCTTGGTTAGTAGGGCAGAAACTTTTGTTTGTTTTGATTTAGGTTATAAGCATGGGTTGTTAAATTATAAGTTGCAAGTGGTTGTATAGTAGGAAATGAAGGTTGTTGGTACTGTAGAAGTTGTTAGGCAAGTTTAATGAACTGAACAAGTTTAGGATATTTAGGTTTTTCAATAAATTCATTGATACTTTATAATAGGATATCATACAAATAGAAAGATGATTTTTTTCAGGTCAAATCAAGTTTATTTTTTTAAATTGCGCAAAATCGCATGCTTAATAAAATATACCTACATACGTAAAAGGAGATATAAAAGAAACGAAAAAAACTTGTTTTTATTATTTAATAAGAAAAATATTCATATAGGTACTTTTGAATACCAAGATGTAAATAATAAAAATAAAAACAAAACGTAAACAAGAAATAGGTACAAAGTGTATTTTTGTTTATTAAAGAAGATCAATAATTGTTGTAAGTTGTTATTATACTCTTAAAGCTGCAAAATAAAAAAAAATAAAATAAGAAAAATATGTTACCTATTTTAGGATATGAGTTGTTTCTCTATATTCTATATTTTGTTCTAAGTACATATGAACTTAAAAAATATTTTGCGTTCTTCTAATTTCTGTTTACCTGGTGTAAAATAAATTGTTAAAACTAGTTTGATTCTTTTAAACAATGTTAAAATTTATGAATGCAGTAAAAAAGTAAAAATAAAAACAAAAGAAAGAAAAAAATTATATAATTATAGGTGCATCTCTTATGTAGGATTTCTTTTTTCTGTTCTATAAGAAGATTGAGAAAATAACCTGAAATCTTCGATTTTACTTTGTTTTGTTATTATTACGTTCCATTCTATGTTGTAAGAAATGAAAAAATAAAAAATAATAAAAATAAAAAAGAAGTTAATTGCTTTTGGTATCTATTTGAAAACAAAAATAAAACAAATTTATTTATATGTTTGAAATAATTTTGTATTTGAAAATATTTTACAATTTTACAGAAATCTGTGTTGGAAAATTTTTTTACGATGATCAGATGTTAAAATTTTAGAAATAGTGAGACCAACTTTTTCTATACGTCTTTGAAATCTACTTCTATCACATGAGTTACGTAATCATCAAATCAATTAACTATTAACATATAATATAATATATAAGTAATATGATACTAACCTTTTTATTTTACCTGTGTTAAATTAAATGCATTTACCTTTGTAAACCCAGACGCAATTAATAATTACTTTCCCACATTTAATTAAATTAATTAAATGGTGTAATAGCTGACATTGCATCTTTTTTAATATATATAGATCAGAATTTATTATAATAGCACATTAAGTTTTGTACTTTAGAATCAATAACTAAATAAATATTAAATTAATAATTAAAAGATTTGTTTTTTTACATACATTAAATAAACTAAACTTATTTGGCGCAGTCGGTAGGATAGGTGCAAAGTCCTGTCCTAGTGTTATTAAAAAGTTTTAAAGCGACGGTTTATCGCGAAAATAATTTTATAAAAAATTCGAAGGTTTATCGAACATTAAAATAAAATTAAATAAACTTTAATTAATAATAAAAGTGTGTGCTATTGTGTTGTGTGATCCAGGAAAAATCAAGGGAATATTGGTACTAATCCAGATCAGCAGTCAACAAATAACATATACAACTAGGACGAACTTTTGAGATTCCAACCTCTTGAGCACCTAGAAGATGAAAATAGTTATAGTACTGTAAGTGAACAAATCTTTATTATTGTTATTATCAAGAAATTTTTTCCCATTTAATATATCCTTTTATATATCCCTAAAAATTACTTAAAATTTTTTGTGTTCAATATATATATTTTATTTTGGTATTAAATTTTATTGTCAAAAACAAACTTGGTTAATGCCTAATAAAAATTCCCCAAATAAAATTAAAAAAGGACCTTATCCAAGAATAGAAAATTTAAGAAATATAATTAGGAATTTTTCAAGCGTACATAACCTTGAACCAATCGTTGAAAATAATTTGTTAAATTCTCCCGAACATTTGTGTGAGATAGATTATTCAGTAAACGATACGTCCGGTAACAGTTCAATTTCCTTATTTAATATGGCCAACGAACAAAATGGTAATCCTTTTAACAATGGCACTGCACGTGCTATAACATCTACTGATATATTCAATAATCTAAGAATACCAGATGCCATCAAAGATTTACCACAATTTGATGGTAATCCTAGGTTGTTGTATGATTTTCTAGATAATGTTAACGAAATTTTAACTCTAATTTCGGTTACTAGTGGTACAAGTTATGGCCAACTACTAGTTAGAGCCATAAGAAATAAAATTGTCGGTCCAGCTAATGAAATCCTAAATATGTACGGGACTCCACTTATTTGGGATAATATAAAAGAAAATCTAATACTTCATTACGCGGACAAAAGGAACGAGACCTCCTTAATTAAAGATTTACATAAGTTAAAACAAAACAATAAAACTGTCGAGCAATTTTATAGTGAGGTTATAGAGTTATTATAAATATTCATGAAAGGAATCAAAATGTTATCAATGCAAAGAAATCTCTTTACGAGGAAATGAGCTTAAATACATTCCTTTCGGGTTTAAAAGAACCCCTAGGCTCAACAATTAGAGCAATGCAACCAACTTCATTAGCAGAAGCATTCTCTTATTGCATGAAAGAACATAATATATCATACTCTAATTTCGAACCAAATAAAAATTTATACCAACAAAATAGACCGAATAGAAACGACAATTTTTCTCGTAACAAACCAAATAACTTTAAACGCTCACAACAACAGCCATTCCAAAGACAATACCGAACTAATAGTCAATTTAGACAAAATCAAAATAATAATAACCAATTTAGACAAAATCAAAATAATAATAATCAAAATCAAAATAATAATAACCAGTTTAGAAGTAATTATCAACCAAGACAATTTCAGTCAAATTTCCAACCTAAACCTGAGCCAATGGATGTTGCTACAGGTAGTACTGTCCAAATGAGACAGAATTATTCTAAGAGAAATAATTATAATAGACCACAGAACAATAGAGAATTATATAATGTTACAGAAACTCAACCTTATAGACAAAATCTTGATAACTTTTACGACTACCCAAAACGATAATCAAAATCATGATAATTTCAATGAAAATTTTCCTCAAAAAGCCTCTCAGAACCAATCGGATACATAGATATCAATAAACACGGTTCTAATCTACCTTATATTAATATTTCTTCTTCTTTTGGAAGACCACTTAAATTTTTAATTGATACAGGGTCTTCGTCTTCTTTTATAAATCCAGAATTAATACATCCCAACGATTCAAGAGAAATCAAACCAATAATAATTAATACAATTTTAAATAAACATCAATTAAATAAAGAAGTTATTTTACCAAATTTTTATGAATTCAAAAAACCTGGTTACTTAAGATTTTTAATCTTTAAATTTCATAAAAAATAAATTTCATTAAATAAAGAAGTTATTTTACCAAATTTTTATGAATTCAAAAAACCTAGTTACTTAAGATTTTTAATCTTTAAATTTCATAATTATTTCGATGGGTTACTAGGATTAGACTCACTCTATTCTCTTGGAATTTTAGTAGATCTTAATAAAAAAATATTAACATTAAAAAATGGTGTAATGATACCTTTAAGTTTTAAACCAAATTCTTAGGAACTGAAAAATACGTTATACCACCTAATTCAAAATATATTGTTAAAATACCTGTAGACATTGAAAATGGAGACATATTTATTGAAAGAAGAAATATCAAACCAAATTTAGAAATATCTGAAGGAGTATATTATACCAATAATTGGTATAGTTCTGTTGAAATAATAAATAAATCAAATAATGAACAAATTCTCTTTCTTGAACAACCACTTAAAGTTAAAAATCTTGCTAGAAATGACTATGTAGAATTTAATAATTTTAATATAACATATGATGAAATTACTGAATCAAATAAATCTAAAATAAATGAACTTCTAAGAACTAATCATTTAAACCAAGAAGAGAGTAAAGCCTTAATAAAACTATGCAAAGAATATGAAGAGATATTCTTTACAAATAATAATAAATTATCATTCACAAATGAAATAAAACATGAGATAAAGACTTCCGATGAAATTCGTATCTATACAAAGTCGTATAGATACCCTTACATACATAAAGAAGAAGTTAGGAAGCAAATTAACGATATGCTTGATCAACAAATAATACGACCAAGTTTTTCTCCATGGAGCTCACCAGTGTGGATTGTTCCTAAGAAATTAGATGCATCTGGCCAACAAAAATGGAGACTGGTCATAGATTACAGGAAGCTTAACGAAAAAACAATTAGCGACCGTTATCCTCTACCAAATATTACAGAGATCCTGGGCAAACTAGGTAAATGTATGTATTTCACAACGTTAGATCTTGCCAGTGGTTTTCACCAAATAGAGATGGCTAAGAGTGACATTCCAAAAACAGCATTTCAGAGAGTGATGGACAACGTACTTAAGGAATTGCAAGGATCTATTTGCTTAGTCTACTTAGATGACATAATAGTGTATTCAACCTCGTTACAGGAACATATCGAAAATTTAAGAAAAGTCTTTCAACGTTTAAAAGAAACCAATTTAAAGATACAACCAGATAAATCAGAATTCTTGTGTAAAGAAGTAGCTTTTCTTGGACATATTGTAACAACCGAAGGAGTTAAACCTAACCCTGAAAAAACTAGGGCTATAAGGGAATTTCCAATACCCAAAACTCAAAAAGAAATAAAATCTTTCCTAGGTCTTTTAGGTTATTATAGAAAATTTATAAATAATTTTGCAAAACTTACTAAACCATTAACCGAATGTTTAAAAAAGGGAAAACAAATAATTTTAGATGAACGATATGTAAAAACTTTTAAATTGTGTAAAGACTTATTAACTAATGATCCGTTGTTACAATATCCAGACTTTAATAAACCTTTTGTTTTAACTACTGACGCCAGTAACTACGCAATAGGCGCCGTTCTCTCTCAAAGCCCAATAGGGAGTGATAAACCCATTTGCTATGCTAGTAGAACACTTACAGATTCTGAAATAAATTATTCTACTATAGAAAAAGAATTGTTAGCTATAGTTTGCTACCAAATATTTTAGGCCTTATCTTTTTGGGAGAAAGTTTAAAATCGTTACTGATCATAAACCACTTACCTGGATAATGAGTTTAAAAGACCCTAACTCAAGATTAGTTCGATGGCGGTTAAAACTTGAAGAATACGACTACGAAATTGTATATAAAAGAGGGACTCAAAATCAAAACGCAGATGCCCTAAGTAGGATAAAAATTGAAAATTTACCACCAAAAATTACAGAAATAAATATTAACGAATCTGAAAATAATACTGATGCTGCAACTATCCACTCAGCACCAGAAAATATGGGTGATGGTATATATATCTCAGAAAGACCTCTTAATGAATTTTCTCTTCAATTAATTTTTGAAAAAACTAATGAAACACCTTGTACTAATTTAGAAATTCTTTTCAAAAATAAACAAAGAAGAACAATTAAAATGCATAATTATTCAGAACAAAGTATGATAGAACTATTTAAAAAATTTATATCACCAAATAAATTAAATGCGATATATACAAAAGACGATGATATATTTAAAACAATTCAAGAAGTTTTTAGTAAACATTTTTCTCAATTTAAAATATTTAAATTAATACGATGTGTAGAATTACTTGAGGACGTCAAAGAGAATGACGAACAAGATAAAATAATTAAAGACTATCATGAAAACAATAACCATAGAGGTATTAACGAAACCTTTCTCCATCTTAAAAGAAATTACTATTTTCCTTTTATGAAAACAAAAATTAACAAACTTATTAACTATTGTGATGTCTGTCAAACTCTTAAATACAACCGATCTCCACCAAAAGTAAAACTTACTGTTTCTGAAATTCCACAAAAACCTCTTGACATTGTGCATATAAACATATATTGTATTAACAATCAACAAATTCTAACTGTCATAGACAAATTCTCTAAATTCGCTTCTGCCTTTACTTTACCTATAAGAAATAGTTTACTCATAATCAAATCACTTAAAACTTATATCAGTTCATATGGTACACCCAGAAAAATCGTTTCAGATCCAGGAACGGAATTTACTGCTATAATATTTAAAAATTTTTGCAAACAATATGGCATTGATCACCATGTAACTTCTTTTAGCAATAGCAATAGCAACTCCCCCGTGGAACGTTTTCATTCGACACTTACTGAAATATATAGAATTATTTATACAAAACAAAAATCTAAAGACCATAATGAAATTCTATCTGAAACCTTAATAACTTATAATAATGCTATCCACTCCGCTACAAAATTAACTCCTTTTGAAGTATTTTATGGTAGAACTTATAAATTTAACAATAATTCTCAACATAGAAACGTTCACGAATATTTAGAAAATTTACAAGAATTTCAAAGAAATATTTCCTGTTATTTTTTACAAGAAATTTACAAGAAATATTTCCTGAAATAAAAGATAGATTAGAAAACCAAATAAATGAAAATATAGAAAAACGTAACCAAAATAGAAACGAACCAAAAGACTTTAAGGTACAATTATATTTAGAAAAGAAAACAAACATAACAAATTAACTCCTAGATTTAAGAAAGAAATAGTAAAGAAAAACCAACACGTAACACTTCTTACCCATAAAAATAAATTGCACAAATCTAAAATTAAAAAACCTAAATCTAAATTTCAGCTTAATCCCGCTGGTAATAGCCCAGAAAATGGAGATAAATGACCTTTCAAATAATAATGGAATCTTACCTCTACATCTTGGAACTGCTAAATTAATTCAAAAAACTAAGAATTTTATTCATATCATAAATCTTAATAACTATAAAATAAATATTGAAAATATAGAAAATTCCTTATTACAATTAGAAAATACTGACGATTTCAAAGACTCTACTAAAATACTTAATCTCAAATTAAATGAATTAAAATTAAAATTTCAATCATTAATGCCCACAATAAGATATAAACGAGGCCTTATTAATGGATTAGGCTCAATTATAAAACAAATTAGTGGTAATATGGATGCCGAAGATGCCGCATATCTAAATAAAGAAATTGAAACAATTAAATCAAATGAAAATATCCTTTTAAATAATATTAACGAAAATTCTCAGTTAAATGACAAAATGATTCAAAGATTTGAAACCATAACAAATCACATAAATAATCAACAGGAAAATCTAACAAAAATTCTAAATTATACTATAGACCAAATTCAAAATAGCATTAGAAAAACAGAAATACGGTTCAAAGTTATACAATTTTTAAACGAAATTCATTTTAACATAGATTTATTATATAATCATTTAAATAACATCGGCGAAGCCATTATTTTAGCTAAACTCAATATAATTTCAAAACATATATTAAATTCAGACGAACTCAACCAAATATATACAATTTTTAAATCTCAAAATATTACTATTAAATCCAATATACACATTTATGAACTTCTAGAACTTCAGGCATACTATAACAATACAAACATAATTTTTAATATTAAAATTCCTATAATTGAACACAAAAACTACTCCTTTTTCCACATTTTAACACTTCCCATTAACCAAAATGAAACTATCCAATCCAAACCATATGTTATTCTTGATGATAATAATGTAAAGTTTTATGACAGTATTTGCCCAAAAATAGAAGGTTATTACTACTGCAAAGCAACATATCAAGAAATAAATCATCAATCAAAATGTATAGCAGATCTAATAAATAACAAACCAACACATTGTGAAACAGAAGAACTTCAAACAACTATGCAAATTTTTCAACCAGAACCAAACTACATATTATTACTAAATGTTCCAGAAACCAATATATCCACTACATGTAACCCAGCTATCCAACAAGTAAAAGGTACCAAAATTCTTAATTTTGAAAACTGTAAGATCGTAATAAATGATATAATATATACTACAACAAGTCAAGTTTACTGGGATGAAATCACAATACATCCAACTACATTCAATGATGTTCCTACAATCACATTTCAAACCAATAGCACAACACAACTTCAAAAATTGGGAAAATACCAATTCATTAATAAAAAACCAAACAACTTACTAATGAACTACAAAGAATATTACAACTTTAACATACTACAATTTTTATACATAATAATCGCAATAGTCACAATCATCAGCATAATTTGCATAATAATACTCCGGATTTTATTCTATAAAAGATTCCGTACAACTATATATCCAGTGTCCGCTCCTCTAAAGGGGGACGAGTTACGTAATCATCAAATCAATTAACTATTAACATATAATATAATATATAAGTAATATGATACTAACCTTTTTATTTTACCTGTGTTAAATTAAATGCATTTACCTTTGTAAACCCAGACGCAACGTCAGCTAAATTATTTTATTGGGAAACAATTAATAATTACTTTCCCACATTTTATTAAATTAATTAAATGGTGTAATAGCTGACATTGCATCTTTTTTAATATATATAGATCAGAATTTATTATAATAGCACATTAAGTTTTGTACTTTAGAATCAATAACTAAATAAATATTAAATTAATAATTAAAAGATTTGTTTTTTTACATACATTAAATAAACTAAACTTATTTCGTGCGTATTCTTCCCAATGACCTTTCCTTGCTGATCTGTAAGCATAGACCAATACATGCATAACGTGAATTTCTTGTTTTATGTTGAAGTAAACTTTTTTTTTGTTATTTAAATTAAAAAATATTTTGCGTTCTTTTAATTTCTGTTTACCTGGTGTAAAATAAATTGTTAAAACTAGTTTGATTCTTTTAAACAATGTTAAAATTTATGAATGCAGTAAAAAAGTAAAAATAAAAACAAAAGAAAGAAAAAAATTATATAATTATAGGTGCATCTCTTATGTAGGATTTCTTTTTTCTGTTCTATAAGAAGATTGAGAAAATAACCTGAAATCTTCGATTTTATTTTGTTTTGTTATTATTACGTTCCATTCTATGTTGTAAGAAATGAAAAAATAAAAAATAATAAAAATAAAAAAGAAGTTAATTGCTTTTGGTATCTATTTGAAAACAAAAATAAAACAAATTTATTTATATGTTTGAAATAATTTTGTATTTGAAAATATTTTACAATTTTACAGAAATCTGTGTTGGAAAATTTTTTTACCATGATCAGATGTTAAAATTTTAGAAATAGTGAGACCAACTTTTTCTATACGTCTTTGAAATCTACTTCTATCACGTGCGTATTCTTCCCAATGACCTTTCCTTGCTGATCTGTAAGCATAGACCCATACATGCATAACGTGAATTTCTTGTTTTATGTTGAAGTAAACTTTTTTTTTGTTATTTAAATTCATATTGTGCAAGTATGAAAATTGATGGTCTTAATCTAACAATTCTTTTAAAATATGCATATATACATTAAAACAATTTTTAACAGCACATCTGAAACTCTTGTTTGATAAGTGTATAGGACAATTTGAATTAAAGTTTTCAATCTTTTGTAATGATGGCAAGTCTCTGCTTAGATCTTCTATTTTAACACTGTCAATGTACTTTTGAAGGAAAATTTTTTTTTGTTCTCCTTTAACATAAATTTTTTCCGCTGACTCTAAATAGTGTTTTAATATACATTTTACATCTAAATATTCAACTAAACCGTTATTCCATTTAAGTTCATTTATTTTATTTTCGCAATACTGGTTATTATATTTCACATCTTGACTAAGCTCTTCTGCGGGGTACGGTGCTTTGAAATGATACACAGTTGGAATTAAACTTCCTTTTTCAAGTATGGCTAACTCTTTTAGGAAAGTATGGCTAACTCTTTTTCATTTCCTTGCAAAAATTGTAGGTCAACTATAAAAATTTGTTTAACCATGTCTAAGGTTTGTAAAAGAATGTTCAATGAAATAACTAAATTTACATTTATATTCATTTCGAAAAAGATCTGTTCATATAAATATAGGTTAGCAATGATTGTTTTAACTAATACAACTATGTTGTTTCACCCATTTACAATTATGGTGCTTGGGCCATCCTGCTGTGATAAAACCACATTTATTTGTAATTTAATAAAATATAGAGAAGAAAATATACTACCACATATTAATAGAAATACCTACTTTACACAGATTTTGCACTAAAAATTAAAATTATACAAGATAACATTGAACACATTCAAGACAATATAGCATCAGCTAGACTAGGAATAATACATAGCAATATATTAACAAATGAAGAAATTTTAGAATACGATATTGATTTTAATAGATTACAAAATATTAAATTAGCCACATTAATTGATAGTAAAGAAAACATTGTTTTCGTTATTAAAATACCTAATGAAACAATCAGTGTACTAACAACTATGTTAATTCCAATAGGTGATAGATTTAATAATGAACTAATGTTTGAACAACAAAAAATTGTAAAATATAATAACAAAAATTTTAATCATGAAAATAAGAAAGATATAAAAGATTTAATAATATCAAAAAACTGCATTTTCAAAGGAAACTCTTTAAAAATTTTCAATAATGTATCAGAAATAATTGTTTTAAAAATAGGATTAATTTTAGTAAAAAATCAGAAAAATGTAGATTTTAATAGTACTTGTGATGAACGAAAGTTCAAAATAAATGGAAATTACATATTCAATTTTAATGATTGTTCAATAAATATAAACGGAACAGTTTTTAATAGTAATCTAAGAGAATTCAAACAAAGTTTTAGGATATCAGATTATCTAAATATGAATCAAGAAATTAACGAAAATATCAGTTTTAATGACATAATATTAGAACAAGTAAAAATTATTGAAGAAATAAAAGAAATAAAATATCATAAAAATAATTATTATATTTACTTAAGTCTTATAATTTTTATAATTTTATTAGTAATAAGCATAATTATATTTCTATTAATATTATTCAAAAAATTCAAAATATTTAAATTAGCGACTAAGGAGAGTCTTAATCTTAAGGAGGGAGGAGTTACGTCACAGTTGGCAACCCCAACCAAGATAGAAATTAATGAACCTCCAATAAAAGATAAAACTCAATTTCACATTTATGAAATTTAAAATATTAATTTGTAAGACAAAACACTTTTGATTTTGTTTTTCTTTTTATTCTTTTCAATTTTATACAAAAATGTAATTAGCCACATTTTTGTATACTAAGCATAATTACGGTCAATTGCATTTGAACTATATTTAAATTGCACTTGAAATAATTTAACGTTTTAAATGTAATATGAAACCCAACATATGGTGAAATTATTTTGTACACAAAATTCAGTACGAAAATTTATTATTAACATTGATTTCGTAATAAGTATAAATTAAGTAAATTTCCTTTTTTGTAATTCGACACTGAATTTTGTTTCGAAAGATATTTTCGACTAATAAATTAAAATTAGTATTAAGATAAAGAAATTGTTTTTGTAAAATTAAAAATAAATACTTGTAATATTAAAAAATTGAATTGTTTTAAAAGTTAGTCTTAAGATCAAACTCAAACTTTAAAGTTGAGGAAAAAAAAAAAAAAAAAATTTAAATACAAATTTAAATTCTTGTGTTTTAAAAACCCATAATTCGCACGTTGAAAAACATGGTGTAGAAACAATTTAGTTTACAAGGTACATATGTATAAATGGTTATCTATTCTATCATCGCTAATAAAAAAGTATAACTCAACATATCATCATACAATTAAACTACCCCCTAAAAAGATTACAAAGAAAAATGTGAAATTAATATTAAAAACTGTTTATAATAAATTAAAAGTATTCCGAAAATACAAAGTAGGAGATTTTGTTCGTATAAGTAAATATTAAGGTATATTTACAAAAGGTTATCAACCTAATTGATCAACAGAAATTTTTACAATAGCGAAAAAAAAGAACAGATACAAGTACATACAATTTACTTGATTACACCAAAAAAGCAATAAAAGGTAGTTTTTATGAACCTGAACTTACGTCTGCTAAACTTCCAGATGTTTACCTTGTAGAAAAAATAATAAGTAGAAACGGAAATCTAGTTTTGGTTAAATGGCTTGGCTTTGATAAAAAACATAACTCCTGGATAAACAAACGAGATATTATTTAATTAAAAAAAAAAAAAAAATTGTCATTAACATTGTTAGGTTTAAATAACTAATTTTAAATTTATTTAAAACAAATGTCAACATTGCAAAAAATGCAAAGAATTCAAACAATACAAACAATGTTTATTTGAATAAAACAAATGTTACATTACTTTTTATTGTTGTAATTTTAATAAAACAAAACAAATGTTAACATTGTTGTATTGTAAATGTGTTGTAATTAAATAAAAAAAAAAAAAAAAACAATGTGTTTTTTAACTTACTAAAATTAAATAATAATCAAAGCTTTACTCAATATAAATTCAATCCTTTAAATAAAATTAAAAAACTTTAATTTAAGGTTCAAAAATATTTGTATAAAATTAATTTATACATTAATTTATTCTGTTTGGAAAATATAACTTTCTAATTTAAAAAAACCGATTTAAGTTTGAATGAAGAATCTTACATATATTTTAAATTCCTAAATTAAATAGTAATATGGATTTAAACCAATTTATTTTTAAATTAATGAAGAAGCTTAAGTGTTTTTAAACTTGCTAAAATCAAACAATAATCATTAAAGTTTTAAACTAAAGAAGCTTATATATATTTTAAATTGCTAAAAATAAAAACTTTTTATACTAGATACTAGTACCTAGTAGGCATCTAGAATTATGAAGCTTACGTATATTTAAAATTAATTATTATGAATTCAAACCAATGAAAAACCTTAGTTATATTTTAAATTGCTTAAATCGGTAAAGACACTTTATTTTATATTAATTAATTAAATAATAATTATGGATTTAAACCTCTCTAAAACTATTATAAGAACGATTTTTACGGCAAATAATTCTTACAATGTGTTTTGTGCAATTAAAAGAGCTTACACTAACAAACTGCAACCTCCCCAGCAGCAAATACCATATTGCATTTTAGAATGCACCAAGCGATAATAAGCCATAAGCCTAAAGTAACTATATACATAGAGTTATTTACATGGAAGAAAAAAGTTAGACAGTTTTTTTAATTTCGTAAAATCAACTTGATCGTATTTTAGTTTATTTTTATTTTAGTTTTTTTTTTTTTTGTTTGTATGTCAATTGACGTATGTATGTACATTTGTATATATTTCTTCATATAACTTTTTCGACTTCTTAAAAAAAGAAAAAACCTCGATTCTACCTCGATTTTTTATCAATCAATTTTAGTTGTTTTCATAACCCAACTATAGGTACAAGAATTATTATTGTAAAAATATAAAATATGAAAAGATGTGTATGTATTAATATAAATTTAAAGTTATTTTCATTCACTCTAAAAATATATTTTTTCTTTTTAGTCAATCCTACAATTTTTTAAAAATTCAAACTACAAGCTATTTAGTTTAATATCAGATCGATATTTATTATAAGAAAGTAGGTAATCCTGCACTTGGGGATGGGAAAAAATCATGCCATATCGCACCGAAGACCACGCCCACTGACCTATATTGTGATTGATGGGTTTAATTGTAGGTTATTCTTGGTTAGTAGGGCAGAAACTTTTGTTTGTTTTGATTTAGGTTATAAGCATGGGTTGTTAACTTATAAGTTGCAAGTGGTTGTATAGTAGGAAATGAAGGTTGTTGGTACTGTAGAAGTTGTTAGGCAAGGTTAATGAACTGAACAAGTTTAGGATATTTAGGTTTTTCAATAAATTCATTGATACTTTATAATAGGATATCATACAAATAGAAAGATGATTTTTTTCAGGTCAAATCAAGTTTATTTTTTTAAATTGCGCAAAATCGCATGCTTAATAAAATATACCTACATACGTAAAAGGAGATATAAAAGAAACGAAAAAAACTTGTTTTTATTATTTAATAAGAAAAATATTCATATAGGTACTTTTGAATACCAAGATGTAAATAATAAAAATAAAAACAAAACGTAAACAAGAAATAGGTACAAAGTGTATTTTTGTTTATTAAAGAAGATCAATAATTGTTGTAAGTTGTTATATAGTCTTAAAGCTGCAAAATAAAAAAAAATAAAATAAGAAAAATATGTTACCTATTTTAGGATATGAGTTGTTTCTCTATATTCTATATTTTGTTCTAAGTACATATGAACTTAAAAAATATTTTGCGTTCTTCTAATTTCTGTTTACCTGTTGTAAAATAAATTGTTAAAACTAGTTTGATTCTTTTAAACAATGTTAAAATTTATGAATGCAGTAAAAAAGTAAAAATAAAAACAAAAGAAAGAAAAAAATTATATAATTATAGGTGCATCTCTTATGTAGGATTTCTTTTTTCTGTTCTATAAGAAGATTGAGAAAATAACCTGAAATCTTCGATTTTACTTTGTTTTGTTATTATTACGTTCCATTCTATGTTGTAAGAAATGAAAAAATAAAAAATAATAAAAATAAAAAAGAAGTTAATTGCTTTTGGTAAAAATAATTATTATATTTACTTAAGTCTTATAATTTTTATAATTTTATTAGTAATAAGCATAATTATATTTCTATTAATATTATTCAAAAAATTCAAAATATTTAAATTTAAGGAGAGTCTTAATCTTAAGGAGGGAGGAGTTACGTCACAGTTGGCAACCCCAACCAAGATAGAAATTAATGAACCTCCAATAAAAGATAAAACAATAGGTGATAGATTTAATAATGAACTAATGTTTGAACAACAAAAAATTGTAAAATATAATAACAAAAATTTTAATCATGAAAATAAGAAAGATATAAAAGATTTAATAATATCAAAAAACTGCATTTTCAAAGGAAACTCTTTAAAAATTTTCAATAATGTATCAGAAATAATTGTTTTAAAAATAGGATTAATTTTAGTAAAAAATCAGAAAAATGTAGATTTTAATAGTACTTGTGATGAACGAAAGTTCAAAATAAATGGAAATTACATATTCAATTTTAATGATTGTTCAATAAATATAAACGGAACAGTTTTTAATAGTAATCTAAGAGAATTCAAACAAAGTTTTAGGATATCAGATTATCTAAATATGAATCAAGAAATTAACGAAA
This sequence comes from Poecilobothrus nobilitatus, assembly GCA_947095535.1. Classification (NCBI taxonomy): domain Eukaryota; kingdom Metazoa; phylum Arthropoda; class Insecta; order Diptera; family Dolichopodidae; genus Poecilobothrus; species Poecilobothrus nobilitatus. The sequence continues at coordinate 144,844,301 of OX352774.1, read as the reverse complement.
ATATCAGTTTTAATGACATAATATTAGAACAAGTAAAAAATATTGAAGAAATAAAAGAAATAAAATATCATAAAAATAATTATTATATTTACTTAAGTCTTATAATTTTTATAATTTTATTAGTAATAAGCATAATTATATTTCTATTAATATTATTCAAAAAATTCAAAATATTTAAATTAGCGACTAAGGAGAGTCTTAATCTTAAGGAGGGAGGAGTTACGTCACAGTTGGCAACCCCAACCAAGATAGAAATTAATGAACCTCCAATAAAAGATAAAACTCAATTTCACATTTATGAAATTTAAAATATTAATTTGTAAGACAAAACACTTTTGATTTTGTTTTTCTTTTTATTCTTTTCAATTTTATACAAAAATGTAATTAGCCACATTTTTGTATACTAAGCATAATTACGGTCAATTGCATTTGAACTATATTTAAATTGCACTTGAAATAATTTAACGTTTTAAATGTAATATGAAACCCAACATATGGTGAAATTATTTTGTACACAAAATTCAGTACGAAAATTTATTATTAACATTGATTTCGTAATAAGTATAAATTAAGTAAATTTCCTTTTTTGTAATTCGACACTGAATTTTGTTTCGAAAGATATTTTCGACTAATAAATTAAAATTAGTATTAAGATAAAGAAATTGTTTTTGTAAAATTAAAAATAAATACTTGTAATATTAAAAAATTGAATTGTTTTAAAAGTTAGTCTTAAGATCAAACTCAAACTTTAAAGTTGAGGAAAAAAAAAAAAAAAAAATTTAAATACAAATTTAAATTCTTGTGTTTTAAAAACCCATAATTCGCACGTTGAAAAACATGGTGTAGAAACAATTTAGTTTACAAGGTACATATGTATAAATGGTTATCTATTCTATCATCGCTAATAAAAAAGTATAACTCAACATATCATCATACAATTAAACTACCCCCTAAAAAGATTACAAAGAAAAATGTGAAATTAATATTAAAAACTGTTTATAATAAATTAAAAGTATTCCGAAAATACAAAGTAGGAGATTTTGTTCGTATAAGTAAATATTAAGGTATATTTACAAAAGGTTATCAACCTAATTGATCAACAGAAATTTTTACAATAGCGAAAAAAAAGAACAGATACAAGTACATACAATTTACTTGATTACACCAAAAAAGCAATAAAAGGTAGTTTTTATGAACCTGAACTTACGTCTGCTAAACTTCCAGATGTTTACCTTGTAGAAAAAATAATAAGTAGAAACGGAAATCTAGTTTTGGTTAAATGGCTTGGCTTTGATAAAAAACATAACTCCTGGATAAACAAACGAGATATTATTTAATTAAAAAAAAAAAAAAAATTGTCATTAACATTGTTAGGTTTAAATAACTAATTTTAAATTTATTTAAAACAAATGTCAACATTGCAAAAAATGCAAAGAATTCAAACAATACAAACAATGTTTATTTGAATAAAACAAATGTTACATTACTTTTTATTGTTGTAATTTTAATAAAACAAAACAAATGTTAACATTGTTGTATTGTAAATGTGTTGTAATTAAATAAAAAAAAAAAAAAAAACAATGTGTTTTTTAACTTACTAAAATTAAATAATAATCAAAGCTTTACTCAATATAAATTCAATCCTTTAAATAAAATTAAAAAACTTTAATTTAAGGTTCAAAAATATTTGTATAAAATTAATTTATACATTAATTTATTCTGTTTGGAAAATATAACTTTCTAATTTAAAAAAACCGATTTAAGTTTGAATGAAGAATCTTACATATATTTTAAATTCCTAAATTAAATAGTAATATGGATTTAAACCAATTTATTTTTAAATTAATGAAGAAGCTTAAGTGTTTTTAAACTTGCTAAAATCAAACAATAATCATTAAAGTTTTAAACTAAAGAAGCTTATATATATTTTAAATTGCTAAAAATAAAAACTTTTTATACTAGATACTAGTACCTAGTAGGCATCTAGAATTATGAAGCTTACGTATATTTAAAATTAATTATTATGAATTCAAACCAATGAAAAACCTTAGTTATATTTTAAATTGCTTAAATCGGTAAAGACACTTTATTTTATATTAATTAATTAAATAATAATTATGGATTTAAACCTCTCTAAAACTATTATAAGAACGATTTTTACGGCAAATAATTCTTACAATGTGTTTTGTGCAATTAAAAGAGCTTACACTAACAAACTGCAACCTCCCCAGCAGCAAATACCATATTGCATTTTAGAATGCACCAAGCGATAATAAGCCATAAGCCTAAAGTAACTATATACATAGAGTTATTTACATGGAAGAAAAAAGTTAGACAGTTTTTTTAATTTCGTAAAATCAACTTGATCGTATTTTAGTTTATTTTTATTTTAGTTTTTTTTTTTTTTGTTTGTATGTCAATTGACGTATGTATGTACATTTGTATATATTTCTTCATATAACTTTTTCGACTTCTTAAAAAAAGAAAAAACCTCGATTCTACCTCGATTTTTTATCAATCAATTTTAGTTGTTTTCATAACCCAACTATAGGTACAAGAATTATTATTGTAAAAATATAAAATATGAAAAGATGTGTATGTATTAATATAAATTTAAAGTTATTTTCATTCACTCTAAAAATATATTTTTTCTTTTTAGTCAATCCTACAATTTTTTAAAAATTCAAACTACAAGCTATTTAGTTTAATATCAGATCGATATTTATTATAAGAAAGTAGGTAATCCTGCACTTGGGGATGGGAAAAAATCATGCCATATCGCACCGAAGACCACGCCCACTGACCTATATTGTGATTGATGGGTTTAATTGTAGGTTATTCTTGGTTAGTAGGGCAGAAACTTTTGTTTGTTTTGATTTAGGTTATAAGCATGGGTTGTTAACTTATAAGTTGCAAGTGGTTGTATAGTAGGAAATGAAGGTTGTTGGTACTGTAGAAGTTGTTAGGCAAGGTTAATGAACTGAACAAGTTTAGGATATTTAGGTTTTTCAATAAATTCATTGATACTTTATAATAGGATATCATACAAATAGAAAGATGATTTTTTTCAGGTCAAATCAAGTTTATTTTTTTAAATTGCGCAAAATCGCATGCTTAATAAAATATACCTACATACGTAAAAGGAGATATAAAAGAAACGAAAAAAACTTGTTTTTATTATTTAATAAGAAAAATATTCATATAGGTACTTTTGAATACCAAGATGTAAATAATAAAAATAAAAACAAAACGTAAACAAGAAATAGGTACAAAGTGTATTTTTGTTTATTAAAGAAGATCAATAATTGTTGTAAGTTGTTATATAGTCTTAAAGCTGCAAAATAAAAAAAAATAAAATAAGAAAAATATGTTACCTATTTTAGGATATGAGTTGTTTCTCTATATTCTATATTTTGTTCTAAGTACATATGAACTTAAAAAATATTTTGCGTTCTTCTAATTTCTGTTTACCTGTTGTAAAATAAATTGTTAAAACTAGTTTGATTCTTTTAAACAATGTTAAAATTTATGAATGCAGTAAAAAAGTAAAAATAAAAACAAAAGAAAGAAAAAAATTATATAATTATAGGTGCATCTCTTATGTAGGATTTCTTTTTTCTGTTCTATAAGAAGATTGAGAAAATAACCTGAAATCTTCGATTTTACTTTGTTTTGTTATTATTACGTTCCATTCTATGTTGTAAGAAATGAAAAAATAAAAAATAATAAAAATAAAAAAGAAGTTAATTGCTTTTGGTATCTATTTGAAAACAAAAATAAAACAAATTTATTTATATGTTTGAAATAATTTTGTATTTGAAAATATTTTACAATTTTACAGAAATCTGTGTTGGAAAATTTTTTTACGATGATCAGATGTTAAAATTTTAGAAATAGTGAGACCAACTTTTTCTACACGTCTTTGAAATCTACTTCTATCACGTGCGTATTCTTCCCAATGACCTTTCCTTGCTGATCTGTAAGCATAGACCAATGCATGCATAACGTGAATTTCTTGTTTTATGTTGAAGTAAACTTTTTTTTTGTTATTTAAATTAAAAAATATTTTGCGTTCTTTTAATTTCTGTTTACCTGGTGTAAAATAAATTGTTAAAACTAAAAGAATTTAAGTTTAAACAAAGTTTTAGGATATCAGATTATCTAAATATGAATCAAGAAATTAACGAAAATATCAGTTTTAATGACATAATATTAGAACAAGTAAAAAATATTGAAGAAATAAAAGAAATAAAATATCATAAAAATAATTATTATATTTACTTAAGTCTTATAATTTTTATAATTTTATTAGTAATAAGCATAATTATATTTCTATTAATATTATTCAAAAAATTCAAAATATTTAAATTTAAGGAGAGTCTTAATCTTAAGGAGGGAGGAGTTACGTCACAGTTGGCAACCCCAACCAAGATAGAAATTAATGAACCTCCAATAAAAGATAAAACTCAATTTCACATTTATGAAATTTAAAATATTAATTTGTAAGACAAAACACTTTTGATTTTGTTTTTCTTTTTATTCTTTTCAATTTTATACAAAAATGTAATTAGCCACATTTTTGTATACTAAGCATAATTACGGTCAATTGCATTTGAACTATATTTAAATTGCACTTGAAATAATTTAACGTTTTAAATGTAATATGAAACCCAACATATGGTGAAATTATTTTGTACACAAAATTCAGTACGAAAATTTATTATTAACATTGATTTCGTAATAAGTATAAATTAAGTAAATTTCCTTTTTTGTAATTCGACACTGAATTTTGTTTCGAAAGATATTTTCGACTAATAAATTAAAATTAGTATTAAGATAAAGAAATTGTTTTTGTAAAATTAAAAATAAATACTTGTAATATTAAAAAATTGAATTGTTTTAAAAGTTAGTCTTAAGATCAAACTCAAACTTTAAAGTTGAGGAAAAAAAAAAAAAAAAATTTAAATACAAATTTAAATTCTTGTGTTTTAAAAACCCATAATTCGCACGTTGAAAAACATGGTGTAGAAACAATTTAGTTTACAAGGTACATATGTATAAATGGTTATCTATTCTATCATCGCTAATAAAAAAGTATAACTCAACATATCATCATACAATTAAACTACCCCCTAAAAAGATTACAAAGAAAAATGTGAAATTAATATTAAAAACTGTTTATAATAAATTAAAAGTATTCCGAAAATACAAAGTAGGAGATTTTGTTCGTATAAGTAAATATTAAGGTATATTTACAAAAGGTTAGCAACCTAATTGATCAACAGAAATTTTTACAATAGCGAAAAAAAAGAACAGATACAAGTACATACAATTTACTTGATTACACCAAAAAAGCAATAAAAGGTAGTTTTTATGAACCTGAACTTACGTCTGCTAAACTTCCAGATGTTTACCTTGTAGAAAAAATAATAAGTAGAAACGGAAATCTAGTTTTGGTTAAATGGCTTGGCTTTGATAAAAAACATAACTCCTGGATAAACAAACGGGATATTATTTAATTAAAAAAAAAAAAAAAATTGTCATTAACATTGTTAGGTTTAAATAACTAATTTTAAATTTATTTAAAACAAATGTCAACATTGCAAAAAATGCAAAGAATTCAAACAATACAAACAATGTTTATTTGAATAAAACAAATGTTACATTACTTTTTATTGTTGTAATTTTAATAAAACAAAACAAATGTTAACATTGTTGTATTGTAAATGTGTTGTAATTAAATAAAAAAAAAAAAAAAACAATGTGTTTTTTAACTTACTAAAATTAAATAATAATCAAAGCTTTACTCAATATAAATTCAATCCTTTAAATAAAATTAAAAAACTTTAATTTAAGGTTCAAAAATATTTGTATAAAATTAATTTATACATTAATTTATTCTGTTTGGAAAATATAACTTTCTAATTTAAAAAAACCGATTTAAGTTTGAATGAAGAATCTTACATATATTTTAAATTCCTAAATTAAATAGTAATATGGATTTAAACCAATTTATTTTTAAATTAATGAAGAAGCTTAAGTGTTTTTAAACTTGCTAAAATCAAACAATAATCATTAAAGTTTTAAACTAAAGAAGCTTATATATATTTTAAATTGCTAAAAATAAAAACTTTTTATACTAGATACTAGTACCTAGTAGGCATCTAGAATTATGAAGCTTACGTATATTTAAAATTAATTATTATGAATTCAAACCAATGAAAAACCTTAGTTATATTTTAAATTGCTTAAATCGGTAAAGACACTTTATTTTATATTAATTAATTAAATAATAATTATGGATTTAAACCTCTCTAAAACTATTATAAGAACGATTTTTACGGCAAATAATTCTTACAATGTGTTTTGTGCAATTAAAAGAGCTTACACTAACAAACTGCAACCTCCCCAGCAGCAAATACCATATTGCATTTTAGAATGCACCAAGCGATAATAAGCCATAAGCCTAAAGTAACTATATACATAGAGTTATTTACATGGAAGAAAAAAGTTAGACAGTTTTTTTAATTTCGTAAAATCAACTTGATCGTATTTTAGTTTATTTTTATTTTAGTTTTTTTTTTTTTTGTTTGTATGTCAATTGACGTATGTATGTACATTTGTATATATTTCTTCATATAACTTTTTCGACTTCTTAAAAAAAGAAAAAACCTCGATTCTACCTCGATTTTTTATCAATCAATTTTAGTTGTTTTCATAACCCAACTATAGGTACAAGAATTATTATTGTAAAAATATAAAATATGAAAAGATGTGTATGTATTAATATAAATTTAAAGTTATTTTCATTCACTCTAAAAATATATTTTTTCTTTTTAGTCAATCCTACAATTTTTTAAAAATTCAAACTACAAGCTATTTAGTTTAATATCAGATCGATATTTATTATAAGAAAGTAGGTAATCCTGCACTTGGGGATGGGAAAAAATCATGCCATATCGCACCGAAGACCACGCCCACTGACCTATATTGTGATTGATGGGTTTAATTGTAGGTTATTCTTGGTTAGTAGGGCAGAAACTTTTGTTTGTTTTGATTTAGGTTATAAGCATGGGTTGTTAACTTATAAGTTGCAAGTGGTTGTATAGTAGGAAATGAAGGTTGTTGGTACTGTAGAAGTTGTTAGGCAAGGTTAATGAACTGAACAAGTTTAGGATATTTAGGTTTTTCAATAAATTCATTGATACTTTATAATAGGATATCATACAAATAGAAAGATGATTTTTTTCAGGTCAAATCAAGTTTATTTTTTTAAATTGCGCAAAATCGCATGCTTAATAAAATATACCTACATACGTAAAAGGAGATATAAAAGAAACGAAAAAAACTTGTTTTTATTATTTAATAAGAAAAATATTCATATAGGTACTTTTGAATACCAAGATGTAAATAATAAAAATAAAAACAAAACGTAAACAAGAAATAGGTACAAAGTGTATTTTTGTTTATTAAAGAAGATCAATAATTGTTGTAAGTTGTTATTATAGTCTTAAAGCTGCAAAATAAAAAAAAATAAAATAAGAAAAATATGTTACCTATTTTAGGATATGAGTTGTTTCTCTATATTCTATATTTTGTTCTAAGTACATATGAACTTAAAAAATATTTTGCGTTCTTCTAATTTCTGTTTACCTGGTGTAAAATAAATTGTTAAAACTAGTTTGATTCTTTTAAACAATGTTAAAATTTATGAATGCAGTAAAAAAGTAAAAATAAAAACAAAAGAAAGAAAAAAATTATATAATTATAGGTGCATCTCTTATGTAGGATTTCTTTTTTCTGTTCTATAAGAAGATTGAGAAAATAACCTGAAATCTTCGATTTTACTTTGTTTTGTTATTATTACGTTCCATTCTATGTTGTAAGAAATGAAAAAATAATAAAAATAAAAAAGAAGTTAATTGCTTTTGGTATCTATTTGAAAACAAAAATAAAACAAATTTATTTATATGTTTGAAATAATTTTGTATTTGAAAATATTTTACAATTTTACAGAAATCTGTGTTGGAAAATTTTTTTACGATGATCAGATGTTAAAATTTTAGAAATAGTGAGACCAACTTTTTCTACACGTCTTTGAAATCTACTTCTATCACGTGCGTATTCTTCCCAATGACCTTTCCTTGCTGATCTGTAAGCATAGACCAATGCATGCATAACGTGAATTTCTTGTTTTATGTTGAAGTAAACTTTTTTTTTGTTATTTAAATTAAAAAATATTTTGCGTTCTTTTAATTTCTGTTTACCTGGTGTAAAATAAATTGTTAAAACTAGTTTGATTCTTTTAAACAATGTTAAAATTTATGAATGCAGTAAAAAAGTAAAAATAAAAACAAAAGAAAGAAAAAAATTATATAATTATAGGTGCATCTCTTATGTAGGATTTCTTTTTTCTGTTCTATAAGAAGATTGAGAAAATAACCTGAAATCTTCGATTTTACTTTGTTTTGTTATTATTACGTTCCATTCTATGTTGTAAGAAATGAAAAAATAAAAAATAATAAAAATCAAAAAGAAGTTAATTGCTTTTGGTATCTATTTGAAAACAAAAATAAAACAAATTTATTTATATGTTTGAAATAATTTTGTATTTGAAAATATTTTACAATTTTACAGAAATCTGTGTTGGAAAATTTTTTTACGATGATCAGATGTTAAAATTTTAGAAATAGTGAGACCAACTTTTTCTATACGTCTTTGAAATCTACTTCTATCACGTGCGTATTCTTCCCAATGACCTTTCCTTGCTGATCTGTAAGCATAGACCCATACATGCATAACGTGAATTTCTTGTTTTATGTTGAAGTAAACTTTATTTTTGTTATTTAAATTCATATTGTGCAAGTATGAAAATTGATGGTCTTAATCTAACAATTCTTTTAAAATATGCATATATACATTAAAACAATTTTTAACAGCACATCTGAAACTCTTGTTTGATAAGTGTATAGGACAATTTGAATTAAAGTTTTCAATCTTTTGTAATGATGGCAAGTCTCTGCTTAGATCTTCTATTTTAACACTGTCAATGTACTTTTGAAGGAAAATTTTTTTTTGTTCTCCTTTAACATAAATTTTTTCCGCTGACTCTAAATAGTATTTTAATATACATTTTACATCTAAATATTCAACTAAACCGTTATTCCATTTAAGTTCATTTATTTTATTTTCGCAATACTGGTTATTATATTTCACATCTTGACTAAGCTCTTCTGCGGGGTACGGTGCTTTGAAATGATACACAGTTGGAATTAAACTTCCTTTTTCAAGTATGGCTAACTCTTTTAGGAAAGTATGGCTAACTCTTTTTCATTTCCTTGCAAAAATTGTAGGTCAACTATAAAAATTTGTTTAACCATGTCTAAGGTTTGTAAAAGAATGTTCAATGAAATAACTAAATTTACATTTATATTCATTTCGAAAAAGATCTGTTCATATAAATATAGGTTAGCAATGATTGTTTTAATACAACTATGTTGTTTCACCCATTTACAATTATGGTGCTTGGGCCATCCTGCTGTGATAAAACCACATTTATTTGTAATTTAATAAAATATAGAGAAGAAAATATACTACCACATATTAATAGAAATACCTACTTTACACAGATTTTGCACTAAAAATTAAAATTATACAAGATAACATTGAACACATTCAAGACAATATAGCATCAGCTAGACTAGGAATAATACATAGCAATATATTAACAAATGAAGAAATTTTAGAATACGATATTGATTTTAATAGATTACAAAATATTAAATTAGCCACATTAATTGATAGTAAAGAAAACATTGTTTTCGTTATTAAAATACCTAATGAAACAATCAGTGTACTAACAACTATGTTAATTCCAATAGGTGATAGATTTAATAATGAACTAATGTTTGAACAACAAAAAATTGTAAAATATAATAACAAAAATTTTAATCATGAAAATAAGAAAGATATAAAAGATTTAATAATATCAAAAAACTGCATTTTCAAAGGAAACTGTTTAAAAATTTTCAATAATGTATCAGAAATAATTGTTTTAAAAATAGGATTAATTTTAGTAAAAAATCAGAAAAATGTAGATTTTAATAGTACTTGTGATGAACGAAAGTTCAAAATAAATGGAAATTACATATTCAATTTTAATGATTGTTCAATAAATATAAACGGAACAGTTTTTAATAGTAATCTAAGAGAATTCAAACAAAGTTTTAGGATATCAGATTATCTAAATATGAATCAAGAAATTAACGAAAATATCAGTTTTAATGACATAATATTAGAACAAGTAAAAAATATTGAAGAAATAAAAGAAATAAAATATCATAAAAATAATTATTATATTTACTTAAGTCTTATAATTTTTATAATTTTATTAGTAATAAGCATAATTATATTTCTATTAATATTATTCAAAAAATTCAAAATATTTAAATTAGCGACTAAGGAGAGTCTTAATCTTAAGGAGGGAGGAGTTACGTCACAGTTGGCAACCCCAACCAAGATAGAAATTAATGAACCTCCAATAAAAGATAAAACTCAATTTCACATTTATGAAATTTAAAATATTAATTTGTAAGACAAAACACTTTTGATTTTGTTTTTCTTTTTATTCTTTTCAATTTTATACAAAAATGTAATTAGCCACATTTTTGTATACTAAGCATAATTACGGTCAATTGCATTTGAACTATATTTAAATTGCATTTGAAATAATTTAACGTTTTAAATGTAATATGAAACCCAACATATGGTGAAATTATTTTGTACACAAAATTCAGTACGAAAATTTATTATTAACATTGATTTCGTAATAAGTATAAATTAAGTAAATTTCCTTTTTTGTAATTCGACACTGAATTTTGTTTCGAAAGATATTTTCGACTAATAAATTAAAATTAGTATTAAGATAAAGAAATTGTTTTTGTAAAATTAAAAATAAATACTTGTAATATTAAAAAATTGAATTGTTTTAAAAGTTAGTCTTAAGATCAAACTCAAACTTTAAAGTTGAGGAAAAAAAAAAAAAAAAAATTTAAATACAAATTTAAATTCTTGTGTTTTAAAAACCCATAATTCGCACGTTAAAAAACATGGTGTAGAAACAATTTAGTTTACAAGGTACATATGTATAAATGGTTATCTATTCTATCATCGCTAATAAAAAAGTATAACTTAACATATCATCATACAATTAAACTACCCCCTAAAAAGATTACAAAGAAAAATGTGAAATTAATATTAAAAACTGTTTATAATAAATTAAAAGTATTCCGAAAATACAAAGTAGGAGATTTTGTTCGTATAAGTAAATATTAAGGTATATTTACAAAAGGTTATCAACCTAATTGATCAACAGAAATTTTTACAATAGCGAAAAAAAAGAACAGATACAAGTACATACAATTTACTTGATTACACCAAAAAAGCAATAAAAGGTAGTTTTTATGAACCTGAACTTACGTCTGCTAAACTTCCAGATGTTTACCTTGTAGAAAAAATAATAAGTAGAAACGGAAATCTAGTTTTGGTTAAATGGCTTGGCTTTGATAAAAAACATAACTCCTGGATAAACAAACGAGATATTATTTAATTAAAAAAAAAAAAAAAATTGTCATTAACATTGTTAGGTTTAAATAACTAATTTTAAATTTATTTAAAACAAATGTCAACATTGCAAAAAATGCAAAGAATTCAAACAATACAAACAATGTTTATTTGAATAAAACAAATGTTACATTACTTTTTATTGTTGTAATTTTAATAAAACAAAACAAATGTTAACATTGTTGTATTGTAAATGTGTTGTAATTAAATAAAAAAAAAAAAAAAAACAATGTGTTTTTTAACTTACTAAAATTAAATAATAATCAAAGCTTTACTCAATATAAATTCAATCCTTTAAATAAAATTAAAAAACTTTAATTTAAGGTTCAAAAATATTTGTATAAAATTAATTTATACATTAATTTATTCTGTTTGGAAAATATAACTTTCTAATTTAAAAAAACCGATTTAAGTTTGAATGAAGAATCTTACATATATTTTAAATTCCTAAATTAAATAGTAATATGGATTTAAACCAATTTATTTTTAAATTAATGAAGAAGCTTAAGTGTTTTTAAACTTGCTAAAATCAAACAATAATCATTAAAGTTTTAAACTAAAGAAGCTTATATATATTTTAAATTGCTAAAAATAAAAACTTTTTATATTAGATACTAGTACCTAGTAGGCATCTAGAATTATGAAGCTTACGTATATTTAAAATTAATTATTATGAATTCAAATCAATGAAAAACCTTAGTTATATTTTAAATTGCTTAAATCGGTAAAGACACTTTATTTTATATTAATTAATTAAATAATAATTATGGATTTAAACCTCTCTAAAACTATTATAAGAACGATTTTTACGGCAAATAATTCTTACAATGTGTTTTGTGCAATTAAAAGAGCTTACACTAACAAACTGCAACCTCCCCAGCAGCAAATACCATATTGCATTTTAGAATGCACCAAGCGATAATAAGCCATAAGCCTAAAGTAACTATATACATAGAGTTATTTACATGGAAGAAAAAAGTTAGACAGTTTTTTTAATTTCGTAAAATCAACTTGATCGTATTTTAGTTTATTTTTATTTTAGTTTTTTTTTTTTTTGTTTGTATGTCAATTGACGTATGTATGTACATTTGTATATATTTCTTCATATAACTTTTTCGACTTCTTAAAAAAAGAAAAAACCTCGATTCTACCTCGATTTTTTATCAATCAATTTTAGTTGTTTTCATAACCCAACTATAGGTACAAGAATTATTATTGTAAAAATATAAAATATGAAAAGATGTGTATGTATTAATATAAATTTAAAGTTATTTTCATTCACTCTAAAAATATATTTTTTCTTTTTAGTCAATCCTACAATTTTTTAAAAATTCAAACTACAAGCTATTTAGTTTAATATCAGATCGATATTTATTATAAGAAAGTAGGTAATCCTGCACTTGGGGATGGGAAAAAATCATGCCATATCGCACCGAAGACCACGCCCACTGACCTATATTGTGATTGATGGGTTTAATTGTAGGTTATTCTTGGTTAGTAGGGCAGAAACTTTTGTTTGTTTTGATTTAGGTTATAAGCATGGGTTGTTAACTTATAAGTTGCAAGTGGTTGTATAGTAGGAAATGAAGGTTGTTGGTACTGTAGAAGTTGTTAGGCAAGGTTAATGAACTGAACAAGTTTAGGATATTTAGGTTTTTCAATAAATTCATTGATACTTTATAATAGGATATCATACAAATAGAAAGATGATTTTTTTCAGGTCAAATCAAGTTTATTTTTTTAAATTGCGCAAAATCGCATGCTTAATAAAATATACCTACATACGTAAAAGGAGATATAAAAGAAACGAAAAAAAACTTGTTTTTATTATTTAATAAGAAAAATATTCATATAGGTACTTTTGAATACCAAGATGTAAATAATAAAAATAAAAACAAAACGTAAACAAGAAATAGGTACAAAGTGTATTTTTGTTTATTAAAGAAGATCAATAATTGTTGTAAGTTGTTATTATAGTCTTAAAGCTGCAAAATAAAAAAAAATAAAATAAGAAAAATATGTTACCTATTTTAGGATATGAGTTGTTTCTCTATATTCTATATTTTGTTCTAAGTACATATGAACTTAAAAAATATTTTGCGTTCTTCTAATTTCTGTTTACCTGGTGTAAAATAAATTGTTAAAACTAGTTTGATTCTTTTAAACAATGTTAAAATTTATGAATGCAGTAAAAAAGTAAAAATAAAAACAAAAGAAAGAAAAAAATTATATAATTATAGGTGCATCTCTTATGTAGGATTTCTTTTTTCTGTTCTATAAGAAGATTGAGAAAATAACCTGAAATCTTCGATTTTACTTTGTTTTGTTATTATTACGTTCCATTCTATGTTGTAAGAAATGAAAAAATAAAAAATAATAAAAATAAAAAAGAAGTTAATTGCTTTTGGTATCTATTTGAAAACAAAAATAAAACAAATTTATTTATATGTTTGAAATAATTTTGTATTTGAAAATATTTTACAATTTTACAGAAATCTGTGTTGGAAAATTTTTTTACGATGATCAGATGTTAAAATTTTAGAAATAGTGAGACCAACTTTTTCTACACGTCTTTGAAATCTACTTCTATCACGTGCGTATTCTTCCCAATGACCTTTCCTTGCTGATCTGTAAGCATAGACCAATGCATGCATAACGTGAATTTCTTGTTTTATGTTGAAGTAAACTTTTTTTTTGTTATTTAAATTAAAAAATATTTTGCGTTCTTTTAATTTCTGTTTACCTGGTGTAAAATAAATTGTTAAAACTAGTTTGATTCTTTTAAACAATGTTAAAATTTATGAATGCAGTAAAAAAGTAAAAATAAAAACAAAAGAAAGAAAAAAATTATATAATTATAGGTGCATCTCTTATGTAGGATTTCTTTTTTCTGTTCTATAAGAAGATTGAGAAAATAACCTGAAATCTTCGATTTTACTTTGTTTTGTTATTATTACGTTCCATTCTATGTTGTAAGAAATGAAAAAATAAAAAATAATAAAAATAAAAAAGAAGTTAATTGCTTTTGGTATCTATTTGAAAACAAAAATAAAACAAATTTATTTATATGTTTGAAATAATTTTGTATTTGAAAATATTTTACAATTTTACAGAAATCTGTGTTGGAAAATTTTTTTACGATGATCAGATGTTAAAATTTTAGAAATAGTGAGACCAACTTTTTCTATACGTCTTTGAAATCTACTTCTATCACGTGCGTATTCTTCCCAATGACCTTTCCTTGCTGATCTGTAAGCATAGACCCATACATGCATAACGTGAATTTCTTGTTTTATGTTGAAGTAAACTTTATTTTTGTTATTTAAATTCATATTGTGCAAGTATGAAAATTGATGGTCTTAATCTAACAATTCTTTTAAAATATGCATATATACATTAAAACAATTTTTAACAGCACATCTGAAACTCTTGTTTGATAAGTGTATAGGACAATTTGAATTAAAGTTTTCAATCTTTTGTAATGATGGCAAGTCTCTGCTTAGATCTTCTATTTTAACACTGTCAATGTACTTTTGAAGGAAAATTTTTTTTTGTTCTCCTTTAATATAAATTTTTTCCGCTGACTCTAAATAGTGTTTTAATATACATTTTACATCTAAATATTCAACTAAACCGTTATTCCATTTAAGTTCATTTATTTTATTTTCGCAATACTGGTTATTATATTTCACATCTTGACTAAGCTCTTCTGCGGGGTACGGTGCTTTGAAATGATACACAGTTGGAATTAAACTTCCTTTTTCAAGTATGGCTAACTCTTTTAGGAAAGTATGGCTAACTCTTTTTCATTTCCTTGCAAAAATTGTAGGTCAACTATAAAAATTTGTTTAACCATGTCTAAGGTTTGTAAAAGAATGTTCAATGAAATAACTAAATTTACATTTATATTCATTTCGAAAAAGATCTGTTCATATAAATATAGGTTAGCAATGATTGTTTTAACTAATACAACTATGTTGTTTCACCCATTTACAATTATGGTGCTTGGGCCATCCTGCTGTGATAAAACCACATTTATTTGTAATTTAATAAAATATAGAGAAGAAAATATACTACCACATATTAATAGAATTATTTTGTGTAATCCAGACAAATATATATATGTCACATATATATATATATATATGTTTATATGTATAGACACATATATATATATATGTTTCATATATAGATATATATGAAAGATGTTGAATATAGCAACACTATTCCAGATTTTAATGATAATCAAGAACCTTTGTTAGTTATTATCGATGATATGATGTTAAGTTCTCATGATAAGTTTGTATGTGATTTATTTACTAGAGGATCACACCATAGAAATTTATCTGTAATATTTGTAACACAAAATGTTTTTCACCAGGGTAAATTTTCAAGAGATATTTCACTCAACTGTAAATATTTAGTACTTTTCAAAAATGCAAGAGATAAATCGCAGATATTACCTCTAGCTCGCCAAATATATCCCAATCAAATTAAAGCATTTGATAAAGTATATAATGATGTGACGTCAGTCCCATATGGCTATATATTAATAATTCTTACTCAAGAGGTTAATCGACATATATTGAAAACCAAAATTCTAAACCAAACCTCTACCTCTAAACCAAAATTCCAGAAAGTAATTATAAAACACTGTGACCCTGAAGTAATAAAAACATTTTGCGAAATCTCTTTAAATATTTTAAAAGGTAATAGTAATATGAGTAAAAAAGCAACAACCCAATTACGAAAGTATAAAAAAGAATTAAGATCACTTATTTGCCGGAAAAAATCTATAAATAGTAAAAGAAAAATTATTATTCAACGTGGTGGATTTTTACCTACACTTCTTGGTGCAATACTATCAGGGATAATCGGAAATTTTATAAAATGAATAATACAACATTTAATAAAATGATAATTTTAAAACCTGATATTTATGAAAGAATGAAGCAAAATGCAGACATGGAACTCAATGAATTGGATAAAAATATGAAAAAAATATTGTTAAATAAACATCTCACGGATACTCAAAAATGGTATTTATACAGACAAAATTTATTTAAAATAAGAAACAAAAAACGACAACTTCCTAGAAATAAAGAGGAGAAAATAAAAATTACGGAAACAAAAGGTACTCAAACTCGTACAAAACCAATGTATATGAATGCGGAAACTCAATCGCATTTTCCTAAATATAAGAATGTTCGAATACAAGTTGTTCCTGAAGAAGAAGAAGTATATGAAAAAGAAGCTGATGACGCAGTATTTGATGATGAAATTCAGGAAAATGTTTTAACAAAAGCATTGTCAGCTGCTTTAGTTGGAGAAAGTCTAAGAAAAAGAAAATCAATTAGAAATCAAAATGTACAAATTTTTGAAACTGATACAGGAGACATTATAACTGTTCCTTTAGATAGCCCAAGCCCACCAACGAAAAAAGAAAAAATTATAAATAGCAAAGAGTTGAATAATTCATCAAGACGTGTTTTAAGGTCAGCAGTAGGTAATACTTAAACAGAACTTAATTTTCCAATTCGTAAAAATAAATCTACAAGCTCATGGACAACATACCAGTAAATGATGAATTTTATGTCACTTTACTCAGTGATTCATCTATCAACTATTATCCAGAAAATTCATTATCATCTTTTACAAATAAAATGAATAAATACATGTGTGATTCAAGGTGGAAAGTCGGTATTTCAGAAATGTATGTTAATGATTTCGTTCCAAATGTGTATGGTGAAGAATGGGAAAAAAGTACTCAAATATTTATTAAAGGTATGCAGAAAGATATGATAGGAGTTGGAACATCATATATTCCATGCATAGAAAAACAAATGATATGCGACTGGAAAGTTTTTCTACTACCAACACTAATTCAAAATATACGCCCACTTAATAGGTTTACAAGAAAAGAAGTTGAACGACAGTTGATTTGGGGAATTTTTAATTTTATAAACGATGAAGTTCATTATACACAACCAATAAAAGCTGAGGAGATGCCTAAAAATTTAAGTTACACCACAATATGTGTTACTAAGCCTAAAATAGATATAAAAATAAGAGCAAATTACGCTTATACCCTCGAAGGACTTTTGACAACATGTTTCAATCAAGTGTCTTTTAAAGTTACAGATTTTAAAAAATATAAATCACGTGTAATAGAAGCTTTCAAAACTTTTATAGATAGTGTCCAATTGATTTCCATTAGTAAACCAGATATGTTTTTTATATACACAGATATAATTGAACCGCAAAAAATAGGTGATAAAGATATAAGGTGTTTAAGATCTGTTAACATACAAAATTCTTTCACTGATACTGTAAAAGAATTCAGTAATATTCAATATTGCAATGTGGAGAAATCATTTAATAACATTTCATTACTTTTATGTGATAAATATGGATACAAAATAAACTTTTCCAATAGTTCAATTCCAACAAAAATTGTATTACATTTTAAAAAAGTATAAATAAAAGCGATTTTACAAAACTATATATTATTTTATTTTATTCATTATGGAGAGAGCGTACTACAAATATTATTTAGTTCAATCAGGAAAAGGTCTTGAGGGTATTGGTCCTTTGTTACACTCAATTGCACCTTACCAAAGGGGACGACGATTAGGGAGCTTTTTCGGTGGTCTTTTTAGATATTTAAAACCAATATTTACGTCAGGAGCTAATATATTAAAAAAAGAGGTTATTAACTCTGGTATTAATGTATTATCTGATATTGCCACAGGTGCAAATGTAAAAGAAGTGGTTCAAGATCGAAGTAAAGAGATAATGAAAAATGTAAGACGAGGTGCAGTTCGAAAACTCAATGAAATGTATGGACAAGGCAAAAGAAAACGAAGAAAACCTATAAAAAGACCTCTCATTAATAATTTAAATTATTTTACGTCGAAGCGACGCAAAGTTAATAACAAAAACAAACAAAAAGATATTTTTGAATAATTATGATTGAATGTATGAAATCAGAGCTTGATATTTTTAAAACACAGCCTATTCAGTCAAGTATTTTACGATCTGAAGAAGTTTCCTATAACTCTATTGCTTCTTTAGATAATCCATCTGTCATAGAATTTGTTTCACTAGGGCACGGTGATACATATAGAGCTTCGACATATCTAAAATTAAAAGATGGAACTCTATGGAATAAAGATAAAAAAAACTGATGGAACACCTATACAACAACCAAGTGTGGTTAATAATATGTTACATTCATTAATAAAACAATGCAATGTTCAACTAAATGAAAAGAATATGTCTCCATCAGATGGCAATTATCATTACAGAGCTTATATTGAATCATTGTTAAATTATGGTACGGATGCCGCTACAACGCATTTGGAGTGTGGTGGATGGATGCTAGATAAGCCAAATATAGCAAAAACAGATAATAGTGGTTCAAAAGAACGTCAAAAATTATACCAAAATAGCAATGTAGTGGAACTTATGGGGAAACTACATTTAGATATGTTTAACCAACCTACACTTCTCATAAACAATGTCGATGTTCGAGTTGTCCTAACATTAGAAAAACCAGATTTTTACCTCTTTGCAGATGATACTGATGAATCTCAACTGAAAATTTTAGAAGCCACTTTATTTATGAGACATGTAACAATTAATCCTAGTGTGCTATTAGCACATAATGCTGTATTGGAAAAAACTAATGCCAAATACAATTACAAGCGGGTAGAGGTAAAAACTTTTACCATTCCACAGAATAGTTCATCAATATCACTTGATAATGTTTTTATTGGACAGTTGCCAAACACAATAATTTTTTGTGTGACAGAAAATACAGGTTACTCTGGGAAAAGGT
Source organism: Poecilobothrus nobilitatus (assembly GCA_947095535.1). Taxonomy (NCBI): domain Eukaryota; kingdom Metazoa; phylum Arthropoda; class Insecta; order Diptera; family Dolichopodidae; genus Poecilobothrus; species Poecilobothrus nobilitatus. The sequence goes on along the minus strand of OX352774.1, from coordinate 144,824,839 downwards.
CAAAAAACCCATACAATTTTAAACATTTTGATATTTCACAATTTGTGTTAAACGTAAATGGTGTTCAAATACCTAATTCAGCAATTGAAACCAGTTTTTCAGATGAAAATAATTGCTGTACAAGAGCATACAGTACTCCAAATGCCAGATGCATCAGTACAGCATACAGTACTTCATTTCCAGATGCATCAGCAAATGAAGTGTGTCAAGGTCTACTAAATCAAGGTACAGTTAGAATTGAGGCAAGGCTATCAAAACCACTTACATCTACACTGACTGCTATTGTTTATGGAGAATTTGATGCAAGTTTACAAATTGATAAAAACCGAAATATATTCTCAAACCTATAAATAGCATACATAAAAGTAAATTTGAATATTTGACAAAATGTCACTGTCTTGTGCAATTCTGGATGTAACATTTTGTAGTGATGATAATAATACCTTGTTTTCGAAAGATATTTGTATAGTTGGTTTTAAAGAACCTTGTAAAAAGTTTGTAAAAGAGCTCAAGTATAAATTTCCAACTAGGGATTTTATAAATGATAATTTTGATAATTACTCTTTTGGAACTGTGTACAACGATAAAATAAATAAAGAGCTCTGTCAAATACTAGAAAAATTTGATGTTATTATACCAAATAAAAAAATCAAAAAGAGTTTTTATCAAATTATTTTAAAGAAACAACTAAAGTATATGACTTGAGTCAATTTGATTGATGAATACCCTAGAGATAAGTGACGTATTAAGATGTAACAAACACACACGTAAATTTTTTAAAGGAGTTTTTGCTCTGGATCAACTCCCCAGAATAATTGAAAAACAAACTTTTTTAATTGTAAACACTGATAAATCAAAAGATCCGGGAACACATTGGTTAGCTATTTTTAAGCCAAAGAATGGCTGTGTTGAATATTTTGATTCGTTTGGTAGAAAACCAGATAAATTAGAAATTTTAAGTTACTTAAAAAATCAATGTATAATTTTTAATAAAAAACAGTTACAAAGTAACTATTCAGATGTCTATGGGCAATATTGTTGTGTTTATACGTGGTATAGATGTTGCGGTTATAGTATGAACGCTTTTTTACAAAAATTTAATAAAGGAAATCAACTAGAAAACGATAAGTATATTTTAAGTACCTTTCAAAATGTATTTGGAAAATATAACTCATTACAAATTTGTGTTCCTAAAACGTATAAATAATAAAAACAATATAAACAGGTTTTAGTAAAATTAAAGGAATGGAAGCACCAGGTCAGAACACAAATTTATTGTTAAGTTACACATATTTTCTCAATAAGAGTCATACATTAAAAATTGCTGTTGGATTTGACTGTGAGTCATTTGAAGCCTCAAGTATAATTCACCGTATTGGTAAAAAGTCAATTGTCTTAAAATATCATGAATGGAATAAATTTTATTATGAATTTAACAAAAAACTCGATAAACTGATAATAAAAGACATAAAACAGAATTTTCATCATGGACTAAAATCAGCGAACGGGCAAAGTATAAGTATTAACAAAGAAGAAGCACAGCAGTTTTACAATTTAAGCGATTTTCTTCACGCAGTGATGACCTATTATAAATCTGCTGAGTTAAATGTAAAAGACTATGTTCAGGAATATCTAAATTTATGTGTCGAACAACAAGTATTTAGGTTAGAAAGAGAAATTTATGTACCGATACAACGTTTTAATGTACAATGTAATTATTCAAGGTTATTTTTTGAAATTCCTGTAATTTTAAAGGAAGAAATCTGTAATATACTACATAAAACAAACAAAATAAATCACAACAAATAATATAAAAATTTTATTTTTTATTTATATGTTTTAGATAGACAAATATTGTTCTGTACACCTTTCATTAGATTATTTAATTAAAATTATTTAGGATTATTAAATCATTGAAATAATCAAGATCTCCCTGCTGATTATTTATGTCCCAAATTTCATCAAATGGAACTGCTTCCTCATCTTCCTCAATTTCTTCTTCCACTTCTTCTTCTTCGTCTTCTAATTCAACTATCTGGAACGGTGGTATAAATTCCTCAGTTTCTGCTAAATCTTCGTCGTCCATGGTGGATGTAATTTCATTTTCTTGTATCTGACCTTGTGTATTTACATCATCTACAGTTTCTTTAAATGGAAATGATGTGGAATCAGGCAGCATTTCAGTGAGTTGTTGAGCAATCAGAATGGAAGTGAATTAAATTTGAAAATAAAAGTTGAGTTATATGCTCATGTAGAAAAGTATAAAATCAAATTAAACTCAATTAGATGATTAGTTTAAACCATGCTTTGGTCTATCATTTTATGTATAATAATTATTATAACATTATCTTTAACATTTTTAAAACAAAATGTCAAGAGCTCAAATAGTGACTGAAATTCATAGACAGGCAAGACGTAAATTTCTTAGAAGAAAATTCAAACAGAAAGGTCTAAATGACACGTGGCAAATCGATTTAGTCGAAATGATACCTTATAGAAAATTTAATAATGGTTATAAATATATGCTGACGGTCATTGATACTTTTTCCAAATATGCCTATGCTGAACCTGTGAAAACAAAAAATGCTGAAAATGTTTTAAATGCCTTAAAAACAATTATTATTAGAGCTAAAGTTATACCAAAAAATATTCACTCTGATCAAGGCAAGGAATTTTTTAATTTACAATTTCAAAATTATATGAAAGAAAAATCAATCAATCATTATCACACATTTAGCGAATTAAAAGCATCAATTGTTGAACGATTTAACCGTACATTGAAAAATTCTATGTGGAAAAAATTTAGTTTAAACGGGAATTATAAATGGTTACCTATTATACAATCATTAATAAAAGAATATAATTCAACAAAACATAGCACAACAAAACTTCCTCCTGAATAAATTACAAAGAAAAACGAAAAAAATATACTGCGGAATATATATACTGAGCCTAAAATTTTTCAAAAAAGTAAATATAAAACTGGAAATTTTGTAAGAATAAGTAAATATAAAGGTCATTTCGAAAAAGGTTATCATCCGAATTGGTCAACTGAAGTATTTAAGATTGATAAAATCAATAATACTTATCCTGTTACATATCAATTATCGGACTATACTGATACGCCAATTTATGGGGGTTTTTATCAAGCTGAGCTTACACCTGTAAAATACCCAGATACTTATCTTGTAGAAAAAATTCTGAAAAAGCAAGGAAATAGAGTTTTTGTTAAATGGCTAGGTTTTGATGACACACATAATACTTGGATAAATTCAACAAATATTGTTTAATATCTGTAAAATAAAACTATAATAAGCACCTGAAAATAAAATTTGAAAATCTGAAAAATAAAATAAAATCTTAAGATCTGAAAAATGAAATAAAATCTTAACATTTGAAAAATGAAAATAAAATTAAAAACAGTAGAAAATTTCTTTGAAATAGAATTTTTTTTATTAAATAAAATTTTTTATATAAAATTAGTCTAAAACTATTACTGATTTGTGGCGAATTCAAAATCACCACGTTCTTCTTTTAAATTTAATTGGCTTTCCTCATTTATGAGGAAATATTCATTTTTTTCGATTTCCTCACGGAAATCATTATCTTCAAATACCCCAACTTTTTGATGCGGTATAAATATAATATTATTTGGGGTCTCGAAGACCCATTTTTCACCGTAAGCGGTGTTTAACTTTTTAATTTTATTTATTTTATAGAGCCTACTTGGCTCCATATCTTTAACTTTTAAAAATTTAAAAAAAATTTTTTTTTTAAATTAAATATTTCCGCCAGTTTTCTTTTTCTGATGGGATTTGATGTTACCTTACTCTGATAATCTTGTTGTTGTTGTAGTTGCTGTTGCTGCGGTTGTTGCTGTTGTTGTGGTTATTCATGTTGTTGTTGATGATGATGCTGTCGATGTAGTTGTTGTTGTTGTTGTTGATGAAGATAAGTAGAAGCGTCATCTTCATTTTTCGCCTTTCTCCTTTTCGCAGGAAGACGCACTGCGGTACTAGTAGTAGCAGTTGTAGCAGTTGCAGCCTCTTCTTCAGTCATGAAGAAGTTTAAATATTCCTGTGCCATATCTTGCTTGTTTGAAATTAAACTAATATATTTTGTGTAAAATCCCTATGTATTTATACTAAATAAAATGTATTGAAGATAAATTTAGATTGCTTTTTGTTTTTGAATTCTTTCTATTTTAAGCTAAGATTTAGATGGGATACTAGTTAAATGAACTATAATTTATTAAATCGTTATTTGATTACAATTTACAACTTTAAGATAAGTTTTAAATTAAATTTTAGTTTGAAAATTATATTTTCTATTTTCTATTTTAAGATAGGGCTAAGTTTACGTTTTATTTTTGTTTTACAGAACTATAATTAATTGTCAGAATGTCTTTTGTTACAATGTTGTACATTATATTTTCAATGTTCTATTTTAAGATAAGGCTAAGTTTGCGTTTTATTTTTGTTTTACAGAACTATAATTAATTGTCAGAATGTCTTTTGTTACAATGTTGCAAATTATATTTTCAATTCTTTCTATTTTAAGATAGGATTAAGATGGGATTCTAGTTAAACAACTATAATTTATTAAAGCAACCTTTGATTACAATGTGATTGTCGATTTAACAGAGTAAATCTGTATTCAAAATTTAATATTATTCTGTTATTCAAGCATTTAACATCTAAAATTTGTATAAAGAAAATGTCGAAAAAAATGATTTTACAAAAGTTTCTTACCGAAACTATAACACCTTATATAATCGAAAGTGAAAATTCGACATTTGTTAAACGGTTTAATATGAACGGGCACAAAATAAAATTTGTAATTAAATCCGTACATGACAATAGAGAACCAATTAGCTGGATTAAGAATGCTATACATCAAATAATCAACTTTGCTTTTAAAGATGTGAATTCCAGGGATAAGATTGGATTAACATTTTGTGGAGAGAGCTTTGAACATCAAGGTCCTGCGTATCTCAGTTTTAGATCCGCTCATGAACTAAAATTTAGCGACGTTTGGGATGTAATTTCTAATGTTTTCCAAAGTAATTCTGAAGGTAGTTATTTATAATACATTTTTGGCTTCATTTTTTATAAACTATATTTATTTTACGCCTACAGGCTTAAGCACAGACACTTTTTGTTTAACAGTTACCCATCTTAAATTACCCGTTGGTAGAGGTAGAAGTAATAAATATTCAAATTTTGATGAGGAATGCCTAAAAAGGAGAGGAATAATAGCAATAAAAAATAGCGATAATTTATGTTTACCGCGTGCACTTGTTGTTTCAATAGCTAAAATTGAAAAATTTAATGATTATGAAAAAATTCGAAAAAACATAGAAAAACTTCAAACTTTAACAGCTTTAAAATTATTAGAAAAATCAAAAATAACAATTCCATCTGAAGGTTGCGGAATTCGTGAATTGAATCAATTTCAAAAATTTTTACACAAACACAAGATTGTTGTATATAAATATGGAACAAGGGGTGCAGAAATAATATTTGAAGGATTGAATAATGGGAAAAAAATTAACTTGTTATATCATAATAATCATTACAATGTAATAACCTCACTAACAGCTGCTTTTTGCACAGCATTTTATTGTGAAGAATGTCATATTCCGTATTCTAAGAAAAATGAACATTGATGTTCGAAAAGTTGCCCTTGCTGTCAAAACTCACCAGCTTGTTCACTTAATGTTAAAAATATTTTATGTATGCAGTGTAATCGAACATTTCGTGGTCAAACATGTTTTGAAAGCCATAAGGCTTCCAGTTCAAAAAATAGAAGCATCTGTGAAGAAATTAGAAAATGCAAATCTTGTTTTAAAGTTCATAAAAGCACTAGGACTCATATATGTGGAGAATATTTTTGTAAGATTTGCGATAATCATGTTCCTGAAAACCATAAATGCTTCAGTCAGCAAGACAAAACAAAAGTAAATTTTGAAAATTGCATATACGTATTTTATGATTTAGAAACAAGACAAGAAGAAATTAGCTCTACAAAAATAAAAGAACATGTTCCAAGTTTATATGTGGCTCAGCTAAGATGCTTTAAATGTATTAACATTGATTCTCTATACTTCTGTGGAAAATGTAAATTAAAAGAGAGAATTTTTAAAACGAAAAATGTGATAGAGGATTTCATGGAATTTATTTTAAAATTAAGAAAGGAATTCAAAAAGATTGTCATAATTGCTCATAATGGTCAGGCGTTTGACCATCAGTTTATTCTGAATTATATACTCAATAAAACTGTACTTGAACCAAAGTTAATTATGCGAGGTACAAAAATTATTGTTATGATAATTGATAATATTAAATTTATAGATTCTATGAATTACTTTCCTATGGCCTTGGCAAAATTACCAAAAGCTTTTAATTTATCAATCAATTTGAAAAAGGGTTATTTTCCGCATCTATTTAATAAATTGGAAAACGAAAATTACATTGGCCCACTTCCAGCAATTAAATATTATAACTCTAATACAATGAAAGCAGATGAGCGTGATGAATTTTTAATGTGGTATGAACAAAATAGACACTCAGAATTTAATATGGAGAAAGATATTTTAGAATACTGTATAAATGATGTTGAAATTCTAACTAAAGCATGTCTGGTTTTCAGAAAATTTTTTATAGAAGAATGTAATGTGGAACCATTTGTAGAAGCAACAACAATAGCCTCAGCCTGTAATCTTGTATATAGAAGAAACTTTCTCAAATCGAATACTATAGGTATTATACCAAGAAAAGGATATAGGATGGTAGACAATCAGTCAAAAATTGCCATGCAATGGCTTATTTGGGAAAAAGATTTGAGAAAAATTGATTTGCAATGTGCATTTAATGGAAAAGAAAAACAAATTGGAAATGTTAAAGTCGATGGTTTTTGCGAAGAGAGTAAAGAAATATTTGAATTTTACGGGTGCTATTATCATGGACATCCAAAATGTTTAACACACCAGAGAGATATACCATTACACGATAAGTCTGGCGATACTTTGAATGGACGATATGAAAAAACATTAATGAGATCAAAATTTATAAAATCATGTAAATATAAAGTTATTGAGATGTGGGAATGTGAATTCCGAGAGCTAATGAGACACAATGAAAATATGAGATATTTAGAAAATCATTCATTAATTAATTTAGCTCCTTTAAATCCTCGTGATGCATTTTATGGCGGAAGAACGGGAAATACTTACACATATTATAAATGTAAACAAGGAGAAAAAATTAAATACATAGATGTGTGTTCCTTATATCCATATGTTTGCAAACGAGGGAAATTTCCCATAAGTCATCCTAAGATTTATGTTGGAGAAGATGTCTGCTCAAAGTTAAACATAATGACAATTGACGGTATTATTAAATGCAAAATCTTACCTCCAACAAATCTGTTACACCCCGTGTTACCTGCAAAACAAAATAATAAATTGATGTTCTCACTATGTAACACTTGTAGTGAAAAAAAATATCAAGGAAAATACTGTCAACATACAGACGATGAAAGAGCATTAGTAGGAACTTGGATAATTGATGAAATTAAAAAAGCAATTGAAAAAGGGTATAAACTTTTAAATATTTATGAAGTTTGGGAATACGAAACAGTAAAATATGACAATTGCAATGGTATTGATGGTTTTTCACTAAAATGATGAATAAATTTATAAAGATTAAACAAGAAGCTTCTGGGTGGCCAATAAAATGTCAAACTCAAAAAGAAAAGGAAGAATATATTGATAGTTTTTTTTGAAAAGGAAGAAATTAAATAAGAATACGATAAAGTAGTTAATAATCCTGGTTTAAGATCTTTTGCTAAGATTATTTTAAACTGATTCTGGGGAAAATTTGGGCAAAAGGAAAATCAACAACAAACCACCATTATAAATCAACCTTTTAAACTTTACGAGTTAATAACAAACCCCTCTGTAGAAGTATGTCACATATTTCCAGTAAATGAAAAAAACATAGTGGCTAGCTGGAAGAATAAAGAAGAAGCAGCAACTTCTTTATCTACTGTCAACGTAAGTATCGCTGCTTATACAACAACACATGCTCGTCTTCAACTTTACAGTTATCTAGAGAAGCTAGATAGTAGAGTATTATAATATGACACCGATTCAGTGTTGTATATTAGTCGAGAAGGAGAATATGAACAACAAACAGAAGAATTTATAGGAGACATGACAGATGAGTTAGAGTGTTATGGTATAGGGTTATATTACAGAGTTATGTTACAGAATTTGTAAGTGGTGGTCCCAAGAACTACGCCTACAAAATTTACTGTACAAAAGATAATACCGAAAAAATTGTTTGTAAAGTTAAAGGATTCTCTCTTAGTTATGAAGCTTCACTAAAAATTAATTTTAATAGCATAAAGGAAGCAGTTTTAAATTCATTGAATAGTACAGACACATACGTTATTTCAGAAAATATTCGTCAACCAAAATCGGAAAAACGAAAATTTAATGAAGATGGTAGTTCTTTACCGTATGGATATAATAGGAAAAAATCACGTGTTGATAAGTAAATCATTCAAATTTGTTTACATATTAATTTAAAATTTTTAAAATCTTAACATCTGGTTATCGTAAAAAATTTTTCGACTTAGATTTAAATAAAAATATAATAATAATAAATTTAATAAAAGATTTGTAACATAAAAATAAAAATGTCTTTTATTTTTATCTTATGTTTACAAAATAGGTACCAAAACCAATTAACTTCTTTTTGATTTTATTATCGTATCCATAGAATGGAACGTAATAATAACAAAACAAAGTAAACTCGAAGATTTCAGGTTATTTTCTCAATCTTCTTATAGAACAGAAAAAAGAAATCCTACATAACAGATGCACCTATAATTGAAAATTTTTTTCTTTCTTTTGTTTTTATTTTTACTTTTTTACTACATTCATAAATTTTAACATTGTTTAAAAGAGTCAAACTGGTTTTAACAATTTATTTTACACCAGGTAAACAGAAATTAGAAGAATGCAAAATATTTTTTAAGTTCATATGTACTTAGAACAAAATAAAGAGAAACAACTCATATCCTAAAATAGGTAACATATTTTTCTTATTTTATTTTTTTTTTATTTTGCAGCTTTAAGACTATAATAACAACTTACAACAATTATTGATCTTCTTTAATAAACAAAAATACACTTTGTACCTACTTCTTGTTTACGTTTTGTTTTTATTTTTATTATTTACATCTTGGTATTCAAAAGTACCTATGAATATTTTTCTTATTAAATAATAAAAACAAGTTTTTTTCGTTTCTTTTATATCTCCTTTTACGTATGTAGGTATATTTTATTAAGCATGCGATTTTGCGCAATTTAAAAAAATAAACTTGATTTGACCTGAAATCATCTTTCTATTTGTATGATATCCTATTACAAAGTATCAACTTATAAGTTAACAACCTTATAAGTATCAACTTATAAGTTAAAGATTATCAACTTATAAGTTAACAACCCACGCTTATAACCTAAACTTGTCCCATTAACCTTGCCTAACAACTTCTACAGTACCAACAACCTTCATTTCCTACTATACAACCACTTGCAAATTATAAGTTAACAACCCATGCTTATAACCTAAATCAAAACAAACAAAACAAGTTTTTGACCTACTAACCAAGAATAACCTACAATTAAACCCATCAATCACAATATAGGTCAGTGCGCCTGGTCTTCGGTGCGATATGGCATGATTTTTTCCCATCCCCAAGTGCAGGATTACCTACTTAAGAATATAATGATCCACTGTTGAGACAATCAAAAAGTTTATCAAACACTAATATGTAGAAAATGTGTGCAACTTCTTTAGTAATACTTTTAAAACCAGACGTTTCAATAATTGGTCTAATAGCGGCACTCACTGTTCTACTAAATATTTGTGTTGCTAATTTAAATCTCATTTCTGCAAAATTATTTGGATTATTAGTTTATTTGGTACACAACTTAGTTTTTCAATTTATTTGAACTTCCCATAATTCTATGAGAACTTTAAAGCTTTTAATACCATCTGAGGTTTTTAAATCGGAATCCATTAATGTATTTCTAGAAATTTAATTAGATGGGGAAAATCGAATAAGCAAAAAATGTTTTATTATTATAATTACAAAATGGTTTATCAGATGTTATTTCTAGCAACGAAAAAACTTTGGCTAAAGTTTGGTCACAAGTAATTCCCCGTATTATAATACCAATATCGAACAAACTTCTCAAATTTTTTTAATAATTTCTAAAAGTGTTACAAGACGAATATCTGTATTCTATATCTTATATTCTAAAAATAAAATTTAAAAGTGTTATGAGAGGAATATCTATATAGATATGTATGTATATCCATACATCAGTTACAAAAAAAAATATTCATAAAAAATTTTAAAATATTTTATATCAAAGCGTAAATATCTTACAATCCCGATCGGAATACTCAATTTATTTTGTATACAAATAGCCTTTTTTTCAAAGTTTTCATTAAATGTTCCGGATTGTAAGTGTAAAGGCGTTGTTATAAATATCGTGCATTAAAATAACTTTTTTGTTGTTCATGTAGTTGTATCTTCTTAATTAATTTTTTTTTGTGAAGATATGGTAAGTTGTTTAACCCTTTTGTGCAGAATGTTTTTCTTTTAAAAAATACCTTCTTAATTTTTAAAATTTTTAAATTCTGTTTTTTAATATGGCTAACTATATGTAGCTACCTTATTCAATATTAAAAAATACTTTTAAGAATTCTGCTATCTAGAAAGAATTACATATCTATCTATAGTCATAAAGGCTGGTTTTCATGAGAAATTTCATGGATATTGTCGCAAATTTAGAAAGAGAAAAATATAGTGCACTAACAGTGGGAAAGAGTGAGAAAAAAAATTATATTATTAAAAAATATTATAGCAACATTTTGACAGTTAAAATTGTACACCTAATTTATTAATGTTTATATTCATATTTAGAATTTTTTATTTATAAAGTTGTTAAAAATAATATACATAGTTTATTAATAATATTTTTATACCGATAATATAGTCATTCTAATATAGTTTCCCACTAAAAAATAAAATTTGAATATTTGTTTATTTTTTTGACACTTCAAAATTTAAATGCCATGGTACCTAGTAGAAATTTTTTGTAAGATATACAATTTTTGCCTACATATGTAATTCGTGGATATATTACTTTTGTATGTTCTGCTTATACTCTAACATTTTCGTGGATATATTGGTCTAATGAAAACCAGCTTTAATATATGTAATTAAACATTCAGTAAATTTGGTCTTAACTATACCTTTGTGGGTCCACAAAGGTTAATACCAATATTTTAGAAAATTTCAATTTTCCATCCAAAAATATTTTTTAGTTTTTAGAAGAAATATTCTTCTAAACAAAAAAGAAAAAAATAAAAACAAATAGATCTCCGTTACATCACACTTGCAATATTATAATAAAATTTTGTTGGCCTTCAAATATTATCTATGTGTTGTGTAGAGTTATTTTTTATGAGATCTATAAAATTCTATTTTAAAATTATAAGCACATTTGTTTGTGATGCATAGATAAATATTTATGTATGTATGTATGTAACAATATAAAATCAAACTTTAGAGAAAAAAAGAATCAGTTCGAAGAAAATGAATTATGAACTGAATGAATGAAAAAATATTTTTTTATTTTGTTTTTCTTATGTTCTTTGATGGTATACCAAAAATACGGTCATCTTTTTACGAAATATCCCCAAATACGATCTTGGGGTGATTTCAATTCAATGAAATTGACTACGAGTTTTTTTCTACGTGCGTTCCCTATATATATAGTTACTTTATGCCATAAGTAAAATTTTTTGAGAAGAATAATTATTAAGATGATAGAAAATGGGAACAGTAGATAGAAAATACTTTTTCAAATTGTCAGTATGACACGACCAATTTAATTTAATGAAAGAACCAACTAAATTAAACAACATGCCTTTTGTTTTATTACTAACTACTAGGTTGTGCTTACCAAACCAATAATGCAAATGTCCAATATCATGATTAATATCACAACAATATTTAAAAGAGAATTTTTCTGAAAACAATAAGCTAAGTCAACAGCAAAAGCAAATTGACTACTTTTTAAATTAATTTCAAAAAGAGAGTTGAAAAAAATTAGAAACAAGATAGGTTCTAAAACGGAACCTTATGGAACTCCAATGCAAAGAGATTTTTGATCACTGAAACTGTCGAATATTTTCACTCTTTGAACTCTATCTTTAAGATATGACCTAAACCAATCATGAATAAAATCTTTAAAACCTAAATTAAAGAGTTTACATCTCATGGTAAAATCTCATGGTTAACTGTATCAAAAGCCTTGGTGATGTCGATAAACATAGCTGCTGTTACTTTATCTTTGTCCACACCACACCACACCGTACATAGTTGCAAAACTCCAATAAGGCTCTCTCAGTCGATTTACCTTTTCTAAACCCAAATGTCTTAGGGTTCAGAAAATTAGACGAGAACTTCAGGGAAAGTGTAATTGGAAAAAATTCATAATGTATTTATGAATTTTTCTAAAATAGGAGTGAGATTCTCCAAGAAATTTTTTATACATTTCGAAGAAATGTTATCGTGACCTGTTGCCGCTCCGGCTTTTAGAGAGTTCATCACCAGCTTAATTTCCTCTGTGTTTGTGGCGGTTAAATGAAAAGGAGTAAAAATTGTGCCAGTTAAATTGTTCATGTACTCATAATCTATTGGATCGGACGGACAACTGAGCTCGTTTGTTACATTGATAAAAATGTCATTCATACTTTTGGAAATTTCGCATTCCGTACTGTAAGTTCGGTTTTCGTCTTGAAAAATTCTAATACTTTGCTTCGAATTTAACCCATTTTTATTAGGCATTATTCTTTTATGTAATAGCCATAACTTTTGTGCGCTGTTGTTGGAATTGTTTCTTTGAATTTGCTCTGAACAGAATTTAATTTTCGCTTGAGTAACTAAGTATCTTACTTCCTTTTTACTGTTTTCATATAATTGTGCTACATGTGGGTCATTTGTAATATTTTTTTTCGAACTTAAAATACGAATCACGAATTCTCGTCTTTTCTAAAATCTCATCAGATATTCATTCTTTTTTTTTTATTTTGTTTTTTATTATTATCAACGATTTTTATATTTTATTAGGAGACTGAGATCTTTAACAACATTATTGAAATTATTATAGTAATTTAGATCAACCCAAATTTTATCTCTTTTCACGTTGTAATATTGTTTTAAAATGAGAGGAAGTTTCTGTTATCATTTTTTGATCCATGGTAATAAAAAATAACTGATGGTCTGAAAGAAAGGTATTCAGAGTACAGAAATCGTACTGGTTTTTTACCACGTCAGTTATGAAGTGATCAATTATAGATTTTGTAGTTATACCAATTCTGGTAGCATATTTTAACGACAATTTGTTATAAATAAGGTATCCATTGCTAAGAAGGATGTTGTTATAGCTTTTTACGTCCGATATCTTTGTCTAAGAAATTTATATTAAAATCCCCTAATATTAAGGAGTTCTTAAACTTGATAGTGTATTCATCAAGTTTACTTGTAAAGTCAGCAATATGTTTTTTGTGCGGTCTAATTTAAAAAATAATAATATAACATGTTCAGTGGAATCAGTGGAATTGAATTAAATTGGATCAGCTGTTTTATTTTAAAGCAGATATCAGTAATCTTTATGTAAGTGAAATGTGGTTTAATAAAAAATAAAAAAAAAATTAGTTTTTATAAGTTCAAAATAATAGTAAATTATTGTTTTTAAAGTGCTTAAAATTAATTTAATTTTAATACTATTTTTAAGAAATATATTATTTTTAAGATTAAATTTTATTTTATGATAAAAAAATTTGTTTGAAATTAAGTTTAATTTTGTTTCCAATGTGATGAATGTTTATTAAAAAGTAAAAAAAAATCATTAAAAGCAATTCTGTAGAGAAATACAATATAGTTTTAAGTATTGCTCTTGTTAATTTAAATGTAATATTGTTTTTTAAAAGAAAGTTGCCAAGAAAACTTGTTGTAATAAAAAAATAAATTTTGTAGTTTGATACAGAAGACAAAAATAATAATAGTTTGAGGTTATGTGGAATGTGAAAGTAGAATGCTGTGTAATAGTAGAGTATAAATAATAAATTAACAACTAAATGTAACAGTAAGTCGATGCAACCGACTAATTTATACCCTACATCTAAAAAATTCAAATTAAATTAAAAATCCATAAGTTATTTTAGTTAGGTATTTAATATAAGCTAAAAAAATAAATGCTTTTACAACCTTTGTACAAAATTTCAGGTTTCTATCTTTATTAAATTCGAAGATATGCTTGTTAGGTTTTGGCAAGTGTGTAAAGGCACCCGGACCACCTCCCCAATTCATCGAAAATTTCAGAGACATTATCAGAACAGGGTAGAATACTCTTAAATCAAATTTCAAATTTTTATATTTATTAATTTCGAAGATATGCTAGTTCGGTCTTGGGATTGTGTGGGAGATACCCGAACAACCATTCCAATTCATCTGAAATTTTAGGCAAATCAGGGATTCGGGAAACAGCACCCTCGTATCAAATTTGCAGTTTCTATCTTTATTAATTTCGAAGATATGCTTGTTCGGTTTTGGGAGTTGTATGGGAGGTACCCGAAGCCATGGACCGATTTTATCCAGATTCGAACTTAGCCTTCCTTTTGTAATTAGTAACCTACTATATAAATTTCATCAAGATAGCTTCACCAGTTTTTGAGTTATCGTGCGAACGGACGGACGGACGGACATCGCTAAATCGACTCAGGAGGTGATCCTGATTCAGTATATATATACATGTCCATATCTAACTCGCTTTCTTTTGTTGGTTACAAACACCATACCAAAGTTAATATACCCTATACTTTAGGTATGGTGTAATTAGGTTAATATACCCTAAACTGACATTTGAAAGAATTTGAACCATGGGTTCGTATTTTGGAAACTCTCGGACGAGCACAAGAGCAAACGAGCATATTTCCAAGACCAACAAAAGTAGAACCTTTAAATTTAGTACAATGGTGTTCTGGCATGTTTTGTTTATGTCCCTCAGATGGATTTGATGAATTGGAGTGGCAATTCGGGTACTTGACACACGCCTGCCAAGGACTAACAAGCATATCTTCGAAATTAATAAAGATAGAAACTTGAAATTTTTTACAAGGGTGTCAAGCATATCCCAAGAGGATGCCTCTTTTACGTTCCTCAAATTTGAGTTGAATAAGACAAAAAGGGAAGAAGTTCAAGCAGTTGCCAAAAAACTTATGGATTTTCAATTTAATTCGAATTATTCAGATGTAGAGCATTAATAAGTCGGTTGCATCGACTTACTTTTACATTTACTTGTTTTAAATAAATGTTTTTCTTTTGGAAAATTTTATTTTGTTGCACCATATCATCCATTCGAGAATAAAAGTATTTCTGCGATTTATGAAT
Organism: Poecilobothrus nobilitatus; assembly: GCA_947095535.1. Lineage (NCBI taxonomy): Eukaryota > Metazoa > Arthropoda > Insecta > Diptera > Dolichopodidae > Poecilobothrus > Poecilobothrus nobilitatus. The sequence goes on along the minus strand of OX352774.1, from coordinate 144,809,299 downwards.
GTCCATTATAACTGACCCCATCGTTTTTAGGTATTGTGCCATTTTTTCATTAGTGCAATTATTAAATTCAAAGGATGATAATTCATCAATTGCACTATAATTAGCAATTTCATTTTCAAAATCCAATCCTCCTTTGGTATCTTTGGAAATTTCATCTTCTAAACCCGAGCTATATCATCGTCAGCTATAATAACTGATTTATTACTAAATTCTTCGTTGGAATTACAAGCAGAACCCTTCCATAATATTCTGCCAGATTTTATTATATTAAATAATTCCTCTGAGATATTGGCGCAGTGTGTATCGTAAACATTTTTACAAGCGCCGGAGCATAACAGACCTCTGGTTTTTTTACCAGTAGTTTTTGCTTTACACACTGTGCACATTTTTACACATTTTTTTTATTTTTCCTTTTATTTATATAAAAGTTGTTGCTTAATTTAAAACTTACAGTTTTTAATACTAGTTTAATAAAATAAATTTTTTTTTTTTCTTTTTTTTTTTTATGTAATAATATCTTATTTTAATAATGTTCTAATTGAATAACAGATTAGATAGTTTATTAAAAATTGTGAAAAGAAGAAAAAGTGTTTCTAAATAAAGTTCAATCTTTTCAATTTTGGTTTAAATTTTTCTGTTGAATTGTTTACACTTTATTATATTAAATAATATAAAATAAAATTAACTCAAAAGAAAATTTTTTTTATATGATTTTAATTTTCCTTAATTTTTTTAATTTTTATTTTAAGGAGCGCTTAAAAATTACGTCTTTTTGCTTTGACACTTTCACATAATTGTAGATTATGTAACCTATGTAGTTCCTCAAATATAAAAAAATAAAGTCGTTTTCGTTTTATTTTTGTATTTAATAATGAACTCAATTTCTAGTGGATGCTACGTTATTTTGAATGTGTTCTACTTTTTCGTTTATAACATTCAGTTTCAATTGTATTTCAAAAAAATGTTGTTCAGAAAGCATTTTAGTTTCAGTGTCATTAAGAATTGAAAATATTTTTAAAATTTTGTTTCTGTCTGATTGGATAATGTATTTGAGAAGTATAAATGTGGTATTAAAATTGTCATTAATTTGAATTTGTTGGTTTATAGAGTCAATTGTATTATGAATATTTTGATCTTGTAATTCAAACTGGTTTTCGATATTTTGACGATCTTCATTATCTAAAGTGCCGTAGAGCCATTTCCAAATAGTACCTACTGAGTTGATCAGGCCTCTTTTAGTCCTATTTCTGATTACTTCTATTCTCATTTTTAATAAATTTTTATTAACTAATAAAGATGATTTATTTATTTTGATTTCTATGTCGTTTAAAATTTCTATAGGATTTATTATATGTAAGATAATATCAAAATTTGTTACTATTTCTGTCTGGTCTATTTTGATTTCCGCGTATCCATATTCTGAATCTAAGCGTTCCACAGTTAACATCGCTGCAGTAGTTGGGGTTAGAGCGAATAACAAGAGTATAATCCATATTGGAAAAAGAAGTACCTTGAAAAGCTAGATTAAGAATATTTTATTGTTAAATAGTTAAAACAGAGAGAAAAAAGGTTGTACCTATATATAATTCTAATATCCATATCTTTTTGGAGGGCGTATTTTTCTTCCATGTCTAGTAGTGTAAAAAGCCGTTTGGATGTTTGTCAGCATGTGAAGTTGAAGGTTGAGGATCTGTTCTAATGTCAACATGTTTTTCTTGTCTTTGATTTTCTTTTATTGATTTCGAGCTTTTGTCTATAATATTGTCATCATTTTTATATTTAAAATGTCTTTTTATGTTACTTGGGTGAATATTGTGCAATTTATATTTTCTGAATTTTGGTTGTTCTTTATGTCGAAGTGACTTATAATTTTTTATAAAACCTTCTTCTCTATTTTCGATATAGCCTTCCCTATTTACATTATTTTGTTCGATAGTATTGATCCTTTTGTCATTAATCCTTTGTTTTATTATTTTGTAGTCGATATGTTTACCTTGAATTTGGAATGGCGTTGTTTTAATTGCAGAATGGTTTGGATGATATATTTTGGACTTAATTCCTTCGTAAGTAGGTATTATTCCTAAATGTCCTGTTTCTAATTTATAAAACAAGAATATTTATGAAACAAGGATAACAGGACAATTCTTCCTCATTTTTTATATCTCTTCCATAAAATTAGCATTTTACAAACTTATTTTTTTTTATGTTAGGAGGAAATAGTGAAATTAATTTATTTTGCAATTTGTTGTATTCGTGTTCATTTAGCTCAGAAATATTTCTATTTTGTCCGTTATATGTATTCTTAATAAATCAACAAGTTTGTCATGATTTAAGTCTTTCTTTTCTATGAAAATTCTCTTATTTCCGAATATGGTTTCAAGTTCTTTGTCTTTTGATTCTTTTAAAATTATTTGCATTTTGAATCTATTCACAACAGGATTGGTATATGATCATTAAAATTTTCAATAGCTGAATGTGCCGTATTTCCGTCTAAAGATTCTTCAGGTATATTTATTTCATTTAGGTTGTTAAAAATGTTCTTAAAAGTCAATCTTGAGATTTCGCTAACTAATGGAGAGGTACTAGAATAATTATCATTGAAAACATTTATTTCATTGGTTTCCTGATTTATTCTGCTAAGAAAATCAGCCACTTTATTATCTTTTCCTTTGATAAATTCAATTTTAATGTCCTATTCACCTTGCCATTACATTAAATAATAATAGTGATTGTAATATGAATATTATCACTAATATTTCTATTACAATCACTATTATTATTTATTTTATTATTACTACTATTATTCACAACAATATTGTTAGAAGACGAGTTCGAACTTAAGTTCGGAGATATATAAACTAGTTCGTCCGTAAGATGTATATTTTCGAACTGAACCGGAAGTGGAGATGTTAGTTGAATTAACCTATCCTCCAATGGTTCTGTGAGTCCCATTCATTTAGGATGGAATAACCCCTCACAGCTACCAGCGCATGCACTTGTAGGCTCAGCATTTACTGCGCGATATGTGTACTTATTATACTTAGGTATTGTATGATATGTGAATAGAAAGAAAAAATATAAAAAAATAATAACAGTGTCAAATTAAAGTCATCGGCGAATCAAATAAGTACTAAGCCGAAAATCCGAACAATTTTATTTTTAATATAAAGGGAATATTAGTGTAACACTCATAGCTCCAAAACAAAGGTGGCGCCTTTATAGACTCATTTTTTGTATAATCATGGCGGCAATTTACTCCGAACTGTTGGAAAACATTTGTTGGGAATCAATTAGATGAAATTAACCAAGTAACCCAGCTGTAGTCTATGTAATAAAAAAGATAGGGTGATATTTTGTTAATAATGTGGTACACATGATCAGCCCATTTTAATCTTTTATCGATAATCAAACCCAGATAGGTAAAGTTATCTACATATTCGATGATTTGTGTTTTGTAGTAGAAATTTTATGAGCTATATGATTTATTGCCTAACAAAAGGATCTAGAATTTTTTTAATATTTAAGCTTAATTTGTGGTTAGTAATCCAGAGTTCAATTGTGTTTAAATCGTTCTCAAGGTATATTGAAAATTCAGTAGTTGTAGAATATTTTCTAACTGCATCATTAGCATACATTTGAATTGAGCCTTTAAGGTTTAACCGGGATATGTCATCGATGTAGATTTTAAAAAGGTCCGGATCTAGGATAGACCCTTGCGGGACACCTTTTTTAATTTTAAGATAATCGCTAAGAGAATTTCCTATTTTGACTCTTTGCATCCTATCAGTTAAATAAGATTTGAAAAAACTTAAGTCCGTCGAAGTGAAGCCAAGATTCATCATTTTTAAAATGACACGGGCAACATAGTCAAAACCTTTATGTAAATCTAGAAATATGCATGCTACAAATTTACCATTGTCAATACTATTTGTTATAAAGTTCGTGCTGGTGAAGTATTCGAGTTGTTCTGAAAACCATATTGTTCTTCATGCTCTTATTCATAAGGAAGTGGTTTAGCTGGCGTTTAATTATAATTTCAAATATTTTAGATAGAGCATTTAACACCGAAATCAGACGGTAGTTTATTATAAATTCTTATTGATGACGAAAGACAGCTATTACGTGACAATTCGATTCTTGATTTGGCTTGATTTAAATTGTTCAACCTTCTGGTGTTGTAATTATGAATATTATTTCTTTTAGTTATTATGATATTTTATTTGTACACCCCTTTTTCCATTTTAAAAATTAGTTTAGATTTTTCCAAGATGATGAGTTCGGGTAGCCTCAGGTAGCCCGTACGCTTAAAAATTTCTTGAGTTGGAGTAAGCCAGTTGTATTTATGCAAGGATTTTATGGCTTTATTTATTAAAACACAAATTTTATCTTTCAACCGTGATGAACAGCTGGACCAATTACATAAATTATATCTGATGTGTGAGATAATATGATAGTAATACATTTTGCCTGCAGTTTGTTTATTCAGTATAATTCCACTTCTTTTGAAGGCAACCAGCAGAGGCACAATTTTTTTTACTAATTTATTAATATAGTCTTCCCAGTTTAGTTTTTATATACTATAAATTTTGTTGTTTTCGCATTTATAGTTAATTTATTATCTGTAAGCCAATTTTCATATGTCCTTAAATCAATATTTACAAAACTTTCTAGTTCTTCACATGTTCTGGCTTTGTAAATTAGTAAAGTATCATCCGCAAATATCTTATAGTCATCCCGCAAATTTTCATACTGGATATTATGAATATAAAGTAAGTACAGTGTAGGACCTAGTCCTGATCCTTGAGGAACACCAATATTTATATAATTCTCATTACTAAAAACCTCATTAATTTTTGTAATAGTTTTCCTATTATTAAGATATGAGTATAGTAAATTATTAGCTGTACCCCTTATTCCAATTTCGTGTAATCTGTCAAGTAAAATATTATGATTCACTGTATCAAAGGCCTTCTTTAGATCAACAAATACAGAGCATACATAATTTCCCTGGTCCAATTTATTTACAATCGAGTTAGTGGATTTTAGGACTGCAGAGTCTGTACCAATTTTTTTTTGAAAACCAAATTGATTCGTATCAAATACTACAACTTTCTGCACGAAATCCCGTATTCTAGAATTCATTACTTTTTCAAATACTTTTGCGATACAACTTGTGAGAGCAATCGGCCTATAATTTGAAACATCCAATGTTGACCCAGATTTAAATATAGGTAAACAATACTTGATTTTAGACACTCAGAATATATACCAGTATATAGACATCTATTTATCAATCATACAATTATAGGTGTTATTACTGTTACAACATGTTTTAAATCTGAAGCTGAAATATTATCTCCCCCGGAGAACTATTTCTTAACTGCAAGATGATTTTATGTATTTCCGTTTCATCTGTTGGTTTAAGAAAAATAGGCTGTTCAACGAATCTATTTTTTATTATATATTTTTCAGCATCAATAATTTTGTCCGCTAATTTGCTTCCAATTGAACTGAAATAACAGTTAAAGGAATTTGCAATTTCAAAGGTATCACATGTTCTAATTCCATTACTTTTTATTTCTTTGATAACCTTGCTAGACTCCGTTGATTTTTTCAGAATGTGATTATTTAGTACAACACAAATTTTCCTTTGGCCACCCCCAGCTGATTGTAATTTATCATTAAAATAATTCTGTTTGACTTTAGTAATTTTATAGGTAACCTTGTTTTTTGCATTTTTAAATTTTATTTGAATTTCTACATTGTAAGGCTGCTTTTTTAATTTTTGAAAAATTTCTTTTTCATCATATTCAATAATTCGCTTGTTATCCAATGATTGTTATTTCTCACTCTTCTGTGCTTTTTAACTGTAGAATTCACCTTTGCTTTTTGTAATATTTTAATAACGTCGTCTACACAATCACATTTATTAGTTTCAAGCAGCTTTCTTACATTCTCTTTGTACTTTTTAACAGTTGTGACGTAGATATCTCTTTTAAAAATAGGTTCAACTTTTTTTAAAACTTTATTTAATTTGACGCAAATAGCTTTATGATATCGTGAAACTTAATATCCAAGTCAAACATTTCTAGGTCTGATAGAACATGATCAATAATCGTAGAAGAATTTTCAGTCACTCTAGTAGCAGTTTCATAACTTAATTTGTTTCTTATAGTAGCTCCATTAGATTCTAACACAAATTTATACGATCTGGAGAGCTCTGTGTCTGTTAATAAGTCGTTAATATCACCCATCAGCACTATATTTTTATGTTTATCAAAAATCAAATATATATGTGCTAAAAATCACTATTGCTATCACTTGATTTTTTGTAGCAAACTGCAGTTTTTACGGATAGAGAAGTGTTATTTAATAAAACAATTATAGTATTGAATTGTTTAGAGACTTCTAAAACAGTATACTGAATATTCATCTTAATAAAAATTACAGTTCCACCTCCTCTAGATTCTTTATTAGAATTAAAATATGCTGAATAGCCAGGAATATTAAAAAAAATTTCTTCATCTGAGTAAAGCCATGTTTCACCAATTATGATAATATCAATATTTTTTTTTTTCCTAAGGGAGGTGGGAATCTTCTAAAGACACCAAGAATTTCCCCTTGGTAGTGTCAGATTCTTACTGACTAAACCCACCTCTCCCTTTAGCCAATATTGGGAGGGATGAAACCCTTACCTGCGAACGCAGTATATCGGCTAGGGAGGAGGGATAGGAAAGGATATTCGATTTCCGTCACATTTTTTCTCAAACTTCTAGCTTTAAAATGCACCATATTTATATTATAATTTTTGTTATACATCATCATTTGCTAATCATATAATTTTGCCAAGACTCTCTAATTTTTGTAGATGCTCTCTGTATTTATTATCAATATGTCTCCTAAAATATGCTAAATCTTGAAGCATTTCTTTTTTAGGTATCGCAGTGTATTCATGATAAGTAAAGTAGAGCTTGCTAAGTTCTTTATAGTTATTTTTCAGCCCTTCTTGATGAATAAGTACTTTCAGACTAGTTTGAGTAGTTCCATCATAAAAAATATCATACTGATCATGAAAGTATGACAAAAATAATCTCACATTGTTATAAATTCTGTGCTCTCTTAATCTAGATAAGGCATATGTGTTTTCACCAGTATCAACCGCTTTTTTTGTTAATCAAACAATTAGTGGAACCAAGGGGTCGACAAAACTTGTCCTGCTATCTTCTGTACTTAAAATCTTATCATTATCATCTATTTTGCCCGGTTTAGAATTGTTTTGTATGTTAATAGTTTCTCCTTTAACCCAATTTGAGTAATCATTATTATCTTCTGTACTTAAAGTCTTATCAATATCATCTATTTTGCCCGGTTTAGAATTGCTTTGTATGTTAATAGTTTCTCCTTTAACCCAATTTGAGTAATCATTATTTATAAACTCTTTTGATATAAATAAAATTCATTGGCAGACATAATTTCTTGATCCTTCATACTATGAGAACTTTTATTATCATTTTTACATTTATACATAATATGAGAACTTTTATTACCATTATCTTTGACATTAGTTTTGCCAGATTTATTTCTACTAAACTGCATTAATTTTGAAAATAAACTTTTTTTTATTATTATTCCCCACGCGGAAAAGGGGTATAGAATATTACCGCAGTAAGGTATGCTTGTCCTAAAAGGCGACTAAAATCCAACCCCCTAATCCAGTGGTGTCATGCAACCCGTGCCCAGTGGACTAGTTGGTAGCAAGGGGTATAATACTTAGCTATCGCAAACGGAGCCTTTCTGATTCCAGGTCACCTCAGGATGTATTTTGACCTTACCAAAGTATCGGGCCTCTGCTGTGGTGGACCTTCCTTTGCCGCAATACTCGTGGGACCAAAATATGGAACAACTACATAAAAATACAGAAGTTAGTGGGAGGAAGAAGAGGAGAGAGGAGCATTGTGCATGCACCCATTCACAAGAAGCGGGAAGATGCCAAGGTTGCCGGTGATTAAACCGGGAATTCAGACGCCAAGACGGCCGCCGGTGGAGATTTACTCTGATCCAGGAGAGACGACTACGGTGGAGTCAGTTGTGGAGGACAGACCTGCCTTAGAAAGCTTGCCTAGGAGGGCTTTCATGAATAAAATGAGGGCGGACGAAGAAAGTTCAGTACAGCGCTGTATGGTGATAGTTCAGGCGATGAAGGCTGCGATGGATACCCAAAAAAGCATCTCCAACAAAATAAAATTGGGAACACCTGAGTTTGAGGAGTGGCTGCACGTTATTGCGCATTGCAGATCAAGCTGGAAGAAGGTGATGGCCGGCAGAGCGCACCGAAACCGTTTCCCGTGCCAAGGCTGTGAAGATAATTAAGGCGGCGGAGCAGGAAAGAGCTCGAACACGGGGGCCAGAGATCAAGGCCGAGGCGACGGTCGCTCATATGCCGTTGTCCTGGCGGATATACAGGCCACTGTGAAGCCAGAGGATACGGGGACAAACGTCAAGACGATACGGCAGACAAAGACTGAAGGAGTTCTCATAGAGCTTGCTCCTGGGACCAAGGATAGAGAAGCCTTCCGGAAAGCAGTTCAGGGAGTCTTGGGTGATAATGTTCGTGGGCTGGGCTGCCTTGCTATAGAGACGGAGGTGGAAGCAGCAATAAAGCGGGAGGTGCAGGAGGCAAATGCCTTCCGGGTAGGGCTGACAAAGCAGGAGTCAGAAATACGCCATTATAGATATCGGCAAACAAGTGGTCCGTAAGCTCATTGGTCTGGGTAAGATCGAAATTGGCTGGGTTAGCTGCAGAGTCCGGAGAAGAGTCGACCTGGATCGTTGCTTCAGGTGTCCTGCTTTTGGTCATATAGCCAGATGACCTGGGGACAGAAACGATATGGATCCTGGACCCGGAGAAACTTCCGGTGAAAAAGCAAGGACGTGGGCGTGGATCCGTCTGGGTTGGGTGTAGGGAGGCAACTTTCGTTAGCGTGAACCGCACCCTCAACGAATCCATTGAAGACATGATCCTTGGTGCTTCCGGGGGCCTGGTGGTGGGCGGCGATTTCAATGCTAAGGCTTTGGAATGGGGAATGGAGTATCCGGACGCTAGAGGTAGCCACTTTTGGATATGGCGGCTAGGACAGGTTTACTCGTCTTAAACACTGGCCGCGTGTCCACCTTTAGATAGATGAATATTCGGAAACCATTCCAGATGTCTCCTTTGCATCAGAGCAGCTCGCCCCTTTGTTCGGAACTGGCATTTGATAGAGGACTATACGGACAGTGACCATCACCATATCGTGTTCGAGTTGCGCGCAGGCCAGCAACGGTAAGCGGTGCCTGCTGGTCGCTCTCCCTATGACATGAGTAGGGTCGACGAGACAAAGTTTGCCCGCTCAGTTTCATGGGAGGTCGTGGCACCCATAGTAATTGTCCGAGGGAACCGGAGCCCGTGCGAGGAGATCGTCGACTTTACTATGAGGACGGCAGTGGGGTCGAGCGGTGCTTCTATAGCTTGCAAAGGGCCTCGTCACAGGAAAAGACTGGTGTACAGGTGGAGTCATGAAATCGCGGAGTTGAGGCGTGAATGTTTAAGGCTTCGGCGCAAGTCGCAGCGCGCTAGAGGACGGGATAAGATTGCCCGTTGGTCTGCCGACCACAAGCCCAAGAAGAAGGAGCATCGCGGGCCATCAGCGGTAGTAAGGCTCGAAGTCTAAGGAAGATGAGGGAGGATGTCGAAACAGATCCATGGGTTTTGGTTACAAAATTGTAACTGGTTGTAATTCGTAATTTGGTTGTAAATTGTAATTTGGTTGTAAAATTGTAAATTGTAACAAAATTGTCTTTCTCCGTGGTAGTTCTACTTCCGGCCCGGTAGGTCTACGGTGGATGCCATTGCCGTGGACTGTTCCCTGCGCACCCGGCGCGGATGAGAAGGAGTGCGGACTCCCGGGACGAGATTGCATACCTCTCCATTGAGGAGCTTGCAACCGCCGTCTTCTCTCTCAAGCCAAGGAGAGCAGCCGGGCCGGATGGATTACCGGGGGAAATATGGAAGGTAGTGTTACGGGCCAGGCCTGAGCTATTTGCTGGATATGTACAATGCATGTCTTTCAGCGGGAGTCTACCCAGACCGCTGGAAAACAGCGCGCCTTGTGCTGATCGGCCCGGAGCTTCCATCTTTCTACTGGCCGCTGTGCATGCTGGATTCGGCGGGAAAGATCTTGGAGAAACTGCTTAGGGCGAGTCTGCATTCCGCTATGGAGGACGCAGGGGGGCAGTACTGCTTCAGGTTCGGTAGGTAAATGGTGGATGCCCTTGCTGAGGTGATGAATGCCGTAAAGCGGGCGGAGAGTTACAACCATTTTTCACGTCGACTGGTC
>OX352774.1:144786423-144793923 GCA_947095535.1 Poecilobothrus nobilitatus | reverse complement strand
TTTTATTATTTAAAAAAATTACTTAATAACATAAGGGTTAAGATTGAGAAAAATAAAGAAGATGTCAATAATATGGCCGCTAATTGATAAATTTTCTTATAAGAACAAAACTCTTCATATGAGAATAAATACACTGAAAAAAATGTAGGTAACAATATGAAATAATTTATGAAACTTTTCACGTTTTTGACTGCCGTCCGGTTCATAAAAATGACATAATTGAATAAAATTATAAAAAAGTTTAATATAAAACGAGGTTCACAAAATTTATGATTTTGTTATAAATAATATTATTATGATTTTGTTCATAAAAAGAAAGAATTAGTTTATGAAATTTATGAATAAAATTAAAAAATTCATGAATTTATATTAAACTCGTGCAATGCTGTAAAAAGTAATTATTTATTAAACGGAATTAAAGAACAAAATTTGTAAAGAGTCGAGCGGTACATTTTTCATGTTTTTAATTATTAAATCTCTTTAGAAACATAATTTATAAATATTAGTTTATATATTTTTATAGTAAAATTTAATTTTTGTATAAATTCTGAAGACAGCATGACAATTTTACTTAAATATTTTGCAATGCTAGATTCTTTTTGATGCGTTAAAGATCGCTAATAATAATAATTAATTGTTTGTAATAGTTCACTAAATGAACAATTTAACTGTTGCTTGGATTAATACCAATGTCAGATACAAAAAAAAAACATTAATATTGCTAAATTTTTATTTTTACTAATTTTTAAATTCTTCGAGATAACGTATTGTAGAAAAAAGTTTTTCAATGTACAACATATTTCTTTTTAACAGAAAATTATTATTGTATTCTTAATCCTGTACGAACAATAGTCACAGGTATATAAAAATGTATCCTCCGTTTGTAACAAATAGAACTTGTTATATTAATATTGATAACTAATACATAATATTATGAATAATACAAAAATTTGAAATAAAAAAATTTCAAACCATGTATAATAATGTGTATTGTGGTCATATTGGGTAGAAGAAACAAATGTCTTTAAAACCTATATCTCAATTTTTTGCTTGTTTTGACTTCCTCACTTATGCAAAGTTATAGTATAAATTGTTTTAAATATTTAGTGTTGACAAGGACAACTGCTTCTTTTTAGTTTTACATGTTTTTTAAAAACAATTATGTTTGATGAACTAAATCATTTTTATACCCTACAGCTAAATTAACTTTGGTATGGTGTTTGTAGTCACCAAAAGGAAGCGAGTTAGATATGGACATGTATATATTTTCTGAATCAGGATCACCTCCTGAGTCGATTTAACGATGTCCGTCCGTCCCACCGACCGTTCGCACGATAACTCAAAAACTAATAAAGCTATCTTGATGAAATTTATATAGTATGTTACTAATTACGAAAGGAAAGCTAAGTTCGAATCTGGACAACATCGGTCCATGGGTTCGGATTCTGGAAGCTTCCGAATGATTCCGGAGCAAACGAGATTATCTCCAAAACTAACAAAAATAGAATCTTTAAATTTTGTGCAATGATGTTCCTTCCCATTCGATTTATGTCTCTGAAATTTAAGAGGATTTGGTCCATGGGTTTGGATTTTGGAAGCTTCCGAACGAGCACCAGAGCAAATGAGATTATCTCCAAAACCAATAAGGATATGACCTTCAAATTTGACAGAGTGGTGTTCTTTCATGTTTTATTTAAGTTTCTAAAATTTGAGAGGATTTGAGCCATGGGTTCGGATTTTGGAAGCTCCCGAACGAGCCCCAGAGCAAACGAGTATATCTCCACAACTAACAAAGATAGAACCTTTATTTTTAGTACAAGAGTGTGCTGTTATATTTCCTTTTCTATAAAATTGGAAACTGACATTTAAAAGAATTTGAACCATGGATTCGTATATTGTAAGCTTCCGAACGAGCCCAGAGCAAACCAGATTATCTCCAAAACCAACTAAGATATAACCTTTAAATTTGGCAGAGTGGTGTTCTTCCATGTTTTATTGAAGTCTCTGCAATTTGAGAGGATTTGGTTCATGGGTTGGGATCTTGGAAGCTTCCGAACGAGCCCCAGAGCAAACGAGTATATCTCCACAACCAACAAAGATAGAACCTTTATTTTTAGTACAAAAGTGTGCTGTTATATTTCCTTTTCTGTAAAATTGGAAACTGACATTTGAAACAATTTGAACCATGGGTTCGTATTTTAGAAACCTCCGGACGAGCACAAGAGCAATTAGCATATCTCCAACACCAACAAAAGTAAAACCTTTAAATTTAGTTCAATGGTGTTCTGGCATGTTTTCTTTATGTTCCTGAGATGGATTCGATGAATTGGAGTGGCAATTCGGATACCTGACACACACGTCCCATGGACTAACAATCTTCGAAATTAATAAAGATAGAAACTTAAAATTTTTTACAAAGGTGTGAAGCATATCCCAAGAGGATGCCTCTTTTACGTTCCTGAAATTCTAGTTGAATAAGACAGAAAAGGGAAGAAGTTCAAGCAGCTGCCAAAAAAACTTATAGATTTTTAATTTAATTCGAATTATTAAGGTGTAGGGTATTAATAAGTCGGTTGCATCGACTTACTGTTACATTTACTTGTTTTTAATGCATTTTTGTTATTTTTTTTGTTTTATTTTTAATAATTGCCTTCAAAAACAAAGTTTATCTTTTGTCATAATTTTATAATATGATTATTTATTTAATAGTATAAAGTAAGGGAGTAAAAATGCTTGTATATCTGAGGTAAACGATCTTTCCATAATACAATTGCTATATAATATAGAAATGCACGGTATTCCAAAGCTTTCCAATGCGCCGGACAATCTAATTTTGTGTTTATTAAACATTTCGAACAATACTTTTTTGTTAGCTATCTTATGTTAAACGTAATTTAATCAGTTCTAAAAACTTCATCCTTTTAAAGTTCGCTGTCGATCATCTGATTTTTATCATCCTCATCATAATCGCTATCATCATCCCGTTTATTAAGATAATCATGTTAACAAATATACTTCAATTATCCAAAGACCTATTTTTCTTTTGAATTAAATACCTAAAATTACCTTGGTTAGGACATCTTTCAATATTTACTTCTATTTTGTTTTGTTGACTTCTATTTCCATATTTTATTTTTATACTTGAACTTTAATAACAATTTTATTACAACTAGTTATTAAAGTTTAATTCTCATAAAGGAATCCTTTTAACAACACAATTCTATAAGAGTTGAAACCTCATAAAAAAGGCTTTGTGAGAATATAAATTTTCTTGCGATTAATGAAATATAAAAATAGTTTTTTTTTAAAAATTCTTATAAAAAGAGTGAAAGTATTTTTAACAATATAAGTATTGCTAACTTATAAGAAGAACTTTATAAGAGTGAATTAATTTGCTATAATTAGAATTATGTTATGAGAGTCTTCAAATGTGTTACGAGAGTCTTATGAGAACTTTTCCCAATTTTCCAGAGTTTTACTCTTGGCAAATGTTACTTGGGACTTCCCGCCCGGTAGGTCAACGGTGGATGCCATTGCCGAGGTGATGAATGCCGTAAAGCGGGCGGAGAGGTACAACCATTTTTCACGTCGACTGATCCACTTGGTGACGCTCGATGTGAGAAATGCTTTTAACTTTCTCAGATGGGTGGACATTATCAGAGCAGTGGAGGACGACTTCCGGGTTCTGGAATAACTCCTCCAGATGATGGATGATTACCTGGTCGGCTGAACTCTGATGTACGATACTTCGCAGGGGGCAAGGAGCATGGCGGTTACTGCAGGGACGGCTCAGGAATCTGTCCTCAGACTAGATCTCTGCAACGCTGCCTATGACGGCTTGCTGCGTTTGTATATGCCGGAAGAGACAATTCTCGTCGGGTAAGCTGACGACGTGGCACTGCATGTTGAGGCAAAAAGTGTGGAGCTGGCGCAGCTCAAGCTCAACCAAGCCATGCGGCGCATCGATGCATCGATGGCCGAGCGAGGGTTGTCTCTGGCTCTAGGCAAAACGGAAGGTGACCTGGCAGTAATCAAGGCAGAAGAGAGGTCACCCACGTTGGCAAGGTGGTGGGCTCAGTGGAAGCAAGAGGCGAGAGGGCGGTGGACGAAGACGTTGATAGTAGCGTTCGAACCATTGGCGGAGCGGCGACACGGGGAGGTGGACTATTATCTTAAGCAGTTTCTTTCCGGGCACGGCTATTTCAGATCCTAGCTGAACAGAATGGGAAGGGTGGGCTCGGTGGAGTATCTGTACTGCCCAGGTGTGCAGAATGACGCTGAAAAAAACTTTTTCAAATGTGAAAGGTGGGCTCTGAAGAGAACGGAGCAAGAGCGAAGTGGGAGCCCATTTCTCACCCGATATCGCTGTGTAGACGCCTAGACTGCCGCCGGTGGAGATTTATTCTGATTTAGGAGAAACGACTACGGTGGAGTCACATGTGGAGGATAGACCCTCCTTAGAAAGTTCGCCGGGGCGGGCTTTCATGAATAAAATGAGGGCGGACGAAGAAAGTTCGGTACAGCGATGTATGGAGATAGTACAGGCGATGAAGTGTGCGTTGGATACCCAAAGAAACATTTCCAACAAAATAAAATTGGGAATACCTAAGCTTGAGGAGCGGCTGCAAGCTAAGGCCTATTGCAGATCAAGCTGGAAGAAGTTGGAAGCCGAAGTTGCTGAAGCCGAGGCAAGTGCCAAAATACTGGCCAGCTCGGCGAATACGAAACCCCCAGCTGCTAGTCTTGTGGAGTGAGCGGATGATAAGCGGCAGAGGGCTGACGGGCAGATCCCGGTCGAAATCCAGGACAAAGACGGGGACTGGAAGCAGGCCCACCGCAAAAAGAAGCGCAAAAGACTGCAGTTGGCGAAGACCAAAACATCAGTCGGCGCCAAAGCGGCAGGGGGTACCGAAACCGTAATCCATGCCAAGGCTGAGGAGGGTGTTAAGGCGGTGCAGCAGAGAAGACCTCGGAATCGGGGACAAAGATTAAGCCCGAGGCAGTGGTGGTTAGGCCCATCGACAGTCGCTCATATGCCGATATCCTGGCCGATATACGGTCCACTGTGAAGCCAGAGGATTCGGGGACAAACGTCAAGGCGATACGGCAGACGAAGACGGGAGGTGTTCTCATAGAGCTTTTTCCTGGGATCAACGATAGAGAAGCCTTCCGGAAAGCAGTTCAGGAAATCTTGTGTGATAAGTTTCGTGGGCTGGACTGCCTTGCTATAGAGACGGAGGTGGAAGCAGCAATAAAGCGGGAGGTGCAGGAGGCAAATGCCTTCCGGGTAGGGCTGACAAAGCAGAATGGCAGAAGTCAGAAATACGCTATTATAGATATCGGCGAACGAGTGGTCTGTAAGCTCATTGGTCTGGGTAAGATCAAAATTGGCTGGATTAGCTGCAGAGTCCGGAAAAGAGTCGACTTGGATCGTTGCTTCAGGTGTCCTGCTTTTGACCATATAGCCAGATGACCTGGGGACAGAAACGATATGGATCCTGGACCCGGAGAAACTTCCGGTGGAAAAGCAAGGACGAGGGCGTGGATCCGTCTGGGTTAGGTGTAGGGAGGCAATTTTCGTTAGCGTGAACTGCACCCTCAACGAATCCATTGAAGACATGATTCTTGGTGCTTCTGGGGGCCTGGTGGTGGGCGACGATTTCAATGCTAAGGCTTTCGAATGGGGAATGGAGTATCCGGACGCCAGAGTTAGCCACTTTTGGATATGGCGGCTAGGACAAGTTTACTCGTCTTAAACACCGGCCGCGTGTCCACCTTTAGATGGATAGAATATTCGGAAACCATTCCAGATGTCTCCTTTGCATTAGAGCAGCTCGCCCCTTTGTTCGGAACTGGCATGTGATCGAGGACTATACGGACAGTAACCATCAGCATATCGTCTTCGAGTTGCGCGCAGGCCAGCAACGGTAAGCGGTGCCTGCTGGTCGCTCTCCCTATGACATGAGTAGGGTCGACGAGACTAAGTTCGCCCGCTCAGTTTCATGGGAGATCGTGGCACCCATAGTAACTGTCCGAGGGAACCGGAGCCCGTGCGAGGAGATCGTCGACTTTACCATGAGGACGGCAGTGGCGTCAAGCAGTGCTTCTATAGCTTGCAAAGGGCCTCGTCACAGGAAAAGACCGGTATGCAGGTGGAGTCATGAAATCGCGGAGTTGAGGCGTGAATGTTTAAGGCTTCGGCGCAAGTCGCAGCGCGCTAGAGGCCGGGATAAGATTGACCGTTGGTCTGCCGACCACAAGCCCAAGAAGAAGGAGCATCGGGGGCCATCAGCGGTAGTGAAGCTCGAAGTCTAAGGAAGATGAGGGAGGATGTCGAAGCAGATCCATGGGTTTAGGTTACAAAATTGTAACTGGTTGTAATTTGTAATTTGGTTGTAAATTGTAATTTGGTTGTAAAATTGTAAATTGTAATAAAATTGGCTTTCTCCGCGGCAGTTCTACTTCCGGCCCAGTAGGTCAACGGTGGATGCCATTGTCGTGGTGATGATTGGTGGACGTTATCAGAACACTGGAGGATATCAGAATGGGTGGACGTTATCAGAACACTGGAGGATATCAGAATGGGTGGACGTTATCAGAACACTGGAGGACGACTTCCGGGTTCTGGAATACCTCCTCCAGATGATGGACGATTATCTGGCCGGCCGTACTCTGATGTACGATACCTCGCAGGGGACAAGGAGCATGGAGGTTACTGCAGGGGCGGCGCAGGTATCTATCCTCGGACTAGATCTCTGGAACGCTGCCTATGACGGCTTGCTGCGTTTCTATATGCCGGACGAGACAAATCTCGTCGGGTGTGCCGACGAAGTGGCACTGCACGTTGAGGCAAGAAGTGTGGAGCTGGCGCAGCTCAAGCTCAACCAAGCCATGAGGCGCATCGATGCATGGATGGCAGAGCGAGGGTTGACTCTGGTTCTAGGCAAAACTGAGATCGTGGACCTCACTAGGAGGAGGATAGCCACTGCCCTTCCGCGCAGGTTGTGGAGGTGACAGTTATGTTGAAGCCGACGGTAAAATACCTCGGAATGCTAGTGGACTGTAGCCTCAGGTTCTTCGAGCAGATTCAGGCGTACCATCGCTCAGCCGGCTAATGCCAACATGGGAGGATCCAGGGCCTCGAAGAGGAGACTCTTTTATTATTATTATTATTATTATGTCATCGGTCCTGTCAGTCTTGCTGTACGGATACGAGGTGTGGGCACATGCTCTAGCCAAGTAAATGTACAGGAAGAGGCTGGCCCAGATACAACGGAGGAGAGCCCTGAAGATGGCGTCAGCCTACAAAAGTCTCTGTGCCGGTTGTCCTCGTGAGTGCTGGGGCTACACCAATTGCGCTACTAGCAGAGAAGCAGCAATCGGAGTACAACAGGCGCGGGGAAAGTGTCCTGGCAGTAATCAAGGCAGAAGAGAGGTCACGCACGTTGGCAAGGTGGCAGGCTCAGTCGGAGCAGGAAGCGAGGAGGCCGGTGGACGAGG
>OX352774.1:144572151-144786223 GCA_947095535.1 Poecilobothrus nobilitatus | reverse complement strand
AAAGATAGAAACTTAAAATTTTTTACAAAGGTGTCAAGCATATCCCCAGAGGATGCCTCCTTTACGTTCCTCAAATTCGAGTTGAATAAGACAGAAAAGGGAAGAAGTTCAAGCAGCTGCCAAAAAAACTTATGGATTTTTAATTTAATTCGAATTATTCAGGTGTAGGGTATTAATAAGTCGGTTGCATCGACTTACTGTTACATTTACTTGTTTTTATTGTTATTTTGCTAGTATTTTTGATAAAATTTTTTTTTTTTATTTGTTTTTTTTTCCTATGCCTGTAGTCAACAGCTCTTTCGTCATTAACGAAGCAATTTTAATTCAGAGAATCTATTATATATTTCTATTATTGTACTATTTGAAGGGATATGCCATTTAACTAAATTATATATTTTTTCCGTTAAAACTCCTACTAAAAACTTATCATTATTTTCAGGACTATATATGAAAGGTTTGCTATTATCGAATTCGTAAAGTTCGTTTGGTTCATAGTTCGACTTTCTTAAATGGTTAAATAAATCTCTTAAATAACTTGCTTTTATATTTCTGCACTCGTTGATCAACTACACATAGTCTTTTCTAAGGCGAAAATGTAATTTTAATTTTTGTTGTACTTTTTCCCATGTTAAATCAGAGCCTAATTTCTGTATACATCTTTTCCCATCTCCTTGTATTTTATCATAATACACTATATCCATGGCGTAATTTTTAAGGTTGATGTTTGTGTTACAAAGTTCAGCTGCCTTATTAACTGCCTTTATGAGTTCTGACAGAATGTGTTCATATTTATCATTAAATGGGGTTTACGTCCGAAAATGGTTTAACACTTGTTCCGGTGTTAATTCAAACATATTAAGTTGATGTTGATATTGCTGTTGTTGT
Organism: Poecilobothrus nobilitatus; assembly: GCA_947095535.1. NCBI lineage: Eukaryota > Metazoa > Arthropoda > Insecta > Diptera > Dolichopodidae > Poecilobothrus > Poecilobothrus nobilitatus. The sequence goes on along the minus strand of OX352774.1, from coordinate 144,785,338 downwards.
GCTGCTTGTTGCTGCTGCTCGATTTGTTGTTGTTGTGCGATTTATTGTTGTTGTGCGACTTATTGTTGTTGTGCGAGTAGTTGTTGTTGTCGTCGTACTTGCATAAATTCTTCTAGTTGAGCCTCTTGATGAAGAATCACTTGGCGGAAAATTTGTAGTTCACCTTCCATTGTATTTATTTTCCGATTTTTATCGAATATTTTTTGTCTCTGATTTTTGTTCATGCAGAGTTATATTTATTTAATATGTTTTTTTCTTTATTCACCAAATTAATGTTTTAGAAAAAGTGTCACCTAATACACTTATTAAATTAAAAATAATAGTACCTAATTACACTAATTAGGTACTATTATAATAATAATAGTGTAAAGCCATCTTCTGTGAGATGAAATAACGGAAGCTAATATAAACAATGAGAAAGTTTTAAATAATGAAATTAATAAAATAGAGGAAGATGAAAAATATACTATGGCAATGGTGTATAATAAATTAGTTAGTTTAGAAAAAATACAGTGATTTTTTAACCTCAATTAATTTACTAAAAGAAGGGAATGCGGCATTAAAATTGAAGTTGTGTAGTTTGGAAAGCAGATTGAACTTAATGAATCAGAAAAGGAAAGAAAAATTTATTGAAATAGTAGGTGTTCCTAATGATAATGTCAAACAATTAACAAATAAAATTTTTGTTGATGGTTTATCATCGAATATAAATGAAGATCAGATTGAGCAATGTTTTATTAAACGTAGAAACATAAAAACACAGAATAATAATTCTGATTCTATTATTAATACTGTACCTAATGTAAAGAATATTATATACGTTAAGTTCTCAAACGATAACATAAAATCAAAGGTTATGAAAAAAAAGCACTTGATCATAAAAACTTAACTTGCAACCTATTTGATGGAGACAGGAAGAGTTCCAGTAGAATATTCATTATTAACAGTTTGACAAGTTATTCGCAAGCACTTTATATGGAAGCCAAGAAAATTGCAAAGAATAAAAATTTTAAGTATTTATGGTTTAAAAATTCTAATTTGTTGTGTAGAAAGGCTGTTGGTGGTGATGTTATTATATTAAAATCATTTACAGATTTAAATAAAATTAAATAGTTTCTTTTTTTATCTTTTGCTAAAATAACTCTGCATAAATCTAGATGAAAATGATTTTGTTAATGACATAACCACCTTTTGTTTAAATAACAAAAATTGTGAAAGTGTTTTCCAGACTTGCTCTAATTTTGAAATATGTAAAAATTTTTTTTTAGTTCAAGAAAATATCAGAAGCCTGAGAATGAATTTTGATGTGCTTGTCTTTAATTTGGAAATTTTGCAGAAGGCCTGATATTATTTTTGTTTATAATGAAGAAATTAATGATTATCATATTCAAAATTATAACTTTTTTGCAAAGACTAATGATTCTTTTGCGGCAGGCGGAGTGGGATGTTTTGTTAAGTGTGAGTATGACTGTCAAATTTCTATGTTAAATTTTTTTAGTGCAGCTGTAATAAAAATTTCACTTAATATTAGAAGTCAAACTTATTCGTTTATTTGTGACTATCGATTTCATAAATATAATTTTAATGTGTTTTTTGAAGAATTTAAGTTATTTTTAGATAATGAACGTTCGTCTAATTTGATAATATTGGGTGATTTTAATTTTGATTAGGTTTAGGAGGTTTAAGAGGTTTATAATTACCTAAACTTATTAGCCGTTAATGGATTATCGTCGGTTATTTCCGAGCAAACTAGGTCGTCGTCTGGTAAATGTTTAGATCATATTTATGTTCGTTATGGGAGTATTACTCTTAGTATGTGTGAAAGTGCGTGCTTTGATCTAAATATCACTGACCATTCAATGACAAGTTTTTTAATAAATAATTTTGAAAAAAAATTTTAAAAAGGCAGACTTTCTCAGAGTAAAAAAAAAAATCTTATAAAACTGATGTTTAGAAACTGATATTTCGAGGGCATATGATAAATTTTTGTGGCTATTGAAATTTTATATGGATGAGTCTGGCCTCACTGTTAAAGTTAAAGCGTCTAATAAAAGACTGAAGCCGTGGATGAATCGACAATTATTAAAAAAAACCAAAATTAAAAATAATTTAAGAATTAAATGTAAAAAGCATCCGGATAATGTCAATTTTAGGAAAAGATGTAAAAATTTGAATAAAAAATTAAAAAAAGATATTTTAATTATACGAAACAATTTTTTTAAAAATTGGTTGAGCAAAAATAGAGGGAATTTAAAGGGTGAATGGCGTGTTGTTAATAATATTATTAGTAGAAATATTGCAGGAAAATCTAAAGATTCCATTTCTTTGCAAATTGACGGAAGATTAATAACGATTTGTTCTGATATAGCTGATAATTTTTGTAATAACCATTTCTCTAATGTTGCTAATGTTTTCCAGGATTATTCAAATCGTTGCTATATTTGTAATACGTGGGAATTGATTGATGATAATAACCAGCAACTTAGTTTCTATTTTGAACCTATATCAGCGTTTGAAATTCAAAGAGCAATTGCTTCTCTTAAAAATTCAAACTCGTGTGAGGATGATGGGATCTCTAACGTTCTTTTAAAAAATGCTGCAGTTAATGTAAGTGATATTCTTGCTTACATCTTTGATTTTATTGTTATTTGTGGCTCCTTTCCAGATAATCTGAAAATGGCTAAAACTTTACCATTATTTAAAAAAGGGGACAAAAATGATGTAAATAATTACAGACCCATCTCACTACTTTCATCAATTTCTAAAATTTTTGAGATTATTTATTTAAAAAATAAATTTTTCACTTGTCAAACTTTTTTTTAAAAAGCTTCAAAATTTAATCGCTAGTTACGTTTTTTATTTAATCAAAACAATTTAGTTCTTTTGGTGTGGTCTTAAAACTGATTTTTTATTTTATATGTTGATTTATTTAAATTAAAAATTTTAGAATTACTTAATGCTAAGATTAGCAATTCTTAATATAAAAACAATAATATTACTTAATACTAATTATGAAATGTTTAGCAAATATCAATGTACATTTATTTAAAATTTATTAATGAAAAATTAATTAACAGAAATGCTAAATTGCATTTCCTGTTATTCTTTGACTAAAATACTTTATTTATAAAAGGTGAATGAGCTAATAATTGATATTTTTAGGTTAACATTATGACAATGTTAACATTACATAACATTAACATTTACATTATGTTCATATATGTAACTCAGATGCTATTATTCATAATACAAATAATTTTCAGGAAATTCGATATATGGGGGGCTTATCAATTCTTATACCTTTTACTTCTTCTTGTTTTAATGTTCCAAATTTAGCTTTATGTGGCATACCTTTTTTAGCTGGATTTTATTCTAAGGATTTAATTTTAGAAGGTGTCTCATGTAAATATATTTAGATTTTTTTTATATTTTTTTTCTACAGGTTTAACTGTATGTTATTCTTTTTGTTTAGTTTATTATTCCAACTGGACTTTTACTGGAGAATTACATAGAGGAGCTTTAAATGTTTTAAATGATGAAGGTTGAATTATAGTACGGGGGATAATGGGGTTATTAGTTATAAGAATTATTGGTGGAAGCATATTAAATTGATTAATTTTTCCCACACCTTTTATGGTATGTTTACCTTATTATTTGAAATTGTGAACTTTATTTTTATGCATTTTAGGGGCAATTATAGGCTATTTTATCTATAACATTAATTTATATTTTTTTAATAAGTCTTTTATTTATTATAATACTAGAGTATTTTTAGGGAGTATATGATTTAAACCTTATATTTCTACTTATGGAATTATTTATCATCCATTAAATCGTATTTCAGACGCTTAACTAAGTAGACGTGCTAAATTTATTCTTAATTTTATTTTTAATTTTTAATTTGTTATTTAACTTAAAAATAATAATATTAATAATACATTTTAATATTCTAACTATTTGATAATAAAAATAAAAAAAAAATTTTAAAAAAAAACTGTATTGAACTCATTTTTATAAACTTGTAAACAGTGCTTTTGTAAAATGAAATAGCTTATTCATCTTTTAAATTTTAACAAAAAAAAAATTTTCAAATTTTTTCTCTTTTTTGTTAAATTTTTGTTAAAAAAGAAAAAATTACTTTTTTTTAAATAATTGTTTATTCTGCTAGTACTTTTGCTAAAAACTTTGAACTCTTTTTAAATTGCCGTTTTTTTTATTAATTGTTAAAGTAAATATTATTTATATATAAATACAATAGTTCAAACTGCACAGTTTATGACGCAAAAACCTAAACTGTTACATGCAGGAGTTTTAGTAAGAAGCGCTTCCACGGAGTTTGTTTAAACGTTCCTAGAGGGGAGGGTGGTAACTTTGCATTTCTGGCTCAATACTTTGTATGTGACGAATGCTTGGCTTATCACTCCAATATTAATATGTTATTGGATGAAGTCAAATCTTCGTTCAATAACATTAAGCTAGCTAGATGTAACAATATGATACAATAATATTAAAGATGAGTACACAGGACTTGCAATAAGATGTAACAATATGACAAGATGACACAATAAAATACAACTCCACGTCATTTAATGAAAGGGCTAAAGATTATGAAGCCCTCAATACTACCTTCAGCAGAACGTCACTAAAGCAAAATGATCATTTGAAGCAGAACGCAGTGTTCAATAAAGATGAGTTTTACTCTGCATTAAATTCTACCAATGAATCTATCAAATCATTAACTAATGAGTTAAAGCCATCTATTAACTGTTAAAGTCACTGAGTTAAAGTCATCTATTATCACAACTGCAAAACCTTTTTAATTTAAAATTTATTTCGATAAAATTTCTCTACTACTGACGTTGCAGAGAAATTTAATGAGATAGGTTCATGCAGATAGGTTCATTAAGAAAAGAAAGTTCGAATATGGGTATGAAACTAGATGCTAGTCTTGATACATTTAGATACAACAAAATGTATCTAAGTCGCAACGAAAGAGATATGTGGACTCAGACTGATGAACCTTTCAACTATAGTGCAGATCAGAATGCGTTTATTTTTAAACCAATAAATTGCAATACAGTTAAAAATGCAAAAAATGTAACTCAGGCTGGCTTATGTTCTGAAATTATCTCATCTGCAGATTATTCAATTCAAGAATCACCTGCCACGTTTTCGAACCATGATATTCCTGAAACTGCTTCAAAATTTTAAACAATTCTTTATATAATGAATTACTTCAGTGCAGTGCTGACAATACCAATTTATCTTCACTTAAACTGATACTATCAACAATAAAAGTTCCACAAATTTCCGCATCTACTTCGGTATCTTTGAGCTCTGATACTCTGGATAAATTACCATCTGTAACTAATCCTTCTTCAATTAAAAAATGTTCTAAATACTTCTAAATTAAGAAGGTTCAATTTTTACTTCCAAATGAAAAAGAAATTACTGCAAACTCGTAAGCTAATTACTGTAAATCGTAGGCAAACGTCAACTGAGGAAGAATCTTTGAGTTCTCTACTTTCATTCCACTCTCGGGCAAAACTTACAATAATGAAATTGTATATGATTTCCGTAACGCTGACTACCAAAGCATTAAAAATGCTTTATCATCTACTAACTGGGACGAACTGTTAGCACAACAGGATATCAACTCAATAATCTCTATCTTTTATTTAAAAATTTTTGAAATTACAAATATTTTTGTACCTAAAATCCGTAAGAAAAACAAAACAAGGGAACCATGGTTAGATAGAGAACTTACAACTTTGTGTAACCAGCGAAATAAAATATACAAGAAAATTAAACACACAATAGCCCTACGATAACTTATTGAATTCGTACAAGCTACTTGCAAATTAATTCAAACTGAAAGCTCGTACAGCCAATGAAAATTATGTCATTAGTATAGGCAACAAATTAATTAGTGATCCCAAAAAATTTTTCGAATTTGTCAACATAAAACGAAAAATATTGGGCTTCCCTAATTCAATGTCCAAGAACAATACTTTTTCTTCTTGCTCGAAAACAATTTGTAACTTTTTTTCTGACAGTTTTCGAAAAGTTTATCGTACAAAAGAACAATTTGATATCTCTGCTATTTCTCTATCTAATAGCTCAAATTTGTTAATTACAGATCTGTATTTTTCCAAAAGCGACATTTGTGAAGCTATTATGAACCTTGACACAAAGAAGGGTGCTGGACCTGACCTAATCCCTCCACTCTTCTTATATAGCTGTGCTCATTATCTAATTACTGTTCTTCATTTCATTTTAAATAAATCGCTTTCGAATGTTGTTTTTCCACATGTGTGCGAAAAAATCGTTGTCGATAAAATTACTCTTGTAATAAATGCCAAACTTAACGAACAACAACACGGTTTCAGAAAAGGTCGTTCCACTTCAACGAACCTTATGTTATACACATCTGAAATCCTGAATAAAATGGAGAAAGGATATCAAGTTGATGCAATGATTTTAGCAAAGTATTCGATCACTACACTTTGCTAAACAAACTTACAACTTTTGATATATCGGGTTCTTTTCTTGCATGGCTTAACTCTTATTTATCAGAAACGACCCAAAACGTTAAATATCAAGGTATATTGTCCAATATAATCGAGGTTACTTCTGCTGTACCACAAGGTAGCCATTTAGGGACACTTTTATTCAATATATTTATTTCCGATCTTTCAGAATATTTGGGTGCCTTACCTCACATAGCGTTTGCTGACGACCTAAAAATATATCAAGTCGTAAATGACAGTTCTGATGCAGCTTTACTTCAATGAAGCTTATCATAATTACATGATTGGCGCACAACCAACAAGTTAGAGCTGAATATACAGGTTATCAGTTTTACCCGTAAATGTTCTTCTTTACTGTACGACTACAGAATAAATATTCTAATACTTGAACCTTTAATTTGCACTATGACCACTTAATTTCAAGAGCAAATAAAATATTAGGTTTTATTAAGAGAAGAGCTAAAGAATTTAGTGACTTCGCTGTGACAAAAACTCTATATTGTTCGCTAGTTCTTTCTATATTAGAATATGCTAGTTCGTTGAATATTAGAATTAGAGTGTATGTAGAGTTAAACTCGCTGATGATTGATAACCTTTTTACCAACTCTGCTCATCACAACGCACTTATTTTCGAGTTCTCCACTTCTATCCCACTCTTAACCAAATCTTGCAATAATGAAATTGTATACGATTTTTTTAATGCTGACTATCAAAGTATTAATTATGCTTTGTCAATAATCACATGGGACCAACTGTTAGTTCAACAGGATATCAATTTACTAATCTCTATCTTTTACTCAAATCTCTTTCAAATTATTGATGCCTTTGTTTCTAAAATTCGCAAAAAGCATAAAACAACAGAACCATGGTTAGATTGAGATCTTAGGAACTTGACAAATCGGCGCAATAAAATATACTAAAAACTTAAACACCATCAAGCACCATGCGACGACTTATTGAATATGTATAAGCAACTTGCTATCGAATTTAAACAAAAAGCCAATGCAGCATATGAAAACTATGTCACGGAGATTAGCAATAAACTTGTTACTGATCCTAAAAAATACAAAACGGAAATTATTTGGGCATCCCAATTCAATGATGTGAAAAGACAATGTGGTTTCTGATTGCCCAAAAGACTTCTTTTCTGATCATTTGCAACAAGTTTATCATCCAACAGCACCAGTTACCACTTCGACTAACTCCTTATCTAATAGCTCAAATTTGCTATTTACAGACGTGTATCTTTCTGAAAATGATATTCTTGAAGCAATTTTGTGCCTTGATATAAAAAGGGTGCTGGTCCGGACTTAATTCCTCCAATCTTTTTACATAATTGCTCTCACAGTCTAATCTTCAATCTTCATTTTATTTTCAATTGGGATTTTCCCACAAAAGTGGAAATCCTCCCACTTAACCCCTATTTTTAAAAAAGGGGATAGAGCATCGGTTGAAAATTATCGAGGTATAGCAATCCTTTCGACTATACCTAAATTATTTGAAAAAATTGTCGTTGATAGAATTACTCCTATCATAAATGCAAAACTAAATAAACAACAACATGGTTTCAGAAAAGGTCGTTCAATTACAACGAACCTGATGGTTTATACAGCTGAAATCCTGAATCAAATGGAGAGAGGGTACCAAGTTAATTCTAAATTTTCAGAAAGAACTCAACATTTTAAATTTCGTGGTGTATTATCCAACACAATTGGGGTCACTTCCGGTGTACCGCAAGGTAGCCTTTATTTAATTTGTGGATTTTCTTCGCACCAGAATCGACAGTTTTGTTTATTTACCGCATGCCATACGACTTTATTTAGTGGAAAAAGTGCTCGAAAATTGGGTTCATCGAATTCGTTCCTGCAACAGAAGTCGTGGAGGACATTTGAATGACGTTTGATTCAGAAGTTAATTGTATCGATTGTACTTCACATTAAATAAAAAACATTTGAATTTCCTTAACAATTAGTGTGTTTTTTTTTTAAAAGAAATCATATCACTCAAATTGGAAAACCCGTTATATATGTAGTATGAATGGGAAACCTAAAAATATAACTATACTTCACATTAGTAATAACTAAATGCAAAACATTACCTGAATATCCAGTTTCAGCCGACAGTCCACTCATCCAGTCGTCCATCATTAATTTTTTTTATTATAGCCTTATAGCTATAATAATTTAATAATTCTATTATACTACATCAAAGAGTAAACATTTTGTTTACCTTTGCTTTGTTTTCTTTTTGTTAATGATCAATTGTCAATATAATTACTAATAAGTACTTTTCAAACTTTGTAATTTCAGTACATTCTATTAGTATAATTTGCAATTTGATTTCAAGTTTGTTTTAATTCGATTTATGATTCGATTCTTTATTTAAACTAGAAAATTCGCGAATTATCTCCAATTTAAATTTAATCAATCATTATATTATGTAATAAGTACGTTATATTAAAAAACCGCTAATTTTGTTAGTATAAATAGAGCCTCTAAGTAAATTCAAAATTCATTCTGGAAAGGTACTTTGAAAAGAAAATAAGCTAAGTGGAAAGTAAAAAATAGTAAAGTAAATATTTTGAAAAGTAATTAATTTAAAGTAAAGAAGAATTGTATTTTTGTTTAAATTTAAATTTATATTTAATAAATAGTATAATTGACATTTTAATTTAACAAAAAGAGTTTTTGTTATTCTGGAAATTATACTACATGGTGTCAGAAGAAAACTACTACCTGATACAAAATTATAATACATAATGTACTATACTATAATATACAAATTTATAATACGACATGAAATCTACAAATTTGGAAGGTACAAGTGGTAATTGTATGGAGGAGTTGTCCAAATTAACAATTAAGCAACTGCCATGATTACTTCTGGAGAACAACTTACCTACAAAGTATAACTTAAAAATGAATTTGGTAGAAAGATTATACGAATTTTACCTGACAAAAGGATTGAGCGAAGAGAGTACTGTATCCAAACTGTTTGCACCTCCCAGTGACGATAGCAACGATAGTAGTGACAGTGATAGTGAAGACTCCGTATTAGAAATGCCTAATGAAGACAACAATTCATTTCAACAAGTCAATAATTTCATTTTTAGGGATGTGGTAGACTCTCTAGAAAAATTTAATGACGAGACAGGAAAAAATTTTAAATCATGGATTAAAGAGTTCGAACAAATAGCGAAGGTATGTGGCTGGAACAACATCCAGAAGTATTTATATTCAAGACGATTGCTGCAAGGGGCTACTAAATTAGCAGTTGAAGCAAATACTGTCATTGCTTCCTTCAATAAGTTGAAAACTTTTCTAAAAACCGAATTTAAAAAAAAACCATCCAGCATTGAAATTTACAGGATGTTGGGAAAAAAAGAAAGAAGCCAACTGAAAGCCAACTAGAAGTTATACGAAATGCAAGGTATAGCGAATAAAGGCAATGTGGACGAGGAGTCATTGATTGCGTACATTCTCAATGGTATTAATGACAGTGTAAGCAACAAAACTGTACTGTACGAAGCCAGAACTATAAGTGAATTAAAAACAAAATTTATAGCTTACAAGAATATAAAGGATGCCCAAACGCTAAGCCAAAATCCAACAAGAAATTTTAATGCGAGTAATCAACAAAAAGGCAGATGTAAAAATTGTGGAGCATTGTCACACATATCCGAAAATTGTCCTGATAAAAATAAAGGTAAAAGATGCTTCAACTGCAACCAATTCGGACATATATCGCCGGAATGTCCTAATAGCTCATCCAACACTAATAAGAGCATCGCCAGCACAAGCAAAAATGTTCGAAGGATAAATCAAGAAAATTTAATTGCAGTGAAAATTTATGATAAGGGTTTTGCAGCATTTATTGATAATGGCAGTAATGTATCTCTTATGTAAAGCACAGTACAGCAAACAATTGGCGTGCAAATTAATAAAATGAAATGAAGGCAGATGTAAATACCACGCAATGAAAGAAATAACACGCATACAACATTGCATACTTGCGAAGTGGAAATCAAAGTTAAGTCAACGCTGTACAAAGTTAGGTTCGAAGTTGTTCCTCATCACTATATGGTTAATATTATTCTAGGGCAGAATTTTTTACAAAATGTTACATCGACCAAGGTAAAGTAGCTATAGATGAAAGCAAAGCAACCACAGAACCAACCAGAAGACTTGAAGTGCACGAAAATTTAAAAAAAAATGAAATTTGTAATATCAGTGTCGTGGCCTTACAGAAAGAGGGTAAATAAATCAACATAAATTCAAATAATGCCGAAATAACGCGTCTGTGCAGATGAAGATAGTGCTAAAAGACGATATTCCGGTTTATCAGAGAGCTAGGAAATTAGCACTAACAGAGCGAGAAGCAGTCAAAACACGAATTAAAGAATGGTTGGATGATGGCATAATCGAAGAAAGCGTATCAGATTTTGCTTCACCGATTGTCCTAGTTAAAAAAAGATGGGACAAATAAGTTATGTGTGGATTATCGGAAGTGAAATACAAAAATTATTAAAGATCGATATCCTCTTCCAATAATCGAAGATATCTTGGAAAGGCTTTATGATGCAACGATATTTACAACTTTGGATTTAAAAAATGGCTTTTTCCACGTCGACATACATCCAAACATCCAAAAATTTACATCTTTCGTTACTCCAGATGGCCAATATCAATTCCGAAAAGTGCCTTTTGGTTTGTGTAATTCACCGTCAGTTTTTCTAAGGTTTGTGAATACTGTATTCAAAAAATTAATTAACAAAGGGCATATAATAATCTATATACACGATTTAATCATTCCTACGATTTAATCATTAAACTGAGAAGGAAAATATTGAAATCCTTAAGGAAGTGCTTCAGCTAGGAAAGGAAAATGGCTTAACGTTCAGATGGGAAAAATGCACTTTCCTAGCTACTACTATAAATTTTTTGGGACATAAAATGGAAAAAAGGTCAATCAAACCATCAAACGAAAAAATAAAAGCAGTCAAATTCTTTCCAAAGCCAACAACAATAAAAAAGTTGCAAAGTTTTCTGGGCCTAACCGAATATATTCGTAAATTTGTTAAAAATTATTCATCGATAGCTAAACCATTATCAGATATGCTGAGAAAAGACACAAAGTTTAATTTCGGAGAGAAACAGACTGAAGCTTTTGAAAGGTTGAAGCATATTTTGTGTAGCGAACCTGTATTGAAATTATTTAATTCAAACCTAGAAACGGAACTGCATACGGATGCTAGTTTTGATGGGTATGGAGGTATTCTGTTACAAAAACACCATGAAAAGTTTCACCCAGTATTTTATTTAAGCTTTAAAACAGCTTCAGCACAAAAGAGCTACACCAACTACGAACACGAGGTATTAGAGATTGTCAAATGTCTAGAAAAATTGAGAGTGTACTTATTGGGATTAAGATTCAGGATCTAGACGGACTGTAAAGTGTTCGAGGCTACCATGAGTAAGAAGGATTTATGTACAAGAATTGCAAGATGGGTCATCATGCTGCAGGATTTCGATTGTACTGTTGTACATTGTTCGGGATCATCCATGAGGCACACTAATGCGTTAAGCAGACAACCGATTGTACTAAAAATTGAAGATGGTACACAGAAAAGAATCGAGTTAGCTCAACAAAATGATCAGCTCTGTAAAGCTATTGTTACCATTTTAAAAGAACGTGATTATGATGACTTGAAACTTAGGCGCAACATTTTATATAAATTTGTAAATTGTACCTATTTGTTATTAGTACGGAAATCTTTAGCAAAGGAACTTATTGAGCAAACACATAACAAGGGTTACAATAACAAAAAACAAATAGCAACGATTCTAAGCCAAGATTATTTTATACCACATTTAAACTCCAAAATTAGAATAATCGTAGAAAATTGCATACCGTGTATTTTGGCGGCAAGAAAAGCTGGAAAAAAAGAAGTATTTTTAAATCCAATAGAAAAATGAGATTCCCCGTTGGATACTTATCATATAGATCATGTGGGTCCACTAACGTCTACAGCAAAAAGTTACAAGTATCTTCTTATAGTGGAAGATGCCATTTCGAAATTCACATGGGTGTATCCCGTAAAGACAACAACATCGACAGAAACAGTGCAGAAATTAGAATCACAATCCTTGATGTTTGGCAGCGCCAGAAGGATCATTTCTGATAAAGGTACTGTGTTTACGGCAAAAGAATTCGAAGAAATACTGCATGTCAAACGGTGTATTTTTTGTGTATTACATTCGAAGAAAACTGCATGGCAAAGTGGTATAAACACGTATCGCAAGTACAATAATATATAAATTCAAATACGAACAGAAGTATTAAAAGATCACCATTTGAAATAATGTTTGGTCTTCCAATGAAGAGCAAATTTGACGTCGAGCTAAATAAACAAATGTAAACATTATTTATTGAAACATACGATGCAGAGAGAAATGAAATACGCAACAAAGCACGAGAAAATATCCTAAAAATTCAAGAACAAAATCGGAGAAATTACAACAAAAAAAGAAAAGTATAGCAAGAAAATATGAAATACACGACTTAGTAGCAATACAGCGAACACAATTTGGAAACGGAAATGTACCTAAAATTCCTAGGCCCATACGAAATTATAAAAGTAAAGCGTCACGATCGATATGAAATTGCTAAAGTTGGAGAATACTTAAAGAATAGAAAGGGCCTAACATTAGTTCCACCGCTGCCGATTTTATGAAGCCATGGATCACTGACGAATCAGATACCGACAGCAGCACTTTTTCTTATTCATCTGGGTCAGACGATGAGCAGGATGGCTGAGTGTATTATGAATGGGAAACCTAAAAATATAACTATACTTCACATTAGTAATAACTAAATGCAAAATATTACCTTAATATCCTGTTTCAGCCGACAGTCCACTCATCCAGTCGTCCATCATTTTTGTTTTTTATTATAGCCTTATAGCTATAATAATTTAATAATTCTATTATACTACATCAAAGAGTAAACATTTTGTTTACCTGTGCTTGGTTTTCTTTTTGTTAATGATCAATTGTCAATATAATTACTAATAAGTACTTTTCAAACTTTGTAATTTCAGTACATTATATTAGTATAATTTGCAATTTGATTTCAAGTTTGTTTTAATTCGATTTATGATTCGATTCTTTATTTAAACTAGAAAGTTCGCGAATTATCTCCAATTTAAATTTAATCAATCATTATATTATGTAATAAGTACGTTATATTAAAAGACTGCTAATTTTGTTAGTATAAATAGAGCCGCTAAGTAAATTCAAAATTTATTCTGGAAAGGTACGTTGAAAAGAAAATAAACTAAAAGGAAAGTAAAAAATAGTAAAGTAAATATTCTGAAAAGTAATTAATTTAAAGTAAAGAAGAAGAAATTGTATTTTTTTTTTTTAATTTTAATTTATATTTAATAAATAGTATAATTGACATTTTAATTTAACAAAAAGAGTTTTTGTTATTCTGGAAATTATACTACATATATATATGTTTACACACAGTAAACTTTCTAATCAAATATCGTTCAATTTAACCTTATTTGAAAGATAGTTTTTTAAAAATTAAAACGCACTGTTTTTCTTTTATTTTAACATAAACGCACTGTTTCTTTTATTTTCGATTTTTTGTGAACGAGTGTTACAATTTCTTTTAAAATTCGGGTTTTTATGAACTGAAGTTAGACGATTAACGTTTTACTCGAGTTCATTAACCTTCATATTATAATATTCAAGTAAATAAGAAAAAAAGCTATACATATTACCATCTGATTATTACATAAGCAAGCATATAAGGCTAATTGGTAATTGAAATTAATGTTGAAATTGAAATGTTTAGTTAAAATCAAATGTTGGTAGTACTGACAATCAATAAAAATTAGTTTTGACGTTAAAATATTTTTGACAAATCAGAATTTTTAAAAATGGAAATATACAAAGTAAGTATAATTTATACATAATTTATTTCAAATTTAATAAATTCTAAAATTTTAATTAACTGCAGTTGTTGATGTCCAAAACAGATCCACCGATGGCGACCCCGATCAGTTGCTGATGTTACTGAATAATTTCAGATAAGTATAAATTGTAGTAACCAAAAGATAAAGATCCTTTGTGACTATTTTAATTTTAATTTGAAGATTGAACATTCTGCCTGCTTGACATTTCATGACAGCTGAAAGCTAAAGATGAGTAAGATTTAATGTATCGTTCCCATTTTCACATAGTAATGTATAATTGAACTAATAGACTTGATTTACATTCTTTTAGGTTATGTTACTTTGGATGACTAAATTGCAAATTACAATTGTAACAACCACTAGTTCGAATATCATATCAGCTCATATGGACATGATGTTGGAATATAAAATGAAAATAACAAAATTTGAGTAAGCATTATTATTATAAGGTATATACATATGTATTGTAAAAGTATAGATGTATTAGCCATAAGCATAGGTGATAGCACTGGTGATGGTTGTTATTATATTTTAATAAATGTCGCGTTCAATTTCTTTGTTATCAAAAGTAGTAAGGATATGGCGGTGCAAATGGCGGAGCTTTTAATCAGCAAAGCTTACCAGGTAAATATATGGCGGCGCAAATGGTGGAACTTTTAAACGGCAAAGTTTTAAGCGGTAAAGTACGAGTAAAAGATTTGTGTCTTTGATATTTTACATGATCATGTGGGGAGGAGCAAAACAATGGTGCTGCTGCTGCAACGGAGTTTTTAAGCGCATGATAATTTGGAGAGGAGCAAAACAATGGTGCTGTGGCTGCAACGGAGTTTTTAAGCGGTAAAGTATGAGTAAAAGGCTTATGTGTTTGATATTTTAAATTTATTTAAAGATTTATTTTTATTAATAAAAGTTTTATTGATTTTGGAACTTAAGTTTAAACTTGATTTAATGTTTATATAAAAAATTTAAAAAAGTTTTTAAAGCTGGATTAAAAATTGTAGAATTATTATTATCTTTGAGAAGCTTAATAATTTTTATTATAAAAAAAATTTCTTGATTATGGAACTTAAGTTTAAACTTGATTTAATGTTTATATAAAAAAAGTTTTTAAAGCTGGATTAAAATTTGGTATTATCTTTGAGAAGCTTTAAAATTTTTATTATAAAAAAATTTTCTTGATTATGGAACTTAAGTTTAAACTTGATTTAATGTTTATATAAAAAAATTTTTAAAGCTGGATTAAAATTTGGTGAATTATTATTATCTTTGAGAAGCTTAATAATTTTTATTAATAAAAGTTTTATTGATTTTGGAACTTAAGTTTAAACTTGATTTAATATTTATATTAAAAGTTTTTAAACTGGATTAAAAAGTGTTGAATTTTTATTATCTTTAAGAAGCTTAATAATTTTTATTAATAAAAGTTTTTATTTTATTAAAAGTTAATATTTATATATAAAGCTGGATTAAAAAGTGTTGAATTTTTTTTATCTTTGAGAAGCTTTAAAATTGCTAAATATTCAGATAAATTCAAGCACTTCATTTTGAAAAGTTTTTTAAATTTGGTTTAAATACTTCATTAAAAATTTAGTATATTAAAATAAAGCTTGGTTTAAATATAGAATATAGAATGTATTATAAAAATAAAATTATTATAAAAATATTCTGTTGACTAGTTCTTTTTTCGTAAACAAAAACCCATGTTGTTTTGAAATGATATTTAAAAGCTAATATAAAAATAATAAAAAGTTTTTATAATATTGGATGGAAAAAAACAAATAAAAGTAACTTAAAGCAATTTTATTTATGAACATAATTTAAATGAATTTTTTTTTTTTTTTTTTTATTTATTATGTAAAATTATTGCTTATAAACTTTTTATAAATATGATCAAAATGCTTTTAAAGCATAAAGAATGAGTAAAAAAAAAATTTATGTTTTTGATATTTTAAATTAGTGAAATGATCTAATATTTTATTTAAAGTGCTGAATATTCTAAATTAGACTAAAAACATATGAAAAGTTTAAAGTTGAAAAAAAAGTTTAAAGTTTGGTTTAAATACCAATTTTTTATTATTAAAATTTAAACTTGATTTAATATTTATCTGAAAAATATTTTAAAAAGTTTTTAAAACTTGATTTGAACACATAATGAATACAAAATAATTTTTAAATGGAACGTTTTGTTATTCTTGTAATACAATGTAAATTAGACTTTTGGTAAAAATGTTTTTACTTTAATAAAAGCTTTGAGTTAACGGTTGAAATTATATTGTTAATAGGTAATATAAGCTGTGATTATGAAATACAAATTGAAAACATGATCAAGTTCAAGTTAAAAGTAAACAAAAAAAATGAAAAAAAACTTGGGTTTAAAAAGTTGTTTTTAATATTAAATAACAGCATTGCATTTTTTACTAAAAGTTTATAAATTTTTATTCATTAAATAATATCTCGTTTATTTATCCATGAATCATGTTTTTTGTCAAAACCAAGCCACCTAACCAAAACTTGATTTCCTTTTTTTCTTATTATTTTTTCTACAAGGTAAACATTAAGAAATTTAACAGATGTAAGTTCAGGTTCATAAAAACTGCCTTTTATTGGTTTTTGTGTGTAATCGAGTAAATTATATGTTATTGGATCAGTTCTTTTTATTTTTGCTATGGTATAAATTTCTGTTGACCAAATAGGTTGATAACCTTTTGCAAATATACCTTTAAATTTACTTATACGAACAAAATCTCCAATTTTGTATTTTGCTTTTCGGAATACTTTTAATTTATTGAATACAGTTTTTAATAATAATTTCTCATTTTTCTTTGTAACCTTTTTAGGTGGAAGTTTAATTGTATGATGGTATGTTGAGTTATATTTTTCTATTAGCGCTGGTAGAATAGTTAACCATTTATATGTGCCTTGTAAACTAAATTGTTTCCACATCGTGTTTTTTAGCGTACGATTGAAACGTTCTACAATTGATGCTTTTAGTTCTGAATATCATACATATTTAAATGGTTAATTTTATTTTTCCTCATTAGATTTTGAAATTTTTTGTTGAAAAATTCCATACCTTGATCAGATTGTAAATTGATATTTTGGTTTTTTACCAGCTCACTTAAAAATATTTTTCATTGCGATTAAAACATTATCAGCACTTTTTTTTTTAACTGGTTCAGCATACGCAAGTTTTGGAAATGTTTTAATTACTGTTAATAAATATTTATATCCCTTGTTGAATTTTGCATATGGAATCATTTCAACCAAATCAATTTGCCAAGTATCATTTAAACCCTTTTGAATAAATTTTCTTCGCGTAAATTTTCTTCTAGCACCTCTATGAATTTCTGATAGAACTTGTAATCTTCACATTATTCTCGTACCATTTAATTAAATTTTCCAAAGTGATGCTATAATTTTCTACTGTATGACATTCACATGTGTCCGGTCCAGAAGTAGAATTATCATATGCCCATGGACAAAGGGTAAAATGAGTACCATAAATTGAATTGTACTTATTTACTCCAGAATAATTTTTAATGTGTGTGTATAGATGTAATATTAGTTTCTTATGATCATCTAATAAGACGGAGGAATAAATATTTAAGAACTCCTCTACTTCCATAATTCAAAATGACTGTACTAAGAATATGTTCGCTGCTTTTATATAATTTCTCAATTGTATTTTAAATTTAGTTTCTTATCAGACACAGACCAAAAATGATTAACTTTATTCATCCATTTACAATGATGATTGCGGGACCATCTGGTTGTGGGAAAACAACATTTGTATATAATTTAATTGAAAATATAGACAGATTGATTTATCCGAAAATTGAAAAAATAAAATGGTGTAACCCAGAAATATCTGCTGTTCCGAAAAATATAGATTTTCCTGATATAGACTTTTCTACCAGTATTCCCAAAGAGTTTAGTGGGAATGAAAATAGACCCACTTTAATTGTTTTAGATGATTTAATGTTAGATTCTTCAAATAAACAGGTATGCGAATTATTTACTAAAGGTTCGCACCATCGTAATTTATATATTGTATTGTTAACGCAAAAAGTTTTTCATCAGGGGAAATTCTCAAGAGATATTTCATTAAATTGTAAATATTTAGTGCTTTTCAAAAACCCTCGAGACAAATCACAGATTTTTCCTCTTGCTAGACAACTATAAAAGGTTTCCGGAAAATATAAAAGGTTTCGTGGGGGTATATAATGAATCAACCTCAAGTCCACATGGTTATATTGTGTTGGATTTAACACAAGACGTTAACGATTTGTTTCGTATTAGAACTAATATTTTTTCAAAAGAATATTGCATATGCTTCTGTGATACGAGTGATTTGAACAACTGTCAAAAGTATGAAACGATTGAAGAAAAACCAACATATATTACATGTACTAGGAAAGTGCAAGAAGAAGAAATTTCGTGAAAATATTCTTAAATTTTGTGATGATGATATTATAAAAACTATTGCTGAAATTGCAATTAATATATTAAATGGTAATAATAAAATTTCACCAGCAACAAAGCTAAATTAAGAAAACATAAAAAAAAATTAAGATTCCTAGCCTGTGCAAAGAAAAGTATAAAAGCCAAACCAAAAATATTAGTTCAACATGGTGGATTTTTACCAACTTTAATCGGTACTATATTATAATGGTGTAATAGGAAAATTGCTTAGTAAGACATAATGCAGCGAATGATTGTTATGTCACCAGAAATATTTTCAAAATTTAGTAAATTATTTCAAGATGATAAAACTTGGATTTATTAGATCAAAAAATGAAAAAAGTTTTATATGACAAAAAATTAAAACCATTGCAAAACTGGTACTTATATCGGCATAATCTCCTCAAATATGGAATTAACAAAAGACACGCAAAAAAATTACCAGAAAAGGCTAATAATCTTACATTTGATATAGGCACTCAAACAAAAATTTTTTCTAAACGAAATGCACATACAGAAACTGAATTACCTAAATACAAAAATCAACATCAGCACAGAACGATTTTTTACCATCAGTTACTGATGATGTGTTTGAATATGATCCTAAAAAAGAAAATTCAAGTATGGATATCGATTTAACACATTATGATTTGGATGATGAAAATTCATTTAAAAAATTAGCACCAACTGAAATGTTGAAAGATGAAAAATTAGTCGAAAGACCATCTCTAAGCTCTGATTATCGAATGTTTGAAACACCAAGTGGTGATGTAATTACCGTTGCTGTACCATCTCCTGAAAAAAAGAAGACACTAAGATCGGCCGGTAGTTCAATTTCCTCAACTATACTTTCACAGTTTCCTGAAACAAAAAAACGAAAACTAAAACCTTTACTAAGAAGTCCAAAACTAAGAACTTCATCAACACCGTAATGGACAACATATAAATAGTTCAACATTTTATGTTTTCGTAGAAGTTAACAAAGATGGATAGTCAAGATGACTTCTATGTAACATTGTTTAGTAATGATAATTTAACACTGTTTCCAGATAACACTTTAGCTTCATTCGAAAATAAATTACCTATTCACTTTGATTTAAGAAATGGAAATTGGAAAGTTGGTCTTTCAGAAATATATCTGAACGATTTCCTACAAACAGAAGAATTTAACATAGAGAAATGTGCTTTTATTAATATTGGACAGTATAATGTTTATGTAACAAATATTGAAAAACCTCTAGAAAAAATTAAAGTAACCAAATCTATAGGCTACACATATTATTCATATGACGATTCAGAATTACATTTGGATGATTGGAAGTTTAATTTTTTGCCAAAGCTTATTAAAAATATAACTCCTAATCCCGGGTTTACTCGAAATCAAGTTTTGAAAGAATTTTTTAATGAAGTTTTGACATATATCTCTACTCCTAAAAATTATGATGATGTAATATTTAAAAAAGTGTCAGAATCTAACCGAGGGGATTTAATTCGAATATCGCAGACTTTTGATGAAGACAGTTTCTATATCAAAGTTAATCAAAGTTATAATGTAAAAACATTACTAACTGAATTATTTCAACAGAAAATTGTAGAATACCTACAAATATGGAATTTGAAAATGTTCATTACATACCCATAGAAAAAAATTGTTTTAAAACAATAGCAATTAAAATTTGTAACCAATACGGCGATGAAATAAATTTTGTTTCCAGTTACTATCCAACAAAAATTGTATTACACTTTAAAAAGGATTGATTGCCCAAAAATAATA
Source organism: Poecilobothrus nobilitatus (assembly GCA_947095535.1). Taxonomy (NCBI): domain Eukaryota; kingdom Metazoa; phylum Arthropoda; class Insecta; order Diptera; family Dolichopodidae; genus Poecilobothrus; species Poecilobothrus nobilitatus. The sequence continues at coordinate 144,764,589 of OX352774.1, read as the reverse complement.
TAAATACTACTACTCAAATATGGTATCCTATCAAACATGGAAAGAGCTTACGTGAGATATTATTCCTCTCAAGTAGGTGGAGGAATCAACGATATTGGGCCTTTATTACAATTTTATCCACCTATACAAAGAGGTCGTGGTTTTGGAAATATATTCGGAAGTTTAATTCGTTACTTAAAGCCAGTTTTTACATCAGGTTGGGACTTAATTAAAAAAGAGGCTGTAAACACAAGTTAAAATATTTTTAATGATATAGCATCTGGTGCAAACATAAAAGAAACTGTAATTGATCAAAGCAAAGGCGGTATAAAAAATTTACGGAAATCAGTAGTTAACCAACTGCATTCGATGTATGGTGGAAGACAAAGAACTATAAAAAGACAAAGAGCTATTAAAAGACGAACAGTTTCTAAAAAGACACATTTGAAGTCGAAACGACGAAAAAAGCAAAGTAAAACCTCCGACATATTCAATTAAAAATGGAATGTATGAAATCTGAACTTGATCTTTTCGCGTCATTACCCGTACAACCAAGTATTTTGCGTTCAGAAGAGGTAACATACAATCCTTTAGCTTCTTTAGACGCATCACCGTCAACTATTGAATTTGTTTCACTTGGAAATGGAGATACATATCGAGATTTATCCTCAACCTATATAAAATTTAAAGTTCAAATATTAAAAAAATATGGATCAGTTTGGAGTGCAAATGATAAAGTAGGAACTGGAACTGAAGCAAGGGCAGCTCCGCAGCCCAGTGTTGTAAATAATTTATTACACTCTTTAATTAAACAATGTAATGTAACTCTAAACGGAAAAAACATCACTCCTTCAGACTCCTAATACCATTATAAAGCATGCTTAACCACTTTACTAAATTATGGTACAGATTCCAGTCAAACACATCTGGCAGCATCTGGTTCAGAATTGGATAAACGAAATGTAAATGATTTTAATAATTCTGGTTCTAAATCAAGACAAAAATCATACAACAATTCTACAGTAGTAGAATTAATGGGAAAATTACATGTAGATTTCTTCAATACTCCTAAATTACTTTTAAATAATGTTGACATTCGAATTGCTTTAGCCCTAGAAAAACAGGATTTTTTTATTTTCTTTAACGATACCGATGAAAGCTATTTAAAAATTATCGAAGCTACGTTATACATGAAACATTTAACAATTAATCCTAGTATATTGATGGCACATAATACTGTATTGGAAAAGGCTAACGCGAAGTATTTTTATACCAGAAGTGAAATCAAAACATTTACAATTCCAGCTAACACATCTAACATATCATTGGATAATATATTTATAGGGCAAATACCAAAAGCTCTAGTATTTTGTATGGTTAATAATGAAAATTTGAATGGTAAGAGATCAAAAACTCCATACCATTTCGACCATCAAAATCTCACACAATTTCAATTATATGTGAATAGAGTGCCTACACCAAACTGTGCAATTCAAACAAGTTTTACACCGAATAATTCTTGTAATTCTCGAGCATATTTAACATTATTTAGCGGAACAGGTATACATCATTCCGATAGAGGACATCAAATTTCAAAAGAATTATTTTCAAAAGGTTATATATACAATACTGGCTTTTGATTTATCACCAGACGGCTCGGGAACAGATACTTGTCAGAGTTTATTAAACCAGGGAGTAGTAAAGATTGAAGCAAGACTCAGTTCTCCATTAACTTCAACATTAACTTGTATTGTATTTGCAGAATTCGATGCTAATATCGAAATTGATAAAAATCGTAACGTCTACGTGAACATATAAAAGGAAGTTCAGTGAACCATCTCTATTCATTTCAAAATGACATGTGCTCTAGTAGATTTATCGTTCTATACGGACGATAACAATACAATATTTGTAAAAAATATTGCTGTGGCTGGTATAAAAGAAAAATGTAAAACTATTGTAAAAGAATTAAAGTATAAATTTCCTGTCAGAGATTTGAAAAAAACAGATATTGAGAATTACTCTTTTGGACATATCGATAACGAAAAAATAACTAATAACTTAATAAATTTGCTTGAAAAATTCGATATAGTCTTAACAAATGGAAAACTTAAAGCAGAATTTTTGATAGCATTTATACGAGGAAATATACTCGACTAATTGATATTTCACGTTTGCAAGATAATGAATACACTTCAGATTTCAAAGGTTCTGAAATGTAATAAGTTAACACATAAAATATTTAGAGGCGTTTATGCTCTTGATAAATTACCAAAACAAGTTTTAAAACCTAGTATTTTGGTGGTAAATACCGATAATTCTAATGAAAAGGGAACACATTGGTTAGCAATATTTGTTTTAGTTCAAGGGTGTGCAGAATATTTTGATTCATTTGGAAATCCTCCGTTACACAATGAGATTATAAAATTTCTACAAAATCAATCAACATGTTTTGTTTTCAACAATAAGCGTTTACAAAGTAATTTAACATCTGTTTGTGGACATTATTGTTGTGTATATCTATGGATGCGAAGTTCCCGTAAAAGCATAAAATATTTTCTTAATTTATTCGATACATCATCCCCACTTAAAAACGATAAAAAAATACAAAGAATATTTCGAAAAATTTTTTAAAAATGTGGAAGAAAACCTATAAATAGAAAATTCTAAAATAGAATTCATCAGTTAAAACAAAAAAAAAAAATGAAGCGGTCTACAAATTCAGAAGTATTTAAAACAGAAAAAGATGAGCCACCGCAGAACCTTTTATTAAGCTATATTTATTTTTTGGATAAAAAACAAACAATAAAAATTCAAATTGGATTTAATATTGAAAATTTTGCTGCATCAATAATTTTCCAACGACAAAACAAATTTATAAGCGAAATGAATTATTTGGAATGGTATACATTTTATCATGATTTTAAAAACAGTCAAGCAAAATTAAATTCAAAAGGATTTTCGTTAACATTTAATCATACAGAGCACACTAAAAAACTTACATTGCAGCTAGATGAGTACACTCGTTTTTGTCTCATGCTAGATTTTATACAAGCAGTGATGTCATATAACAATGGAGCTGAACTTAATATACGAGAATATGTATTCAAATATTTTGATAGATGTATCGCAAAGAATAAATTAAGATTGGAACAAGAAGATTTCTACATTCCAATGAATTTACACATAGCTCAGTGTAATTATTCTAGACTATTTTATGAAATACCTGTTTCTGTCAGAAAAATTATCTTGGTCAACAATAAATAAAACAAATATTTTTTAAAACCAATTATTTTCTTTTGTGAAATACATATACAAATTCATACAATTTTTTACAGCACATCTTTTTAAATTTTCAGTTATGTTATGGTGAGCGCAAATAGTTGTGAAATTGCTTAGTTTCTGAAGAGATGGAATGTCATTATCTAAATTGATAACTTCTACTGAACTGGAAACAAATTTATCTAAAAATTCCTTTCTCTGGTACCCCTTTACGTAAACGACATCGAATGAATTTAAATGTTCCTTTAAAATATTTTTAATCGCTAAATATTCTATAAATCCATCATCCCAGTCAAGCCCATTTATTTGCATTTTATTGAATTCATTCTGCTGTTTAACATCACTATTTAATTCTTCGAACAAGTAAGGTGCCTTAAACATAAACAGCTTCGGTATCAGTGACGCTTCAGCTATTAAAGCAAATTCCTTCAAGAAATATTGCTTATTATTTCCAACAATAAACTGTAGATCAACTGCTGCTTTCCTGCTGCTCATTTTGTGTCTCACTATATTAATATAACTTGAAAACCTCTAATTTAGACCTAATACGATTTTAAAAAGAGAGGAAAAAAAGAGGGATCCCCTAGGGCCCCTTGGCCCCTTGCCCCTATGGGAAGGGTGGCATTAGCAGAAGCATAAACCGATACCGGACCCTCAAGGACCGATGCCGGACCTTGGGGGATATATTTCGGACCTCTGAGGACCGGACCCTCAAGGACTGACACCGGACCTTGGGGACTATATTTCAGACATCCGGGGACCCTATGCAGAATCAAGAGAGGGGGATCGCCAGAATTAGGCCCCATTTTAAAGGGTACCGATATTGGGCATTTTCGGACCGGATATCGGCTCTCTAGAAACAAAGGTTGATTTAAATGGATTAACCTGAAAAATATTTATTTCGAGAAATATAAAAGTCAAGCAATATTACAATTTAAAATTAATTTTTTTTTTTCTTTTATTAAATAGTAAGGTCTTTGTTTTTTTTTTATTTTATTTTTTTTTTATTTCAATAGTTTCTTTTGGGAATCGATACTAGTCATTGGTATTAACTCGAATAGAGCCATGTTCCATCTGGGTTCGTCTCTTCCCAAAAACTTAATATAGAAACGTACTTTGTTTAATTCGCTTAATTCAGAATCAGTTGACCCTTTTTGTTAAATCTATCCGGCATGTAAAACGTTATTTTTTCATTATCGAACGGATCCTTTACCTCACAAAGTAGTGCTTTTTGCCCTCGTTTTGTACCTAAAAATTTAAACGTTATAACTTCATACATCTTGTCTATGGCGAGGACATCAATATTTTTAAAAAGTTCTTGTTCACCCTTTCGTAATGCTATTAATTCATTAATGAAAACCTAGAATGTTGAAAATAATAAGGATAGCAGAAATAATATTGATTGAGAAAATATCTTATCATTTTCAATTTATATTTTGAATTGGATTTGATTTTAAATTTATTCGTTTTTCAAAGTAAAGTAAAGAACTATTTTGAATTTTCAAAGCATTATATACCTATTGTTTAAAAGCAAATACCCACTACTTCTTTTTTTTTTAGAAATATATAATGCATGTATAGTTTCTTTATTCTGATTAATATTAAAAAAAAAAAAACCGCATAAACTAAGTAATTAATAGTTTATATCTAATGCACTACAACTATGTCAATTATCATGTAATTTCTTAAATAATTGCATGACACATATGTACCTTGAATTATTATTTATAGCAACCAGGAACTAAACTAAATTTATTCATAAATTCTGTTGTGAAAACAATAAATCTTTTCATTAACTTACAAGTTGCGTTTTCAACATTGACTTCAATACGTGACACATCTCAAACTTGATATAAAAATAAAAAAAAATAATAATATCTACAATGTTGTAAAAAAAAAAAAAAAAATATATATTGATTAAATAATCGTGAGTAGATAATAATTCAATAACACATGGAATTTTCAATGCAAAAATTAATTTTTAACAGAATGAAAAAAAAAAAAAAAAAAGAAAACATTTTTTATTTTTACATTACATTGTTGCATTTATTTAAATTTATTTTATTTAATCATTATTCATTTTATTTTTAAAAACATACCTAAAATTTGTACCATAGAATTTAATTTATAATAAATTCAATATCTAATATGATGCAACATTGTTCTAGTATTTGAAAAGTTGTCAAGGACTTTTGTAACATTTTTCTATTATTATAAATTGATTTATGACTTCCGCTTTTATTTTATTAATTAATTTCAAGTGAAAGAAAAATATTCCAAATGTATTATTTTTATAGTTTATGTATACATATATGAATTACATAAAAAATCTTAAAAATTAACATTATGACATACTTACTGTATTATTTTTAAATCTTAATAAATCCATTATAACAATTTCAAAAAAGCATAAAAGAATTTGTGTAATTTAAAATCGATTCATAACATAAAGTTATATTAATAGCATAACATAAAGTTATTTTGTATAAAAACAAAAACAAAAAAAAATGAACTCACAAAACAAGAGATCAAAATTAGATTGTGAAATCTGTTCCAAGGAATTCACAAGAACTGATAGCTTGAAAAAACACTGGAAATTGGTACATAATGCTGAAAAAGAAGATTTGTTTTGCACCCCCTGTGGAAAATACATCTCTAAAAAGTTCCAAGCTGCACATCTGCGTACAAATTCACATAAAATGAATTCAGCTGAACATCTTACTAAAAATTTACGGAAAATTAACCAGTCTTTTGATGGTAGATTGGAAACATACCTGCGCGATAATGAAAATGAAGCGATTTTAAATCTCAGAGAGTTTCTCTATTGTATCAAAAATGAGATTATTGAGTTACTACAATGCTCAGTAAGAAAGCATAATGCTGTAATTAACTACTATATCTTTCTAAAGAAACTGAGTTCTCAAACGTTTAAAACTATATATTATCGTAACATTGTACAAGTAAATATTTTACTTTAATATTTTTTACACAATTACGGAATGTGCTACCGTTATACTGTAGAACTCTCTGACCACATATAATGGTCTGAGAGTATAAAAACCTAGTATAAAAACCTATAATGGTCTGAGTAGCCGATGGTTCAATAATATTGCATTACATTTATATATGTAATATTAATATAAATAAATAAATAAATAAATAAATAGCATAATCCTATAAAATTCAATCTTGAACTCTTTGGAGATTATATAAAGCCGATTGATGATGATACAAAAAGTTTATCAATCAAATCTTTTCAAACCCAAATGAAAATTGCTACACGTGCGGATGATCTTTCTTCTATAAAGGGTGTTTAAAATTGAGGTATCATTTTGATTTTGCCGCCATTTATTTTCTACCTGGAATTTTTATACGAGGTTTCTTTAGGTATATTCTAAATACATTCCGGTTAGTTAATATGGAACGTTAGTTAATATGTTAGTTAATATGGAATATATTAGACGTTACACGAAGGAACGTGTTTTTGTTATTACAACATTTTTTGAAAATGGTAAAAGTTTTCAAGATGTAATTAGGAAATTTCGAACAAAATTTGGTAGAGAAAATGCTCCAACAAATCGCGCCATCAAGCTGATGGTTGATAAATTTCTAGAAACTGGATATGTTCTTGATAACAGAGGCAACATTTATCAACGTAGTGGCCGTTCAACCGAGAATGTAGCAGCTGTGAGCAGAAGTGTTGAAGAAGATCCAAAAACTCCATTCGTCATCGTTCGCAGCAATTAAACATCAAACCATCCACATTATTCAACATTTTGCACCGTGATCTCCATTTAAAGGCTTATAAGATCCAGCAGACGCAAGAATTAAAACCAACTGACCATGCATTACGTCGGTAATTCGTTTCTTTGGCAATCGAAAAACAAGAGAAAAATGAGAATTTTTTTAACAAAATAATCTTCATCTACGCTACAGGGAGATGATCCGAAGCTTTTTGTGGCGGGAAAATGATGATTTGGACGTAGAGAATATGTGGTTTCAACAGGACGGTGCCACTTGCCACACAGCAAGAGAAACAATGGATCTTTTGAAGGAAAAGTTCGAAGATCGCATTATTTCTCGTAGAGGAGGAGTGATGTGGCCAGCAAGATCGTGCGATTTGACACCGTTGGATTTTTTTTTTTTTGGGGTTTTGTGAAATCGAAAGTGTACAGCAGTAATCCCACAACAATTCAAGAGCTTAAAAACAACATTATCGAGCAGATTTCAACCATTGAGAACAGTTTATTGAACAACGTGATTCAGAATTTTGGTAAAAGATTGGAAGCCTGCCGAAGTAGTAGAGGGGGCCACTTGACCGACATAATTTTTCATTATTTACCGGAACCTATTTGTAATAAATTAAAATAAAAATATATTTAATATTTCAAAAAAAAAGTCTTTTTTTTTATTAAAATTAAAATGATACCTCAATTTTGAACACCTATATATGATAATATAACAGAGAAGATGCAACAACAAGCTGAAGAATTTCAGGAAAAAGATAGCGGTTGGGCGATAATACAAATTTTGCGGGTTGAAATAAATATCAATCAATCCGTGGATCATCATATATTGCTCTCCCAAGATCAATTATTAGAAGGAGAGCCTGTATAAATGTACGAAATGAAGACGTATACTGTTTCAAGTGGAGTATGATATCAGCTATGCAACGACTTGCATCACAATCGTGAATATGAAACATCATCGTATAAAATTAGTGATATAACATCTTCAACTGTTGATTTAGAATATGGTTATGTACGTCACTTGCATTTTGAAGGTATGTCATTTCCAGCACAGTTAAGCGAATTACGTATTTTTATAAGCATAAATGTTTTTGGATTGGAGTATAAGAATGCAGAACATCAAATTGTTGGACCTTTTTATATAACCAAAGAAGAAAAACTAAATCATGTAAATCTACTATTACTTGAAAAAGATGAGAACTTCCATTTTGTTTATATAAAGCATATCTCGAAGTTATTACGGAGTTCTATAACATATCATGAACATCAAATATACATATGTAATTCTTGTTTGCAACATTTCTATGATCCTCAACAGCTTATTATACACAAGGAGGAGTGTAAGAAAATTGTTGCGATACTTCCTACTGAAGACAACAACACTCTAATATATAGAAATTACCAACAACAAATGGAAGCTCCTTTTGTGATTTATGCTGATGCTGAAAGTATTTTATCACCAATTTCCACATGTAACCCCAATCCAGAAATTTCATCAACTATAAATATACATAGGCATGTACCAATAGCATTTTCATATTATTTTAAATGTACTTTCGATGATTCTTTGAGTGGTTATGAGGAGTTTGTAGGAGTTGATTGTGCTAAGGAGTTTATAACATCGTTGGTAAATAAATACACAAACATATTTCAAAATCATCACATGGCACCGAAATCAATGGCAAATCTAACATTGGACGAAGAATTACACCAATTAACAGAGAGGAATTGTCACATTTGTAGTAAGTCTTTATGTAGAGTAAGAGATCATTGTCATTTTTCAGGTAGATATAGAGGCCCTGCACATTTTTCATGTAACATATTATATAGACGACCTAATTTTTTTCCTATATTTTTCCATAATTTTTCAAAATACGATTGTCATTTATTGTTTAGGGCCTTGAATGAAATTAAAGGTAATATTGCTGAATTACCTTTAAATAAGGAACTTTACATTTCACTGACCAAACAAATTAGTCTTGACGGAGACAATCAGTTTTATTTACGTTTTCTTGATAGTTTTAGATTTATGCCCTCAAGCCTTGACTCATTATATAGGAATTTAAATAAAGAGAATTTAGAACACGTCAGAAAAGCATTTGATTCTGAGGAAAAATTTGAATTAATGAGACGGAAAGGAGTTTACCCGTATGAATACATTGATTCGATAGAAAAACTTTATGAGGAATGTTTACCACATCAGGGAGCATTTAAGAACCGAATGACAAATACCGCTTGTTCTAATACTGACTATAATCACACAACTACCGTATGGCACACATTTAATTGTAAAAATCTCGCGGATTACATGAAAATATACTTAAAAACTGATGTGTTAATATCGACAGATGTTTTTGAGAATTTCTGAAAAATATGTAGAAAAATTTATGAATTAAATCCTACTAATTTTTAAACTGCACCGGGCCTTACTTGGGCTGCTATGTTAAAATATACAGGTGTTGAGTTAGAGTTATTAACTGATATTAATATGTACAATTTTTTCCAAAAAGGAATACGTGGTGGTATTAGTCAATGTTCCTTAAGACATTCAAAAGCCAACAATAAATATATGGGGGGATATTATAAAAAAGAAGAAAATTCAAGATATATTGTTTATTTAGATGCAAATAATTTATATGGCTGGGCAATGTCTCAATATGTACCATATAAAAGTTTTCAGTGGGTTGACAATCCCGATAGTATTAATGTAATAGGAATTCCAGATGATTCGGAAATAGGGTATGTTTTAGAAGTAGATTTAGAATATCCACAGAATCTTCATGATCTGCATAATGATTTTCCGTTTTGTGCAGAAAATAAAATTCCGATCGGTAGCAAAATACGAAAATTGTTGCTTGATCTAAATAATAAATATAAATATGTTATTCATTACCGAAATTTAAAACAATGCCTTCAAAATCGTGTAGTACTTCAAAAAGTTCATAGAGCTCTAAAATTTCAGCAATCTGGTTGGTTGAAAAAGTACATTGATTTAAATAACATGCACAGAACTAATGCATTAAATAATTTTGAGAAAGACTTTTTTAAATTAATGAATAATGCCGTTTTCGGAAAAACTATGGAGAATGTTGACAAGAGAGTCAATGTGAAAATAGCTACTTCATGGGAAAGTGAAGGGAGACATTTGGGTGCTCGAGCTCTAATAGCAAAGCCTAATTACCATAGTTCATCTAGATTTGCTGAAAATTTAATTGCACTTCAACTAAATAAATCCCAAGTTCTTTATAACAAACCGATATATTTAGGTTTTTGTGTGTTAGAACAATCCAAAATTCTAATGTACGATTTTCACTATAATTATATTAAAGCAAAATATGGTAAAAGAGTTCTTTAAATTATACTGATATCGACAGTTTCATTTATACTATACAAACAGATGATTTTTATTCTGATATACATAAAGATTTAGCCATACATTTTGATACTTCTTATTATACTTCTGAAAACCCATACAAATTCTCTTTATTAAATAACAAAAAACTTGGATTATTTAAAGATGAATTCAACGGTAGAATTGTTTCTGAATTTATTGGTTTAAGATCAAAAATGTATTACCTTGAATCGTTTCAGGGTGATCAGGTAAAAAAGGCAAAAGGTGTGAAAAAATATGTTGTAAATGACCTAAATTTAAATAATTCTGAAGACTGTCTTTTAAAAAATAAAATTATATATAGAGAAATGAATAATTTTAAATCATATTTACATGTAATTTACACTCAAAACTTAAAGAAAATAGCTTTAAGTTCTTTAGATAATAAGAGATATATATTATATGATAAAATTCATACCCTTGCATGGGGTCATTGTAAATTAAATTAATTTATATAAACTTTATTGTAATTATTGTAGACATTATGTAACTAATGCAAGCTTAATTTAAGGAAATTTATAATTAAAATTATTAATATAGTTTTTAATGAAAAAACAAAACAAACTTTTATTATGAAATGCAAACTGTTTTTTACTTATAAAAATAACTTTTTGAACACAAGTTTTACAGTATTAAGAATACTTGGATTTATCATAACCAAACTTTAAAAAACTTTTCATATCTTCACTCTAATTTAAAATATTAGTACTTTTAATTTAACTATAAAGCTTCTCAAAGATCATAATAATTCATCAATTTTAAATCAAGCTTTTAAAACCTTAAATTTTTTAATGAAGTATTCAAACCAAACTTTAAAAACTTTCCATATTGAAGTTGTTGAATTTATCTAAATATTTAGCAATTTTAAAGTTCTCAAAGATAATACCAAATTTTAATCCAGCTTTAAAAACTTTTTTTATATAAACATTAAATCAAGTTTAAACTTAAGTTCCATAATCAAGAAAATTTTTTTATAATAAAAATTATTAAGCTTCTCAAAGATAATAATAATTCTACAATTTGTAATCCAGCTTTAAAAACTTTTTTAAATTTTTTATATAAACATTAAATCATGTTTAAACTTAAGTTCCAAAATCAATAAAACTTTTATTAATAAAAATAAATCTTTAAATAAATTTAAAATATCAAACACATAAGCCTTTTACTCATACTTTACCGCTTAAAAATTCCGTTGCAGCCACCATTGTTTTGCTCCTCTCCACATTATCATGCGCTTAAAAACTCCGTTGCAGCAGCAGCGCCATTGTTTTGCTCCTCCCCACATGATCATGTAAAATATCAAAGACACAAATCTTTTACTCGTACTTTACCGCTTAAAAACTTTGCCGCGCCATTGTTGCGCTTAAAAACTCCGTTGCAGCAGCAGCGCCATTGTTTTGCTCCTCCCCACATGATCATGTAAAATATCAAAGACACAAATCTTTTACTCGTACTTTACCGCTTAAAAACTTTGCCGTTTAAAAGTTCCACCATTTGCGCCGCCATATATTTACCTGGTAAGCTTTGCTGATTAAAAGCCCGCCATTTGCACCGCCATATCTTTACCAGGAAAGCTTAAAGCTCCGCCATTTGCACCGCCATATCCTTACTACTATCAAACGGTACTACGCACAATTTTGTGACCGGGCGTTTAATTAACGCGGTTTTCGTTTTAACGGTAACGAAGCGTATCAGACCGTTAGAACCGGGTTGGATTTCGAGAACACGCCCTAACAGCCAACGAGTAGCGGGTAGGTTTTCATCGTATATTAGCACTAAATCATGTTTTGCGATATTATCTTGTTTAACTAACTATTTAGAACGCTGTTGCACACGAAATATATATTCTTTTTGCCACTGCTTCCAGAATTGCTGTACTAAACGTTGCCCATACTGCCACCGATCTAGTTTTGTTCTATTTATGTTTGTTAAGAGTGGTTCAGGTGGTGTCATTAGTTCATCTCTGGTTAGAAAATGCGAAGGAGTTAGCACGTTGAGATCATTAGGTTCCTGAGTCATTGGGCATAACGGTCTTGAATTCAAACAAGCTTCAATTTGGATTAAAATGATTGAAAATTCCTCATATGTTGAAGTGGAATTTTCCATAGTCCATAGCCAAAATGTGGAGAACCTGGTGGAATGAATTTAAATTCTACTCCTTTTCGAAATTGGAGATCAAGTCGAATCCCAGTTGTTGTTTCATTAAATTATACTGCTTGCGAGTTCTTTGCTAGCTGAGACGAAATTTGTACCACTATCAGAGTATAATTTGTAGCATTTGCCTCTTCTTGCAGCATATCTTTTATATGCAGCAATGAATCGTTTTGCGGTAAGATCAGTAACTAGCTCTAAATGGTTAGCTTTTACTGCCATACAAATGAATAGTGCGACGTAAACTTTGTAGTTAGATGGTTTTCGTTTATTATACATTTTTAATTCGAATGGACCACAGTAATCTAAACCGGAACATGCGAACGGTCGAGTGAAGCTGAGTCGGTCTGGAGGTAATGCCCCCATCAATTGACTTTGTGGTTTTGCTTTTTGTCAGGAACAAGGCAAACATTTGTGAATAATAAATCCTATTGTATTCCTGGCGTTGGTGACCCAAAATTTCCGTATGAGATAACTCATGAGTAATTGTGGTCCACCGTGTAAGGTTTCCATATGTAATGAGCAATTTGGGAAAACTAGATTTATCGGGTGTAATTATAGGAAACTTTCCATTGTAAGTTAAATTTGTATTCTGTAAACGACCACCAACTCGTAAAATTCGGTTATTTTAAAAAAATGGATTTAGTTCCAATAATTTACTTTTCCTTGATATTGTTCATTTAATCGATAGTGCTTTGATTTCTTCACTAAAATCATTTTCTTGAATCACTCTAATTATCTGGATTACTGTGATGTCGCTTTCACGGTTTGTTAGATTCGAAGTTGTTAATCTTGCATTTCTGTTTCTGATATTGTTTATGAATCGTAATACGTAACTGGCAACTCTAATTATTTTATCATATGATGAATAGTTGTTAATGAGAATCAGAAATTCGTTATTTGAATTTTGTGATGTAATGTTGCAATATGTTTTCATCTTTCTCATTTCATGGTCGGTTTCTACGTTATTCCCTTTTGAGGGCCACTCATTACTTTGTTTGTTTAGCCAATCTGGTCCAAACCACCACAGTTTGTTAGAGAGCAGTTCCGAGGCATGTTGTCCTCTAGATACATAATCTGCAGGATTTTCTTTTGACGGAACAACACGGAACCCCATATATTTTGACCAAGACGCTGATGTATATCAGACACACCGTTGGCTACAAAAATGTTCCATCTGCTTAGATGACCTCGTAGCCATGCTAAAACGATCTCAGAGTCGGTCAAGGCTCGTATAATAGATTTAATTTCCAACTTAATGTTCTGTATTACGTAGTTCATTAATTTTACTAAAAGCGAAGCTCCACACAGCTCGAGTCGTGGCAACGAAATCCTTTTTATAGGTGCCACCTTGGTTTTAGCCATTATGAGCGTTGTACGTTTTGTACCCTTGTGATCTGTAACGGATAAATAAACTGCTGCAGAATAAGCATGCAACGATGCATCCGAAAAGCCGTGTAATTCACATGCCTTGATGTTTTGTGACATATGACACCAACGATATATTTTAATATTTTTAATTTTCGTAAGACTCTCCCTGTAATGCAACCATTCTCTCTTGATCCCTTCTTTAACATCGTCATCTCAGTCTAAACCAGATAACTATTACTTTTGAAGTAGAATCTTGGCCAATGTTATGCATGGTGCTATCCATCCCAAAGGGTCGAACAACTTCGCAATTTCCGTCAGGATCTGCCTTTTAGTCTAGACTTCACATTTATTTTTATTTGGATGTAAAAGAAAAGACGTCAGCTTGAGGGTGCCAATGTATCCCTAATGTTTTCAGAGGTTCTTTGTTCAGACATAGGGGTATATTTATCTTTCGGTGGCTTTCAGGCACAGCATTTAATAATTTCTCATCATTCGATGCCCATTTGCGTAGAGAAAAACCTCCAGCTTTTATTAATTCTATTAATTCCTTTTGTAATTGTGGTGCTGTTTCTACAGTATCTGCACCTGAAAGTAAATCGTCTACATAAAACGAATCTATTGACTTTTCAGATCCGAAAGAAAAATTGAATTTTTCATCTATGGCTAGTTGTTTTAGAACCCGTGTGGCCAGATAAGGTTTCGACTTTGTTCCAAATGTTATGGTTTTTAATTTGAAATTTTCTATGGGGGCATTTTCTGAACTTCTCCAAACAATTCTTTGATACTCTGCATGTCGAGGTGCAATTCTAATTTGTCGATACATTTTTTCTATATCAGCACTAATAGCAAATTTATACATCCTCCATCTCAGCAAAAGTGTAGTTAATTCATCTTGAATTACAGGACCCTTATCATTTAAAGAGATACCATTAGTTGTTGCTCGGCATGTATCAAATACAACCCTCAACTTGGTTGTAGTGCTAGCTTTCATAATGACGTTATGGTGAGGTAGGTAGTTGTGTTCGAATGCTTCTATTGGTTTTGAACTTGCATCCCTTTTGATTTTTTCCATATGATATCAAATTATATATACACTTGACATACTCATTTTTAAATTTTGGGTTTTTCGAAAACTGGTGTATCATTATCATCATCATTACTATAAATTAAAATTATATTTCACTATATTAAATGTTAACTCTAAATATAAATAATCAAAAAAAAAAAAAAATTTTTCTTTTATTCTGTTACCAATTTGAATGGACTTAGACCAACTAAAAAAATTAAAAAATGATTAAAGAATCTAAAGAAAAATCCAAGTAGAACCTTTCTCAACAATATATTGAAGAAAAGAATAAAGAGATCGAAGCAGTTTGGAGATACTATAATCAAAACAAAAAAAGACGACATAATGGCAATGTTGAGATTTGAGCTCACAACAGCAATCAAAGTGATCCCACAATTCGAAGGAAACGTTAAAGATGTATCGAATTTCTTAGGACTAATCGATTTTTATGCTGAAACTTTAAAGGACGCAGCTGAAAAGACTAAACTAATTAAATTTATATTAACCACAAAACTAGCGGATAAAGTCCAAAATAGGCTAATAACAGAAGAGGAGAAAACTACTTTGGAAAAATTTAAAAAATCAATATCAACAAATTTTAAGTCAAACAAAAATTCAGCTAAGATTCAAACAGAATTAACGAATATTACTTGCAGATTACTGAACAAGGAGAACCACATAGAGGCATTATTATAAAACTGAATGACCAATTGGGTTTAAATATATTTAAAATTGGTTTAAATGATAGATTCAGATCAGTAATACTAGCAGCTAGACCAACAAATTTCACTGAAGCTATACAGCTAGCATCAGAAATGGATACTGAAGTTAGACCAAATAATATCATGTATTTCAGGTTAAACATTTTTAGAAATAGAAATAGCTATAACAGAAATAGAAGTAATAACTACAATATAGGGTATAATTACAGTAATAATAATAGCAACAACAATAATTACAATCATAATAATCGCAACAATAATAATTATAATAATAATAATCGTAACAACAATAATTTCAGTAGTAATACCAATAACAACAGATTTCCCAACACTGAAACAAGACAACAGGGAAATTTCAATTCAAACTTCAATTATGAAGACAGAAGACAATAAGCAGCGTAAGCAATGATAAAAGCTGCAACAATATTATAAAAGTAAGAATAAAAAACAAAAACCACATCTGACTCAATAGATACAGTATTTTAATTCAATTAATTTAATGTATTTTATTTCAACCTCTAAAAAATGATCAGATACCATCATTCAAGAATAAAAATTTCTCAAAAACAAGGTTTGAAAAACTTAAAAAACAAATAAATATAGATAACTTAGAGACAAAAGCAAAAACAAAAATCTTAGACATTAATTGTGAAAAATTTCAAAATATATTTCATCTGCAAAATGAAACACTAACAGTTAATAATTTTTAAGAACAACGGATTTCAACAATGGACAAGTCACCAGTATATATTAAAAATTATAGAACACCAAATGTCCAGCTAGAAAAATTGAAAAACAAGTCACAAAATTAATTGAAGATATAATTGAGAATTCATCAAGTCCGTACAACTCACCACTACTGATTGTTCCCAAGAAAACTAAAGATGGAGAATAGAAATGGAGGTTGGTCGTGGATTTTAGATCCTTAAACAAAAAAATAGTAGATGACAAGTTTACATTAACAAGGTTAGATGATATGTTGGACAAACTAGCAAAATCAAAATATTTTTCAACGTTGGATATGACAAGCTCATTCCATCAAATTCCCTTACATCAGAGATCAAGGCAAATGACGGCATTCTCTACAAATAAAGGACATTACCAATTTAAAAGATTACCTTTCGGATTAAAAATTTCAACCAACAGTTTTCAAATTATGTTATCTGTAGCTTTAAGTGATTTACAAGAAGCAGCATTTCTATACATAGATGATATTATAGTATTTGGATCAAATCCAATATATCATAATAAAAAATTAATCAAAGTATTAGAACATTTAGAAGAATACAACTTAAAACTTAATCCATCGAAATGTAATTTTTTAAAATCAGAAGTCGTATATTTATAACTTCTGAAGGTATAAAAACAGATCCTGACAAATATCAAACTATAAAAAATTACCCATCACACAAAGATGCTGATGAAGTAAGAAGATTCGTAGCATTCTGCAACTATTATAGAAGATCCATCAAAGATTTTGCAGAGAAAGCCAGACGATTGAATCAGCTTTTAAAGAAGAAACAAATATTTGGTTGGAGTGAAGAATGCAAAAATGCTTTTGAAAAATTAAAACAAAAGTTATTTGAACCACCAAAGTTATCCAAATTTCGCTGAACCATTTATACTTACAACAGATGCATCAAACTATGCGCTTGGAGCAGTGTTATCACAAGGCACAACAGGAAATGATAAACCAATAGCGTATTCTAGTAAATCTTTGAATAAACATGAACTGAATAAGCCAATAATTGAGAAAGAACATTTGGCAATACATTGGGGTTTAAACTATTTTAGGCCATATCTTTTTGGTAAAAAATTCATAGTTTATACTGACCATAGACCATTAGTGAGTTTATTTATGCATAAGAACCCTTCATCCAAACTAACAAGGATACGTGTTGATTTGATGGATTACGATTTTGAAATAATATTTAAACAAGGCAAGATGAATACTAATGCCGATGCTCTATCTAGAATACAACTTGACTCTACTAGATTAAAGGAAATGATACCGAAAAATAACATAAACGTAATTACAAGAAATATGAAGGAGGAAGAAATAAATAGAAATAATAAAAATAATGAAAATAAGTGCTCCACCGAAACTTTGCGTACAAATATGAATTTGATCACCTTCATATTTGGAATGAAAAATCAATAGCAGATATAAGGTTTATAAAGAAATTTAAATTTAACAATAATCAAATGAAATTAACTGGTACCAGATATGAAAATAAAAGAAATTATAAAAAAAAAATTATGATATAAATGATTTAAATAAAATTATAGTAGCAGAAAATGAAGTAATTGCTGAATATAGCGAAAAATCTTTACCAGAGATAAAATTGTTTCTGAGGAAGCTATTATTCAAAACAAGCAAGTTACATATCAAAGAATTAGCCTTGGCAAATAATGATAAAATATTTGAATATATGGATATCCAAGAATTTAAAAATTTATTTAATGAGCTGCACAATGAAAATAAAGATAATAATTTGAGGATAATATTATATGAACCTCCAAAACAAATAAAAGATTTACAAGAAATGGAAAGATTAATTAAAGAGAATCATGATTCAACATAATATGGTGGACCTTGTGGAATAAATAAATGTATAAATAAATTAAAACACAAATATGTCTGGAAAAATATAAGTAAAATGGTTAAAAAATATATAAATAATTGCGAAATTTGTAACAAAATAAAAATAACTAAATATGCAAAAGAGAATTATGTAATTACAGACACACCCACAACTTCATTTGAAACAATAACAATAGATACAGTTGGTCCATTAAAACCATCAAATAATTATAGATATATTCTTACTTTACAATGTGAGTTAACGATATATGTCGAAGCTTATTCAATAGAAACTAAAGACGCAACAACAGTCGCAAAAACAATAGTAGAGAAATTTGTACTGAAATACGGATGTTTCAAGAAATTAAAAACTGATAAAGGCATACAATTTACAAAAGAACTATTAAAAAACATTTGGAGATTTTTGAACAATGACAAAATAGCATCTGGACAATATTTAATTCAATATTGTTAAAACCAAAGAAATTTAAAATTTAGTTGTGTCGAAATAAAAAACAACCTAGTTTTTCTACGAACGAATTTAATCTGATCTTTTATAAATAAAAATTTTACAATTTATAAGTAAAATGATATTTCTAATTATTGAAGAAGCGGTTCTTATTTAAAGAGAGTAATTGTAATTTTAATAGATTCATTTTATAGTAAGTAATTGTTAAAGCAAAATAAACATAATTTTTATAGTAATTGTTAAAACAAAGAATATCAAACTTAAATATCAGTGCTTCTTCAATATTTTCAATATTAACAACATTAGTATAGAATTTCATTTAATAATTACATTTTATTCAATATATATTTTATTTATATTTCTGTAAGTTTTTATCCATACCGCCGCCTTTGAATGCAGCTAGGATGATGATGAGGTGCATTCAACTTCTTCAACTGGTAATGGAGCTAACGACTGAATTTGACGACGAACTATCTTTTCTTTACATCTTACATCTACAACTCTTACTTTCCCATTCTTTCCAGGATATATACTTGCTTTTCTGCCCAATGGCCCCAGTATTGAGGAGGAGAATTGTTTTCTGAAATGAGCACTATTGCTCCTACTTTTACATTTATATGAGTAATGAACATAACGAATTTGCAAACTTCTAATTTACACTTCGGACTAACGTCTCGAAAAATGTTGTTGAATAGCTGTAATTCTATTAAATCTTTTAAGTAAGGATGTTCTAGAGGATGCACTTACATGTTTTTCAGGCAATTCATTCAATGGTACTCCAATTAGAAAATGACCCGGTGTTAAAACTTCTTCATCACTGGGATCGGATGACAGAGCTACGATAGGACGCGAATTCAGCATTGCCTCGACTTGTGCTACATATGTAAAAGTAAGATTTAAAGTAAGATTTATAGCTCCCACTGAACGTTTTAGATGATACTTTGCAGATTTGACCGCTGATTCCCAAATCCCGCCAAAATGTGGGGATCGAGGTGGTATATGCTGAAAAGAAATACCTTGAAGGGAACACCAGTTAGAAATAACATTTTTATTTTGTTGAAAGTAAAGTTCTTGTTTAGCACTTCTAATTCTCTACGAGCGCCAACGAAATTTGTGGCGTTATTGCAGTATAGACGGTAGCATAAACCCCGCCTTGAAATAAATCTTTTCAGAGCTGCGATAAAGATGTTCGAAGCCAAAGAAGTTACAAGTTCTAAATAGACTGCATGCCTCACAAAGCATACGAATACAACGATGAATGATTTATAAAAAGATTTTTCACGAGCTCCAAACGACAGCATTAGGTTAGGTTAGGTTAAGGTGGCTGCCAGAAAGGCACACTTAGACCGTATTTAGTCCATTGTGATACCACATAGAAGCTTTTCTATCCCACTCGTTAAAACCAATTTGAGCTTTTTGCAAAGCGAAGAATACTCCTTACATTTTTACCAGCCAGATCGCTAAGACTGTCGAATAGATATTGCCCCAAATGGGTATTCCTTCTTACCGACAAGGTCGGGCATGTGCAAAGGAGATGGAGAGTAGTTTCCTCCTGTTCTTTATCCTTGCAGGCTCTACAATAGTCGTTTGCGTTTTTTCTGGTATACTTCCCTATTAGACAGTGACCGGTGATTATACCCATTATCATTGCAATGTCTGCCTTTTTGAAAGAAAGCAAATCATTGGATCGTCTTAAATCGGTTTTGGGCCATATCAATCTTGCGGTATTGCACGAGGTCAAGTTTGACCATTTGTAATTTACCATATCCGTTATTTCCTTTCGAAATAATGTTTTGCTTGTGGATAGAGGTACCCCCCCAATTCTTGCGAGTTCAGCTTTTTCATTTCCCGGAATACCTCGATGACCTGGTACCCAGCAAAGCTGAATGCTAAACTGCCTGGCCATCTTGTTAAGAAGTTTATAGCAGTTTATTACAGTCTTCGAGGTTGTGCATGTTGATTTCAGAGATTTTAACGCAGCCTGACTGTCTGACAAAATACGTACTTGCTTCACAATCAAAACGCTTCTATTCAGTAGAATCAAAGCTTCTTGAATTGCCTTAATTTCCGCTTGGAAGACACTACAATGGTCTGGTAATCGGAAATTATAACTGATATTCAGATTATTTGAGAAGACCCCGCGTCCTACACTGCTGTTCATTTTTGAACCATCAGTGTAGAATTGTACTCCTTCAAAGGTCAGCACTGTGATCGAGTTCCAACTCTCACGGCTTGGGATGCTCGTCACATGAGATTTCCCGAAGAAGTAAGTGGGGAACGTGTAGTCCACCAAGGCGGGAGTGGACTTGAATTGGACTTGAGGGTATATGATATCCGAGTGACCTTCTCGTGAATTGATCCACTGGGATGTAGCTTTTAATCTCACAGCTGTGTTTGCGGCTGCAAATTTACAATAATATTCTACAGGCATCAGATTAAGCATGACGTCTAATGCCGCAGAAGGGGTTGTTATTAAAGAGCCACTAATACATAGTGTGGCAGTTCTTTGGACCCTAGCGATTGCCTTGCGGTTAACCTCTTTATCGATTGCCTTCCACCGTACTAGGACTCAAGAATGGATCTTACTACGGATGTGTATAGCCAGTAAGTCATGTATGGCTGCAGCCCCCATTTCCTACCAATGGCTTTTTTACACGAGTAGAGTGCTATTGATGCCTTCTTTACTCTTTCTGAGATGTTAGCTTTCCAGCTTAACTTCCTGTGTAGAGTTAGACAGAGAAATTTCGCCGTTTCGCTAAAGACAAGAGTGGAGCCATTTAACGAAGGCGGCTTTATTTTAGGAATTTTATATTTTCCTGTAAAAAAGACCAGTTCGATTTTCTGTGGATTTACTGACAGTCCACAGTCTGTAACCCATGTTGTGATTTTGTTTAGCACAAGTTGCAAAACGTCCCTGAGACTGTCAGGCAACTTGCCACTGACCACGACAGCAACATCGTCCGCATAGGCAATTGTTGTGCAGCCCGCCTCTTCCAGGATTTTAAGCAGTTTATTTACCACCATATTCCAAAGAAGGGGCGATAGCACTCGTCCTTGCGAAGTCCCTCTTTTCACAAACCTTTTCGCTGAAGCGTTGCCTAAGTTGGCACTGATGGCCCTGCTATTTAGCATATTAGCCATCAGTGCTTTAAGCTCCGGTTCTACTCCTAGATTTATGAGTGCGTCTACAATTGCTGCTTCATTGACTTTATTAAACGCTCCCTCAATGTCTATGAAATACTCTTTGCAATTTAAAGATTATTCAATCGAGCTCGTCAAAGTGCGAATTGCAGTATCCACTGACTTTTCTTTACAGTAAGCATATTGAGAGGCTGACTACAGATTTTTGTTTAAGTTGCAGCGGATATGGATTTCGATCAATCTTTCTAAGGTTTTGAGAAGGAAGGATGACGAGGTTATAGGTTGAAAGTCCTTCGCGTAGACGTGACTACTTTTGCCGGCCTTGGGTATGAACACTACTCTGACCTGTTTCCATTTATCCGGGATAAGCCCCAAATTAAGACAACGACAGAAAATGATTTTTAGCCAAGCCAGGGTAGTAGATGCAGTTTGCTGGATCTCAGCGGGTATAATTCCATCCGGTCCGCTCGACTTGAATGGTTTGAAACTATCTATAGCCCATTGTAGTTTGTCTCCTGTAACCACCACCGCTGGGGGGATGATTCAGAACATAAGCCACCTCTCAGCCTTTATTTGTGCACCCAGGAAAATAGGTTTTTAAAAGTAATGCCAACGACTTCTCGCTTATGGTAGCCCAGCTGCCATCCTCTTTTTTAAGAAGACTGGGGACCATGGGGTTTGTCGATAGAATTTTCCTAAGTCTAAATGTCTCGGAGACGTTTTCTATACCTCCGCAAAATAGTCTCCAGGTGTCTCTTTTCGCCTTTTTAAGAGCTTTTTTGTACTGACTAAGAGCCGTTTTATAAGAGCTCCAGTCCTGTACCTCATTCGTTTGTTTGGCATTATTAAAAGCCCTCCTACTATCTTTCCTTAGAGTTTTGATTTCATCATTCCGCCAAGGTGGTTTAGGTTTTCGCCTAGGCTTACTGACGGGACACGAATACTCTAAGGACTTATTGCAGGCCTTAGTAAAATTGTTTCCTAGGCTATTTTGATCCTATATATTTTTAGGAATTCCAGGTGTTAAGGAGGAAAGCGTTGACTTTAAGTGCTCCCTATATTTGTTCCAGTCAGTTCTCTTAGGATTTCGATAGTAAGTATGCACGCTCTAGATCTGCATACCTCTTTATTATACAACAACATGTATCCTTGTATCTTGAGTCCTTGAAGCTGTTTTTTTGTCACCCATGGCTCTTGGATCAAGATAATATCCTCACCCATTCTGTTGAGGCGGATTTCAAGTGCGGCGGAAGCCGCTTTGGAGTGATGGAGATTAATTTGGTGTAGCTTTATTACCTGAGCCATCCGTAATCTCCACCACCGTCGCGATAGCTTCATCTTCCAAGTCCATTGATAAGCTTTTTGCATCATCAAAGCTGTCAGAATCAGATCTAAGTAGATCTTCTTCATCGTCAGCCTTGATGACATCATTCACTCTCTTTGGAACCGAGGAAGATGCTACGTCAATGACATCGGATCGGTCAGAGTCTGTCCCTTGGGCTTGACTTCGGCCTTCACTGATGTTCCTTGAGGTCTGCACCTCATCCCTCTAGTACACCTTCAGTGTAACCGCTGTGAAGCCATAGCGAATGACCTCTTTGGCTTTCGCTAGGGGTTGTAGAGAGTCCTTATTGACAATGACCAACGCCTGTCGGGATTCTCTTTCTACTTCCCCTAGTTTGGCAATCTTCCAATTGTGAGTTGAAAGTTGGGGATTTGACACTTTCATCATTTTGATGATCGCGTCTGCTTCGGCAAGTTCTCTCGGCAGTCATACCCTAGCTCTTGGCCTGCTAGGGATTTCCTCCCTGCTTACGGCTTTGAGTTTCGCCCCAGACCACAGACTTCCCACCTATCGCCTGCTTGTAGAGATCTGCCGATCTCTGATCAGCACATGCAGTCAATTTTACGTGGTCCTGATGCCAGCCAGCATCTCTACAGGAGGGTGGTGGTCCTGGATTTTCTTCCAGTACCTGGAAGAATATTGCGTTTAAAGCAAAAACAAGCTTCTTCCAGTTACTGGGAGAAATACCCCCTTCCTCTAACCCCTCGTCAATGATTGCCAGAATTAAACTATCCTTTGCAATTTCATTGAAAGGCTTGCTTACCTGGTTGCTCCCTAGCAACCTAGCCGTTTTGGAACTACCCTGAGGCTCATTTTGTGACCTCTGTCTCTTGGACATAAGGCCCTTCGATGAACCTGGGATTTGTCCTTCTTGGGGCTTGACCTGGCCTTATACTGTTTTGGCCAGGCTAAGGAGTTATTTTGCGCCTCAGATAATTGACCAATATTGAGAGAACTTAACCTCTCAATAATTTTACAAGCCGACCGTTTATCGAAAGAGGCTTGTTTCGACGGGTGCACTTTGCGTACCGTCTTTGGTTGTTCGCGACTTTCTTTAGCACTCCTAGTGCCCTGTTTGGTAGCTTTACTTGCCGACTTTTGGGAAGTGCCCGCTTATTCTTTTTTCGAATCTTTTTTTTTTTTAATTTGTTCCATATTTGAACCCACAAGTACGAAGAAAAAGAAGGTCCGCCCTAAGCAGAGATTCGTATACATAGGGTAAATCTAATTAATTCGTAGGGTCGCCAAGTACTCCGAATACTCCGTTCGCGACTGGGCTATTTTTAAGACTGGGCCCGCAGCCAGACTGATCATCGGCTCGGGTCGTATAACACCTTGAATCCAGCCCAGGTTTACCCCAGTCCGATGTTTCCAGTAAAAACCGAGGTGTCAGTAATACGATACATAAAGACAGGCTCAGTTTACCTTTCCCTTAGTATCTAACCACCTAGCTGGTGATTATTTCCTGTGGGCACCCACGAGGAGGATTTGGATTGAAGATTTTTGCCAGCATTACAGCATTACAGATCCGCAAAACTCAACCCCTGTTATATGGAATGGATGCAATGGGTTCAATCGATCTTGTAGAAGATTATCCATTATTTGATTTAACAGGCTAGGACGAAACGAAAAGCACCTTATACAATTTCTAACGATGTTTGTCATTATTGATCTTCCATTTATTATCCAGAATCTTTGACGCACAATTGATAATAATGCCTGTGGCCAAGCATGAAAGTTAATAACGTGTAAATATCTTGTCAGCAATTTTACAAAATGGTGAGCTTTAGGTAATAAAAGAGGATACTTCGTTGAATACCGCAGATCTGCTTGGCGTAGACGACCGCCAACCCTTAAGAGTTTTATATGTTTATAATTCTTCAAGAATGGATTTAACGGTTTAAGATTGCTTTTCATTATGACAGTATCGTAGGCAATTAAGTTTTGTATGTCTTCATAAAAATATTTCGTTTGAAATAAGGACACAATTGTTAACAAGGAATCCTCTCGTTCTTCCGGGGACAAAACATCCATATTATCACGATTTTGTAACAGATATATATTTCTTCTTTTTAATCTACAATTTTTTAAAAATTTTATTATAAGCGCGAATACCCCAATTATTTTATTATAACTACTAATATTTTCTACATAGTCAAGTAGTTGACATAAATGTTGTTAACGATAATTCATTTATAGAACGTGCATCCGGTAATTTCATATTTAATTTGCCTTGAAGGAGGCCGTAACTTCTCAGGCTTACTCAAGAACTCAGGACCATTAAACCAATTCGAATTAATAAGTTCTTCTGGTGTGCAACCCCTTGATAAAATGCCGGCGGCGTTCGAAATGGTAGCAATATGCCTCCACTTTATTCCTTCGGTTAGTTCTTGAATTTGGGACGATTTGAAACGAATGTAGTTAAAGTTAGCGAATGTGAAGCTAACCAAGCAAGGACAATTTCCGAATCAGTCCATAATATTATTTTTTTCTAATTTAATACATTTTTTTTGACTGTCTTTAGCAAGTTGCCGAGTAAAAGTGCTGCACATAATTCAAGTCTGGGAATAGTTTGTGCCTTAGAAGAAGCAACTGTAGATTTAGCTAACAACATATGCATCGTGTATAAATACAGCCACCATAAGCTCGCAAGCTCGCATCTGCGAAGCCATGTATTTGGAACGAAGAAACGGTTGTGGCGAAAACAAAACGTGGTATTCGAATATTATTCACAGTTGGCAGTTGGGACTTAAAATTTTTACAGAAAGCGTGTAATTCAGTAGGTAGGGATTATCAAAAATTATTTAAAAATTGTCTTCCAATTTATTTTATAGTATATGTAAATTTGTGTTTAATTCATATAAAGTATTCGTATTTATTTAGTTCAATATATTATTTTAATTCAGTTTATATTCAATATTTTATGAAAATATTTGCTACGAAATTACCAGTATTTTTTTCTTTTTTCCCTTTCTTACGATATAACAGCACCAAGCACCAACACAGCTAACCACCGCATCAACTGCTAAACAACACCGCTAAATACCGCTAAATTATGATTCAATTAATTAAGCTGCTTTCAAATTTCAAAATGAATTTAAGATGATTTTCTTTACCAAACTTCCTAAAACGATTTATTTATTTTTATTTATTTTATATAAGCATATATTATATAAATATATATATATATATATTTTTTTTTTTGTTTTATTTTACTGCAATAATTTTATTTAATGAAATCAATTGGTTTATATTCAAATTATAAAAAAATATTACGATACGTTTGTACCCAAGCAACAGTATAAAACGGTAAGAACCATATTATAATTTTATTCCATGTGTTTGGCCACCTTCACAATAACCTTGCAATAACCTTTCAGTACCACAGCAATAATTATTACAGCAATTTTTTATTTAACGAAATCAATTTGATTTTACTTAAATTGTAAAGATATTACCCTAAGATGATACCCAAGCAATAGTATGCTTAAACAACAATTTAATTCCATGTGCTCGTTCACCTTCACAATAAACTTGCATTAACCTTTCAGCACCACTACCTGTTTCAAATTTATTTACTGCTTTCCAAGAAGTAATTTTCTTTCACAAATGAACTAATTATATGTATTTTAATTTATATATTAATGAATTAATCACAATATTTCAATGTTTATAACCTTTCGATTAAACCGAAACCGACTCTACAATCCCTAAGTTTCTACATTTAATAACTTTCTTTTTTCTTGTTAAGAAAATCAAAGAGTTCATATAATAAATGTTCAACGAAATTTATGTATGTACTTATATTTACTAATACATAGTACTGAAATATTTCACTATAGTATTGTGTATTAATTTAATTATATTAACTATATTTCAATTAATTTCAACGAAAATCGAATAAATGTTCAAAATGGCTGTATCTCGTAGGGGCCTCCAATGGACAATATTTAATTTAATGTTATTAAAACCAAAGAAATTTAAAACATAGTTGTGTTGAAATAAAAAACAAACTTTTTTTTCTACGAACGAATTTAATCTGATCTTTTATAAATAAAAATTTTACAATTTATATGTAAAATGACATTTTTAATTATTGAAGAAGCGGTTCTTATTTAAAGAGAGTAATTTTCATTTTAACGGATTAATTTTATAGTAAGTAATTGTTAAAGCAAAACAAACATAATTTTTATAGTAATTGTCAAAACATAGAATATCAAACTTAAATATCAGTTTTCAATATTTTCAATATTAACAACATTAGTATTGAATTTCATTTAGTAATTACATTTTATTCAATATATATTTTATTTATATTTCTGTAAGTTTTTATCCAGTATCTACACCTTATCATCATGAAATATTAGGTTCTATTGAAAGGAATCACAGAGTATTGAATGACTATTTAATGAGTTTAGAAGGACAATACACTTGGGATGAATACTTACCTTACTATACATACTTACCTTTACAACTCAACACCACTTAGTACTACACATTACTCACCTTTCGAATTGGTTTACGGGAAAATAAGTACTCTTTCATGAAAATAAGTAAGTACAAATCAAATTTCGTAATAAATGATTATGTATATATAAAAGTAGGAAATAAGAAAAAATTAAATTTACCTTTTAAAGGACCATTTAAAATTATAGCTCAAAAAGGTCCAAATAGTACAGTAATAATAAATAATAAAGAAGTAGAATTACATAACAATAATTTAATTAAAAATAGGAAAGAATATAAATAAAAATTATAGATATTTAGAAAAATTACATTTTATAAAAAAAAAAAAATTTTTTTGAATATAAAATTTAAAATCAAAACAAATATTATGTTTTGTTAGTAAATTTAAAATAAATTAGTTTAAACTTTAAGAAATGTAAACTAATATTATTTTTTCTTTAAGGGGAGGATGTAGTATATCTTGCTCACAAAATCATTTCCATAATTGTAAATTCAACATTACCAAAATAATTTTAAATTAAAATTAAATAACATAAAATTGCTGACCTAACATTTTGTGTGGTTACACTTTCAATTGCAAACATCTGTTTATTTTTGTATCGTACAATATTAAAAGTATTTATTTACATACAATAAAATCAATAAAGAAGAAGGTCAAATTATATCTTTCGTTTAGATTTTTAAACGTTATGATTTGTGAATGATTAATTTTTGTATGCAATTATATTTTTGGTAATATTTTATATATTGTTATAATTTATTGACTTTGATAATTTTAGTATTAAGATAATGCAAATTAAAATAGTATAAATAGTAAGACTTTTGAAAATAAAAATGAGAATTTTTTTGGAATCAAACCCGAATAGTTTTTCTGAGCAATTAACTTTGCTTGCTTGCTTTTTTATTATTTTATATTTATTTTATCTGAGCAGATAGCTTTGCTTGTTTTATTTCACTTTTATTAATTTAAATTAAAAGGTTTGCCTTAGCCTTAAAATAAGGAAACGGCAATTTAGTTTGCCATATTGATCAGCGGTTACTGCGCTTGATAAATATTCGGTAAATTGTACATACAATACATACAATACAGTTAGGGAAAGAAATAAAATATATATATATAACATCAAATTTATTACATGGTGACTCTGCACTTACCTGGAATATAGTGCAGTGAACATCATATCAACTGAGTTCACACCAGGTGCTTAGGTATGGAGATAATAATTAAAAACAACGTTAGAAAACAACATATTAGCAGAAATTAAAAAGTTAAAATGGCAACAAAAATAGTATGGGACTATTTTCAGACGAAGCATCAGCCACCGTTGTACCACAGGCAAATTTAAACACGCATGAAATACTGAAAGAAGTTGCGCTAATAGCAATTTTTGTCATCATTTATGACATAGCGAAACACTACATCGATAAAAGAGCAAAAAGAAAAGCAAGACAAGCACCACTAGCAGCTATATCAAATTTTAAAAATATTACATTATAAGAATATTACAATTATATAAAATTATAAAAAAAATAATATTGAAAATTTGAAATTAAAAAAAAAAAATTATATTAAATTTAAAAATAATAAAAAAAAAAAAAAAAAGGATATGTAAATTAAACTAACTAAATATTCTAATAAAACAAAGTATATTAAACTAACTAAATATTAAATACTATAAATTAAAATTATATTTCACTATATTAAATGTTAACTCTAAATATAAATAATTAAAAAAAAAAAAATAATTTGGACTTAGACCAACTAAACAGATTAGAAAAATTCTTAAAGAATCTAAAAAAAAATCCAAGTATCCAAGTAGAACGTATTCTCAACAATATATTGAAGAAAAAAATAAAGAGATCGAACCAGTTTGGAGATACTATAATCAAAACAAAAAAAGACGATATAATGGCAAATTTTGAGCTCACAACAGCAATCAAAGTGATCCCACAATTCGAAGGAAAAGTTAAAGATGTATCGAATGTCTTAGAACTAAACGATTTTTATGCTAAAACTTTAAAAGACGCAATTTTAAGTCAAACAAAAATTCAGCTAAGATTCAAGCAGAACTAACGAATATTACTCAAGGTAATAAAGGCATAAATGAACTTGCCACAAAAATTGAAACTCTGATAGTGCAGTTAAATGAATTGCATATTACTGAAGAAGGAAAACCACATAGAGGCATTATTATAAAACTGAATGACCAATTGGGTTTAAATATATTTAAAAATGGTTTAAATGAAAGATTTAGATCAATAATACTAGCAGCTAGACCAACAAATTTCACTGAAGCTATACAGCTAGCATTAGAAATGGATACTGAAGTTGGACCAAATAATATCATGTATTTCAGGTCAAAGAATTTTAGAAATAGAAATACCTATAACAGAAATTCAAGTAATAACTACAATATTGGGTATAATTACAGTAATAATAATCGCAACAACAATAATTACAATCATGCAAAGGGGTGCTCAAAATCAATTCAGAAGACAGAAGACAATAAGCAGGGATAAATAAACAATGAAGACAATAAGCAATGATAAAAGCTGCAACAATATTATAAAAGTAAGAATAAAAAACAAAAAACAACATCTGCCTCTATTAATAGATACAGGAGCAGATATATGTATAATAGCAAACATTAGAAAATGAAATCTGCTAAATAAATGGCATAACAGATAGAAATATGTTTACAAAGGGTGTAATAAATTTGGAACTATTAATTGAAGAACAATTAATCAATCATAAATTCCATGTGATTGATGAAGAAATAAATATAACAGCAAACGGTATTTTAGGTAAAGATTTTATATTTAACAACAGATGCAAAATACATTATGAAACATATACATTGGTAATACCTCAACTAGAAGAAGATATAATATTGCCAATGAGTATAAGCACTAACACAATATCAAATATCACTGTACAATCTCGAACAGAAGCTATAGTAAAAATAGATTTGGATATAAAAGAAGATCGCATAATATTAAGAAAAGAAATGATAAAAGGAGTATTCATAGCAAGTACAATAATTCCAGCAAATGGATTAAAACATGCAAAGGTGTTAAATACTAGGGACACACCTGTAAACATAAAAATTACAGAAATTGAAATTCAACCTCTAAAAAATGATCAGATACTATCATTCAAGTATAAAAATTTCTCAAAAACAAGGTTTGAAAAACTTAAAAAACAAATAAATATAGATAACTTAGAGACAAAAGCAAAAACAACAATCTTAAACATTTGTGAAAAATTTCAAAATATATTTCATCTGGAAAATGAAACAGAAGCAGTTAATAATTTTTATGAGCAACGGATTTCAACAATAGACAAGTCACCAGTATATATTAAAAATTATAGAACACCAAATGTCCAGCTAGAAAAATTGAAAAATAAGTCACAAAATTAATGGAAGATATAATTAAGCATCCATCAAGTCCGTACAACTCACCATTACTGATTGTTCCCAAGAAAACTAAAGATGGAGAACAGAAATTTAGGGTAGTCGTGGATTTTAGATCCTTAAACAAAAAAATCGTAGATGACAAGTTTTCATTAACAAGGTTAGATGATATGTTGGACAAACTAGCAAAATCAAAATATTTTTCAACGTTGGATATGACAAGCTCATTCCATCAAATTCCCTTACATCAGAGATCAAGGCAAATGACGGCATTCTCTACAAATAAAGGACATTACCAATTTAAAAAATTACCTTTTGGATTAAAAATTTCAACCAACAGTTTTCAAATTATGTTATCTGTAGCTTTAAGTGATTTACAAGAAGCAGCATTTCTATACGTAGATAATATTATTGTATTTGGATCAAATCTAATATATCATAATAAAAAATTAATCAAAGTATTAGAACATTTAGAAGAATACAACTTAAAACTTAATCTATCGAAATGTAATTTTTTAAAATCAGAAGTCGTATATTTAGGACACCTTATAACTTCTGAAGGTATAAAAACAGATCCTGACAAATATCATACTATAAAAAATTACCTAACACCCAAAGATGCTGATGAAGTAAGAAGATTCGTAGCATTCTGCAACTATTATAGAAGATCGATCAAAGCTTTTGCAGAGATAGCCAGACGATTGAATCAGCTTTTAAAGAAGAAACAAATATTTGGTTGGAGTGAAGAATGCAAAAATGCTTTTGAAAAATTAAAATAAAAGTTATTTGAACCACCAATACTAAGTTATCCAAAATTTGCTGAACCATTTATACTTACAACAGATGCATCAAACTATACGCTTGGAGCAGTGTTATTACAAGGCACAACAGGAAATGATAAACCAAAAGCTTATGCTAGTAAATCTTTGAATAAGCATGAACTGAATAAGCCAATAATTGAAAAAGAACTTTTGGCAATACATTGGGGTATAAACTATTTTTGGCCATATCTTTTTGGTAAAAAATTCATAGTTTATACTGACCATAGACCATTAGTGAGTTTATTTATGCATAAGAACCCTTCATCCAAACTAACAAAGATACGTGTTGATTTGATGGATTACGATTTTGAAATAATATTTAAACAAGGCAAGATGAATACCAATGCCGATGCTCTATCTAGAATACAACTTGACTCTACTAGATTAAAGGAAATGATACCGAAAAATAACATAAACGTAATTACAAGAAATATGAAGGAGGAAGAAATAAATAAAAATAATAAAAATAATGAAAATAAGTGCTCCACCGAAACTTTACGATTGATCACCTTCATATTTGGAATGCTAAATCAATAGCACATATAAGGTTTATAAAGAAATTGAGATTTAAGAATAATCAAATTAAATTAACTGGTACCAGATATGAAAATAAAAGAAATTACAAAAAAGAAAATTATGATATAAATGATTTAAATAAAATTATAGCAGGAGAAAATGAAGTAATTGCTGAATATAGCGAAAATCTTTACCAGAGATAAAATTGTTTCTGAGGAAGCTATTATTCAAAACAAGCAAGTTACATATCAAAGAATTAGCCTTGGCAAATAATGATAAAATATTTGAAGATATGGATATCCAAGAATTTAAAAATTTATTTAATGAACTGCACAATGAAAATAAAGATAATAATTTGAAGATAATATTATATGAACCTCCAAAAGAAATAAAAGATCTACAAGAAATTAAAAAATTAATTAAAGAGAATCATGATTCAACATAATATGGTGGACATTGTGGAATAAATAAATGTATAAGTAAATTAAAACAAAAATATGTATGGAAAAATATGAATAAAATGATTAAAAAATATATAAATATTGCGAAGTTTGTAAATTTGAAATAAATTAGTTTAAATTTTAAGAAATGTAATTGCTCACAAAATCATTTCCATAATTGTAGATTCAATATTACCAAAATAATTTGAAATTAAAATTAAATAACATAAAATTGCTGACCTAACATTATGTGTGGTCACACTTTCAATTGCAAACATCTGTTTATTTTTGTATCGTATTACATCCTTCGTTTAGATTTTTAAATGTTATGATTTGTGAATGATTAATTATACCCGTACGATAGGATCGGGTATAATAAAATTACTCCTCCGTTTGTAACACCTCGAAATAAGCGAGCTAGATATACCTACAAAGGCATGGATCGGATCAGAAAAAAATTCTAAGTCGATTGAGCCATGTCCGTTCGTCCGTCCGTCAGCACGCTAACTCAAAAACTAAGAAAGCTAGAATCTTGAAATTTACACAAAATATTCTAGGAGCAATTTGTGGTTTCCCTATTTTTTTTGGTTGAGTTCCGACCAAAACTTCGGGTAGCTCTCGAACACCTAACTTTTAGATCACCACATTTTTTTTGAAATAGAGCTATAAAATTTTAACTGCTGTCACAAAAATATTAATTTTATTTTTAATAACTTTTTTTTGTAGTTGTTTTTAAATGAATTGCAGATTACTGAAGAAGGAAAACCCCATAGAGGCATTATTATAAAACTGAATGACCAATTGGGTTTAAATATATTTAAAAATGGTTTCAATGAAAGATTTAGATCAGTAATACTAGCAGCTAGACCAACAAATTTCACTGAAGCTATACAGCTAGCATCAGAAATGGATACTGAAGTTGGACCAAATAATATCATGTATTTCAGGTCAAAGAATTTTAGAAATAGAAATACCTATAACAGAAATTCAAGTAATAACTACAATATTGGGTATAATTACAGTAATAATAATCGCAACAACAATAATTACAATCATGCAAAGGGCTGCTCAAAATCAATTCAGAAGACAGAAGACAATAAGCAGGGATAAATAAACAATGAAGACAATAAGCAATGATAAAAGCTGCAACAATATTATAAAAGTAAGAATAGAAAACAAAAAACAACATCTGCCTCTATTAATAGATACAGGAGCAGATATATGTATAATAGCAAACATTAGAAAATGAAATCTGCTAAATAAGTGGCATAACAGATAGAAATATGTTTACAAAGGGTGTAATAAATTTGGAACTATTAATTGAAGAACAATTAATTAATCATAAATTCCATGTGATTGATGAAGAAATAAATATAACAGCAAACGGTATTTTAGGTAAAGATTTTATATTTAACAACAGATGCAAAATAGATTATGAAACATATACATTGGTAATACCTCAACTAGAAGAAGATATAATATTGCCAATGAGTATAAGCACTAACACAATATCAAATATCACTGTACAATCTCGAACAGAAGCTATAGTAAAAATAGATTTGGATATAAAAGAAGATCGCATAATATTAAGAAAAGAAATGATAAAAGGAGTATTCATAGCAAGTACAATAATTCCAGCAAATGGATTAAAACATGCAAAGGTGTTAAATACTAGGGACACACCTGTAAACATAAAAATTACAGAAATTGAAATTCAACCTCTAAAAAATGATCAGATACTATCATTCAAGTATAAAAATTTCTCAAAAACAAGGTTTGAAAAACTTAAAAAACAAATAAATATAGATAACTTAGAGACAAAAGCAAAAACAACAATCTTAAACATTTGTGAAAAATTTCAAAATATATTTCATCTGGAAAATGAAACAGAAGCAGTTAATAATTTTTATGAACAACGGATTTCAACAATAGACAAGTCACCAGTATATATTAAAAATTATAGAACACCAAATGTCCAGCTAGAAAAATTGAAAAATAAGTCACAAAATTAATGGAAGATATAATTAAGCATCCATCAAGTCCGTACAACTCACCATTACTGATTGTTCCCAAGAAAACTAAAGATGGAGAACAGAAATTTAGGGTAGTCGTGGATTTTAGATCCTTAAACAAAAAAATCGTAGATGACAAGTTTTCATTAACAAGGTTAGATGATATGTTGGACAAACTAGCAAAATCAAAATATTTTTCAACGTTGGATATGACAAGCTCATTCCATCAAATTCCCTTACATCAGAGATCAAGGCAAATGACGGCATTCTCTACAAATAAAGGACATTACCAATTTAAAAAATTACCTTTTGGATTAAAAATTTCAACCAACAGTTTTCAAATTATGTTATCTGTAGCTTTAAGTGATTTACAAGAAGCAGCATTTCTATACGTAGATAATATTATTGTATTTGGATCAAATCTAATATATCATAATAAAAAATTAATCAAAGTATTAGAACATTTAGAAGAATACAACTTAAAACTTAATCTATCGAAATGTAATTTTTTAAAATCAGAAGTCGTATATTTAGGACACCTTATAACTTCTGAAGGTATAAAAACAGATCCTGACAAATATCATACTATAAAAAATTACCTAACACCCAAAGATGCTGATGAAGTAAGAAGATTCGTAGCATTCTGCAACTATTATAGAAGATCGATCAAAGCTTTTGCAGAGATAGCCAGACGATTGAATCAGCTTTTAAAGAAGAAACAAATATTTGGTTGGAGTGAAGAATGCAAAAATGCTTTTGAAAAATTAAAATAAAAGTTATTTGAACCACCAATACTAAGTTATCCAAAATTTGCTGAACCATTTATACTTACAACAGATGCATCAAACTATACGCTTGGAGCAGTGTTATTACAAGGCACAACAGGAAATGATAAACCAAAAGCTTATGCTAGTAAATCTTTGAATAAGCATGAACTGAATAAGCCAATAATTGAAAAAGAACTTTTGGCAATACATTGGGGTATAAACTATTTTTGGAAGAAATAAATAAAAATAATAAAAATAATGAAAATAAGTGCTCCACCGAAACTTTACGATTGATCACCTTCATATTTGGAATGCTAAATCAATAGCACATATAAGGTTTATAAAGAAATTGAGATTTAAGAATAATCAAATTAAATTAACTGGTACCAGATATGAAAATAAAAGAAATTATAAAAAAAAAATTATGATATAAATGATTTAAATAAAATTATAGTAGCAGAAAATGAAGTAATTGCTGAATATAGCGAAAATCTTTACCAGAGATAAAATTGTTTCTGAGGAAGCTATTATTCAAAACAAGCAAGTTACATATCAAAGAATTAGCCTTGGCAAATAATGATAAAATATTTGAAGATATGGATATCCAAGAATTTAAAAATTTATTTAATGAACTGCACAATGAAAATAAAGATAATAATTTGAAGATAATATTATATGAACCTCCAAAAGAAATAAAAGATCTACAAGAAATTAAAAAATTAATTAAAGAGAATCATGATTCAACATAATATGGTGGACATTGTGGAATAAATAAATGTATAAGTAAATTAAAACAAAAATATGTATGGAAAAATATGAATAAAATGATTAAAAAATATATAAATATTGCGAAGTTTGTAAATTTGAAATAAATTAGTTTAAATTTTAAGAAATGTAATTGCTCACAAAATCATTTCCATAATTGTAGATTCAATATTACCAAAATAATTTGAAATTAAAATTAAATAACATAAAATTGCTGACCTAACATTATGTGTGGTCACACTTTCAATTGCAAACATCTGTTTATTTTTGTATCGTATTACATCCTTCGTTTAGATTTTTAACTGTTATGATTTGTGAATGATTAATTATACCCGTACGATAGGATCGGGTATAATAAAATTACTCCTCCGTTTGTAACACCTCGAAATAAGCGAGCTAGATATACCTTCAAAGGCATGGATCGGATCAGAAAAAAATTCTAAGTCGATTGAGCCATGTCCGTTCGTCCGTCCGTCAGCACGCTAACTCAAAAACTAAGAAAGCTAGAATCTTGAAATTTACACAAAATATTCTAGGAGCAATTTGTGGTTTCCCTATTTTTTTTGGTTGAGTTCCGACCAAAACTTCGGGTAGCTCTCGAACACCTAACTTTTAGATCCCCACATTTTTTTTGAAATAGAGCTATAAAATTTTAACTGCTGTCACAAAAATATTAATTTTATTTTTAATAACTTTTTTTTGTAGCCCCACCCGTTACGGAGCAACAGCTCCCCAAAGGTTAAAAAAAGCTCTATATTTAAATTGTTATAGCACAAGTTGTATAAGGTATATCTTCATTTTGAAAACGGCAAACGATTACTGCTTTTATTAGCTTTAAAAATATATATACAATAAATACATAATTGTGGCATACGGTCTCTTAATTTGCCGTTATGCGAAACTAAAATTTTGCAAAATCCTTTAACCCTTCTATCTTCTAAACGGTTTAAGCTGGAAACTTGAAATTTTGACAGACGTTAGACCTTTGAAAATAAGTATGAGCCATTTCAGAAATTTGTTTTGTATTGTGCTCCCCGTTTAGGAGCTGTAAGGGGTCAAAAACTGAATATTTCCTATTTTTAAACATCCTATTTTTCCTATTTTTGAAGTAATACACAAAAATTAAAGCTTTAACATTATACTCTTATTTCTGTTAACAACTTTTTTTAATAATATGGGGTTACTTTATAATTGACGAAAGTGTTACTTGATTTTTTCAAATTTTCTAACAAATTTCTTTAACGAATTTTTTGCATTTTGTTTTACTCGATAATTTGAAATTGTTGAGGATATAATGCGTAGTACAAAAAAATAAATAAATAAATAACATAACGGTTGCTTGAAGAATTTTTTTATTTATATGATATTGATATACATACATACTTATATAATATCATGTTTATTTACATATCTTATATGTCACTGATGAATGAATGATAAGAGTATAGATGTATATTATATAGCGCCGTATTTACATACATACATATATGTATTTTATTGTACTTATAAGAAATTATTCTCTGAATGGAAATATTTTTAAAGAAATATTGCAATGTATGGCGATATACTTATAACAATATAAATATACTATGTACGCATTAATATAATATAATATTTAAGATTATATTTACTATTTTGTGCTTAGTAAATTTAATATACATTTACCGCCTTGTATTAAATAGTACTATAGAATATTTGAAAAAGTTTTGGATTGATAATCGTTATGTGGAAGGTTAAAATCTGCTTTTGAGAATGTATAAACATATAGTTTGAATATATGTACAACCCATAGTTCTAGAAATTATAAAATTCACCCAAATTATTTTAAAATACTAAAATATTTAAAAAATAATATTGTAAGCAGAGTGACAGGCTGTGAACATACTGACGGTTCGTACGGGTATCTAAGAGTTGACAAAGGCAACTGTATTGTTCCTCGTTTTTATATGCAATTATATTTTTGGTAATATTTTGGTTAATTATCACATATGGAAATTGTATTGTAGAAAGGTACTAGGTCAATATATTATATTGCATTTTTGTCCCAAATAATTTCTATGTAACAAAGCAATTAATTGTTATAATTTATTGACTTTGATAATTTTAGTATTAAGATAATGCAAATTAAAATAGTATAAATAGTAACATTTTTGAAAATAAAAATGAGAACTGGATTCAAATCCGAATAGTTTTCCTGAGCAATTAATTTTGCTTGCTTTATTTTATTACTTTAAATTTATTTTGTCTGAGCAAAAGTTTTATTTCACTTTTATTAATTTAAATTAAAAGGTTTGCCTTAGCCTTAAAATAAGGAAACGGCAACTTAGTTTGCCATATTGATCAGCGGTTACTGCGCTGGATGAATATACGGTAAATTGTATGTGTGCCATTAGGAAAGACTAATTACGACGTTGCATTCTTTTGCGGATGAAATGGTAGCTGAACTTCGTATCTACTATCTGATAAGCGCCTATGAGTTTGTGAAAAATGCTTTTCACATGCTGCTTCTTCTTCGGTTAATAATTTTTTTGAAGATATTTCTTCTAATTCCCAAAAATTTTCTCAATTCATCTTCTGAATTTATATGTATATAAAAATTTGAAATGGCACTTTTATTTTCTGGTTAATGATGGATCTCTCCTGTCAAGATCCATCCAAAGATGGTTTTTTGAGCAATGGGTGTCCCCTTGGGAGGGACTCCTTTTGACACCTTCCAGCATTGTTTGGTTAAAATCATCCGCACCCAATAATAAATAAACTGGTGCCGGATTGTTGAATTCTGGATCAGCTAATTCCAAATCGATAATGTGCTTCCACTTATGATTTTTGATATACGTATTTGGCAGAATTTTTGTTAATTTTTTCATGTTTAATCTCTCATCGTCAATTTTTAGATTTCCATTAATCGGCTTCATGTTGAAACTGGCCCTTTTATTAATTTGGTATAAATTTTCTTGACCTATGCCTTGAACAGTCACACTGACAGATTGTTTGCGAATTTCTAAGCTTTATGCTATTTTTTCTGTTAGGAAAGAAGCTTGCGATCCCCGATCTATCAGACCCCGTACTATCGTTTCCTCCGCAGACGGTCCAACTATTTTCACGAGTGCTGTAGCCAGTATTTCTTTTTGCAACGTATGATCCAAGGTTGTTTGATGCGACACATTCTGTAACCCTTTGATATTCTGGGCTTTCCGAGTTGGGTACACACTTATTTGATCTGATATTAGGAAAATTAGTAGAATTATTGTCCAGATTTGGATTTCTCGTCTGTGTTGGAACATTGGATGTTGACACGTTCGAGTTGAGATGCAACAATGTATGATGCAATTTTTAGCAATGGCGACATCCATGCTTGCTAGGGCAACTTTGCGACATATGTCCATGTAACAGGCAGTTCCAACATAGCCCCTTGTCTCGAATGACTTCCACACCAAACTTCCAAATGACCAAATCCCGAAAATTGGTTGCATTTCCTTAGCAGATGACCACCTGCGCATAGTGAACAAAGAAACATTCTTTATCCTCACTCATCGCTTGTTCCCATAACTGATGCCTCTGGGAGGGTAATTTCTGCACTGTGAGGTATTGTTATAGGGTCCCATCCATCTACATCGATACCTAAATTTTCCAATGCTAACATACATTCGTTGGTAGTATCTAGCAATTTGCGAATATCGTGTGGAGTTGTTGGAGCGCTCTTGTTGAAGTACGGGCTGCGACAATAATTTTCTCAGTTGTGTGTTGACCAACATCCTTTTATTCTAATACCGATCATTTAGAATGTCCCACGCTGCTTGGTAACTGCAATCTGTTACCTAAAAATGGCGTATTAAGTTCTCTGGCTCACCTGATAAATCTAATTTTAAATACTGCAGCTGCTGAGCTGGGGACAAACTTTCATTCGCGTGAATTAACGGTGTGAAAAGGTCGTGAAACCTATTCTCCAGCAAATTTTTCCAACGATATCTTGGGTAATTTTATGTAGTTGTGACGCTGCTCCTTTTATTGTTGTGTGGTGTCCAACAAACTCGAATTAGACACATCTTTAGTCTGGACATTCATTCTGTTTGAAATATCCTCGTAAGCAGTTAGAACCAGCTCCTGTACGACTCCATAATGGTCTTCTGTTACGTATTCCTTTCGGTTGAATTCCATTTTCTGCTGACCTTGTACGGCATTTAGTAACTCTTTGTGTTTCGTCTTGAAGTCAACCCACGCTTCTTCTAACTCTTCTAGTAATTTTTTATAATATTTTTAATATGATGGTTTTTCCTCTATTGAAACTAACCACAAGCGCTTCGATCATCCCATTTTGAGATAA
Source organism: Poecilobothrus nobilitatus (assembly GCA_947095535.1). Taxonomy (NCBI): domain Eukaryota; kingdom Metazoa; phylum Arthropoda; class Insecta; order Diptera; family Dolichopodidae; genus Poecilobothrus; species Poecilobothrus nobilitatus. Next base: position 144,723,811 of record OX352774.1, on the reverse strand, counting down.
TTGAACCTTAAACAACTTTTCCATTTTAGTAGTGTTTTCGGATTTTAGATTGTATGTTTTTAATAATGTATAAAAAATGGTTTTTTTTTTTGTTAAATATATATGATTATGATTTAGTGCTATTTTGATATATAAATATATATAGTGATTTATAAATATATAAAATGTATGAACTTACAGTTTTGATTCTCCCGTTGGCTGTATCAGTACACCGATTACCGTACCGATTTCCGCTAACCGTTATTACCCATCACGTAATTCGCGTAAAAAGTTATTTTTATCACTGATTGTTAGTTTATATTGTAAATTTAAATATTGTCACTGTCTTAATGTTTAAAATGTCAAAAATCTTAATATTCCACATGGTCACTAGTTTTAATAATTTTAATTATTTTTTATTTTTTGGAGTTAATTTCACATTTTAGTATATGTTTTATTTTTTTTTAAAACGTTCATATAATTTTAATTTTCAAAAAAATTGCACTATGATAATTCAATTTAATTTCATAATTTAAATTAATCAGGCTCGAAGGACCAAATATTTTGTGCACTACAAAAATATATATACATATGTTTATGCACAGTAATCTTTCTAATCAAATAACGTTCAATTTCATCTTATATGAAAGACGCACTGTTATAAAAGTTTTTTAAAAATTAAAACGCACTGTTTTTTTTTTTTTATTTTAACATAAACGCACTGTTTCTTTTATTTTCGATTTTTTGTGAACGAGTGTTACAATTTCTTTTAAAATTTGTATTTTTATAAACTCAAGTTAAGCGGTTTAACGATTAACGTTTAACTCGAGATCATTAACCTTCATATTATAATATTCAAGTAAGCTATACATATTATTAGAAAAAAAGCTATACATATTACCATCTGATTATTACATAAGCAAGCATATAAAGTTACATGATAATTGAAATTGATATTGAAATTTAAATGTTTAGTTAAAATTAAATGTTGGTAGTACTGACAATCAATAAAAATTAATTTTGACATTAAAATATTTTTGACAAATCAGAATATTTACAAATGGAAATATACAAATTAAGTATAATTTATACATAATTTATTTCAAATTTAATAAATTCAAAAATTTTAATTAATTGCAGTTGTTGATGTCCAAAACAGATGCTAGATCCACCGATGACGACCCCGATCTGTTGCTGATGTTGCTGAATAATTTCAGATAAGTATAAATTGTAGTAACCAAAAGATAATGATTCTTTGTGATTATTTTAATTTTATGATGACTGAACAATTAGGGTTAATTAAAATTACAATTTACCTTTAATAACTTTAATACATTCTTTTTAATATAAATTTGTTGTAATATGATTCGTATGAACTTAATGTAGAACATTTTAAAACATTTTTTGTATAAATTCATACTAACCTGCATTAACTATTTTAATTGAAAATATTTAACTAATGTTGTGTCAGCTAATTTAGTTGCATAATGTAATTGAAAGTATCATAATATTAACATAATTAAATTGTATTTAAAGAACGAATTTTGTATTAAATTTTATCATTAATAAAAGCTTAATTACAAGAAAACATTGTTATATTGTGAAGAAACATGGTCCTTCGAGTCGGATAATTCTATAGAACAAGTGTCTTTAGAATTCATGAAAAAAAAAACTTTAGAACTAGTGTCTTAAGTTTATATAACTCTATAATAAATTTATAACTTTAATTATAAAACGCTTATAATTATATCTATAGAACTAGATTCTTTAGAGAAACAAAAAACAATTTAAAGTAATACTGTAGAACTAGTGTCTGCAGCCAGAAAAAAAAAAAAATTCTTTTACAGGCTATTAGGCGATCTTCAATCAAGCTTATTTTCAAGGATCCAGTATCTTAATATTTCATTTTAACCACATCTTAAGGTTGAAAACATTACTGAAAACCATTACAAAACTCTTTTAAAACAAGGAAGATGGAAGGGTTAATTAAACATAAGAAAAAATTATATTTAAAGATTGAAAAGATAAACGTAAATTTTAAAAAGGACTCTTTTGATACAAAAACTAAAGAGTATGTGCAAGTCCGCATGAAAACTTTGAATGACTATTGGAAAATGGCTGTTGAAAATAATGCAGAAAAAATTAATTTGTTATATTTTGTTGCTATTGAGCTTTTCATCTCTTGAAGTTTGAAAAGATCTATTTCATGAGACTCAATTTCTTCGGGGGTTAGCATTGATCTACTCATAAATTGATATTTAGTAGACATTATATTGTCTTGAATTTTTTCTATTTCATATTTCAAAAGATTCATACTTGTTAAAATTTGTAAATATTGTAAATGTTTCCCTAATTTTCTTTGGTCATTTGCAATATAATTTGTGATTTGACTAATTATTAAATGATTTTGGTTTATATTATCTTTTAGAGAATTAATATTTTCTTGAATTATCGAGTTTATTTTTATTTAGTTATTAGAGTTGGATATTAAATTGTTTTTATTCTCATCGAGTGTTTTTACGTGGTTTTCGACTTCTATCCTGTCTTATTCGTCCATTGTCCCAAAAATCCATTTTAGGAATGATCCACCAATATCAATTAGTGATCTTTTATTTCTTACCGGAATTAAAGTTTTAAAAGAATGCTTTATTAATATTATTTTATTATTTAAGGTGTTATAGTAACCTTCGTTTATTTCTATTCAATTTCATTTGGTTTTCCATTATATTTATTATATTTTCGATTTCATTTAAATTAATTATATGTAATATTTTATTATAACCTACTATTATGTCAACATCTTCTTGTTGTGTTATTATATAACCAACTTCAGTATCCAGGTTTTTTATATTAATTACTGCTTGACATGGCGTTGTTATTAGTATTATTAATATTTGAGTATCTGAAAATTTTAATTTTCTTTTAATTCGAGTTGGATGGATGTTTTTATTTTTTAAGTTTATTATTTTGTTATGTTTTTTGTATGTTTTAAAATTGTGTACCTTGGAAGTTCTTTATACCCAACTATTTTAATAAAATTTCATCAGAATTTGGGTTTATAAAATCTTTCCTATTTTTATTGAGTTTTATCATAAGTTGTTCTTTTTGTCTTTGTGTTTTATTTTTGATGGATTCTGCGAGTATGTCGGATATTTTATTATTTAGAAAGTCATTTGGTTTTACGCCGGTTGTTGAGTGAATGGTATTGTTATAATTTTCTACGCATTTTAAAATTTTGGTTTCCGTACTACTATCTGGTTCAGTTATATTTAATATTCTAATGTGTTCTAAGGTAGTACCATGAACTTGTTCAATGTCTGAGTTCCCCGTATGGCTCCGAGGAGAAGTGAAATGGATTTCAATTTTCTCTTCTGCAGAGAAGAGAAAATTGAAATCCATTTCATGGTAAAATTATTAAATTCGTTGTCAAAAATAAACTTTTTTGGCTTTCCGAATAGAAAGTTTCTCATACTGAAACCTTGAATAATGGTTAAGCTGTGTCTGTCGTTCAATTAAGAGATGATAGGTGTTTTGTGAATATGTCTATTGCAGTAAGGAAAATTTCTTTTTTTAAATAAAAAACGTCAGCATGGATAATTTGATTTGGTTCATAAGGAGTTTAAGTAATATGATATATATATTTTATTGGGCTTCTGTCGTATTTAGCTAAGTTACAGACGGAGTAGTTGTTTATATATTTATAGAGAAAATGTTTTAATTTTGGGAAAATACTAAGCTTCTTTTATATCGCAAAAGTTTTCTGATGATGATTGGTGATTGGTATTTTCGTGGACCTCTTTGATAATTTCCAATAGTTTTTCTTCTGTTTCAATGTCTTCCGCTACTTTTGTACTTTTTACGAATTTATTCTTGGGTCATAACTAGATAGTTGGATTAATTTATTCTGCAAGATGTTGTATTCGTTATCGCTTAAGTATGAATAAACAGCGTTGGTACCCTTTTTAACTAGTTTTTTTAAAGAATCATTTAAATACGTTTCATTTTCATCTTCTCTTGAAATAAAAATTTGCCTATATTTTTTATATTTTATTTATTTATTTATTTATTTATATTAATATTACATACATAAATGTAATGCAATATTATTGAACCATCGGCTACCACTGCCATTATAGGTTTTTATACTATCATTAAATTATATACTAATATTATTTATTTTGTTTATAATATGTACTATATATTTATATTATATTTTGTCGTAAGGGGGTATGTGAAGAAAAAAAACACTTACGACCTGTGCAGGGATCGAACCCTCACTCCTTCGGTTAATACGCCACACGCCTACCAACTAGGCTACCGAAACTCCTTATATTTTATTAGTAATACATTAGATATTTTTTCTACAAGATATATTTGTATTAAATAATTATTGATAATGTTCTCTACAATCGGAATGTGATCGTCACTTTCATTTTCATTATTTTCAGTTTTTATATTATTCATTTCGTTAGTTGAGTTGTCTGAGAAAATCGGCAACTTTATTATCCTTTTCCTTAATATAATCTACAGTAAAATCGAATTCATTTAGTTTGATCCTCCACTTTTGGAGTTTTGAATTTGGCTCTTTAAGATTATGTAGCCAAAACAAATGTCTATGATCTGTTCTGATGGAAAATTTAGTACCGTAAAGATATGGTCGAAAATATTTTGTTGACCAAATTATAGCCAATATTTCTTTCTCTATTGTACTATATCGAATTTCGTGGTCATTTAATGTCCGACTTGACAATGAGATTGGATGTCCATCTTGAGACAGGACAGCATTTTCACTTGCATCGGTTGGCAATATAAATTGTTTTTTGAAATTTGTGTACTTTAAAATAGGATCTTTGGTAATAATTTCTTTTAGTTTTTCAAATGCTTCACTATATGTTAAATCATTGATCTCTTATAAATTTACTCTTATAAATTTACGGTAATAACCCGTAATGCCTAAGAAGCTTTTTATGACTTTTCTAGTAATTGGAAGCTTTAAATTTTTTATAACCTTGACTTTTTTCGGATTAGGTTTAATTCCTTGATCCGTTAATAAATGTCCAAGGTATTCTGTGTGTTTTGAAAAAAAAAACAACATTTGTCAATTTGGATTTTTAAATTATTCTCACATAACCTACTGAAAATTTTATTTATAGATTCTATATGTTCTATATCGATGTACTAAATATTAAAATGTCATCCAAATAAACAACACAGCAAACATTAATTGATCCATTTAAAAAATAATTTATAATTCTTTGGAATGTGGCAGGAGCATTCTTTAGTCCGAATGGCATCCTGACATATTCGTAGTGTTCTTGGGGTGTTGAGAATACTGTCTTGGCTTGGTCTTTCTCATTCACTAGGATTTGATGAAAGCTCTTAGCCAAGTTCAGTGTAGTAAAGTATTGGGCCCGACCCAATTTATCAAACAAAGAGTCAATATTAGATATGGGGTATTTCTCGTCAACAGTAATCTCATTGAGTTTTCTGTAGTCGACGACAATTCTCCACTTTTGCTTCCCGGAATGATCTTCTTTTCTGGGAACCACCCATATGGGTGAGTTGTATGCAGAATTACTAGGTTTGATTATTCCCTCATCTAACATTTCGGACACTTGCCTTTCTACCTCCTCCTCATGGACTTTTGGGTATCTATATATTTTCGAGTAAATAGGTCTGCTATTAGTTATAGGTTGGCCTTCTTGAAAGAAAAGGTCCTTATTTTTATAAATTAAATTTTATGTAACATCTAGTTCTTCTTCATTTAAATGATCAATTTTAATAAAGTTTAATAGATTTTTTGTGGATAAATTTATTGAATAAAGATTGGGAATTTCTTTGAAAGGACATGAATTTATAAAATTTGTTTTTTTTCCATTATTTCTATTGTATTATTTTCGAAACCTAATTTTGCACCAATTGCCCTTAATATATTTCGGCCTAAAATTGCCTCAAATCTATTATGGTTTAATTTTAGTATTTTCCACACCATGTCAGCTTCATGATTAAATTCTCTAGTAGTTTGAGTTATAATTTCTTCGTATATTTTAGTTTTTCCTATTAAAGTTAAAACTTCAATGGGTGTTTTTAATTTTTTTTTTTATAATATTGGGAAATAGGTTAGAATTAATTATAGAAATTGTGGCAGCTGAATCTATTAGACATTTAAATTTTTTTCCACGAATATTAAATTGAACTACTGGTAGAGAAGTTTCTGCCGACCCGAATGAAAATTTTGTTCCACATTATCTTGTTGTTTAATGTCAGCGCAATCCATAGGTTCTTGGGACTGATTGTTATTATAATTAGACATTTTTGAATTTTATATCTATTATTATTTCTATAATTATTATTATGGTAGTTATTGTTATTTTGGTAATTATTATTATGATAATTCTTATTATTTTGATAATTATTGTTATTTCTAGAATTAAAGTTGATTTGTCTTCTATTTATTGAACTATTATTATTGTAATTATAATTATTGTTAGAAAAATTATTATTACGATTTTGTGAATTAGGAGTACAGGATACATTATAATTTCTATTGGTATTTAAAAAATTGATACTACGATTTCTTTGGTTATAATAATTTGTAGTAGGGTTAAAATTTTTATTTTTATTGTAATTATTGATTTTATTGCTTGGGTTTAAAATATTAATACCCGTTTGAATGATCTCCTCATGGGCTTCTTCTAAACTTTTTATTACTTTAATTCGCAAAAACATACTGTCTTCGCGCGGCAGTTTGATTAAACATTTCTCAAGAATACTTCTTTCATTATTTATTGTACTAAATTCTATGGGACTATTTATGTCCAATTTATATTTTAAATTTAACTTATCTAAGATTTCTACTAGTGAATGATATAATTGACTAACATTTTGATATTTAACTGCATCTGCTGCTTCTTTTAACTTCAAATAGCTCTCCTTTACTCTAAATGATTTAATTGACTGTTGTTTTACATTTTGCCAAGTAATGTTGTTCAACCTTCGTATTGATATTATCCAAAGCGGCTGCTCCATGAATTTTGGATAATATGTTGGTTAGATAATTTTTTAAATGAATGTCTACTGTTAGCCCTATAATGGTTTCAACTTCCTTGATGTAATGTTGTAACTCATAGGTGCCATCACCGTTAAATGTTGGTACTGATCTTGCTTCGGTGATTAACTCCCTAAAAGTAATAGCATCAATTGACATGTTAAAATTTGTTTGAATATTAGTTAAAGTTTTTATGTTTTCTTTAGCTTTTGTTTTTTGAATTTTTTTTTTCGTATATTGGATATGGTGTTGCGGTTTTGATTCGCCTCATAAATCCTTAAAAGAAACCCAGCTCCACTTTTTGTTGGTATTTATTTTATTAAAATTTTTGTTGAAATTGGCCAAGGAAATCCTACCGACTGCGGTTTAATATTATAAAAAAACACTCTGTGATTTCAAATAATAATATTTTTGATTTATATTTGATTTTCTTTTTTACTGTAGTTAACAATCACTTTTGTTCTTATTTTTGTTATGTCAAGGAACACATAAAATTAATGCATGTGAAAAATTTAAGCTTCTGAATATACAACAAAGAATCGCAATAACAAAAAAGAATAATTTATGTGGAAACTGTTTACGGCTTGGTCATTTTACAGGTACGTGCACAAGTTGGTCAAAATGCAGAGTGTGTGACAAAAAGCATCACACCTTGTTGCATTTAACGCATCAAAACAACAATAATGGACCTGACAAGAAATTATCAACCGACACATCTATTCCTACTGTAAATATATGATGTGCTCTTACAATGAATCCTAATAATCAAATAGCTAATATTGCATAAATTATCCCTAAAGATCCAAATGTTTCTTTTTTCCCACATTCTTGACTAATATGAGAAATTATACTAAATCCTGGTAAAATTAAAATATATACTTCTGGATGTCCAAAAAATCAAAATAAATGTTGATATAAAATAGGATCTCCCCCTCCAGCTGGGTCAAAGAAAGAGGTATTTAGGTTTCGATCTGTTAAAAGTATTGTAATAGCTCCAGCTAAAACAGGTAAAGAAATTAATAAAAAATAGCTGTAATTACAACAGATCATACAAATAATGGTATTCGATTGAATGTATGCATATTAATAACTGTTGTAATAAAATTTATAGCTCCTAAAATTGATGAAATGCCTGTTAAATGAAGAGAAAAAATAGCTAAATCAACTGATTTTTTTTTAATTTGATTTCAGACAATATTACAGTATAAGAAATGAAATATATTATTTTATATCTAACAATAATTTACTTAAAAGAAAAGAAAAACAATAAAAAAAAATTTTTTTTATGTATAAAACTACATGTAAAATTAAAATACAACTACATATTAAATAAAATATATAATGTAAAAAAAAGCTAATTAAGTAATACAAAATAAAAACAATTAATTTTTTTAATTTCTGAAACTGCGTATGTGCCTCTTTAGTGAAGACTTAAACTTATCTATGTTTTTGCAATCTTTAATGTATTTAGGTAATTTGTTGTATAATTTTATTGCACTATTTTTAAGTTTATGTTTCTAGCTATAGCACGGTGGTTCTAGCTATAGCACGTTTAATTTAAATCTATTCCATGTGTTATAGTTGTGTATTTCTTTTCGTATACTTAGCATATTTGATTTTAATTGTTTGTTCACTATTTTATGAATATATTTATATTTTTCGAAATAGATCAACTGATTAATATCCAATTCTTCTGTGTCCATGTGTCACAGTGTTCTGTGTCATGTTTTGTGCTACACCTCATATCCATCTTAAATAATATTTTAAGTGCTTTATTCATAATTGTACCTATTTGCTTTAGATGAAAACTTGAACAATGACTCCAACTTGTAATGTTGTATCTTATCTTTGATAAAATATAGCCATTATAGATAAATTTAGCCACCCTTTTAGTTGTTCCACCTGATCTTCGTATTGCCATTATTATTGGGAGTATATTGTCTTTTATTTTTTTGACGTGATTGTCCCATTTAAGGGTATCGTCAATTGTGACTCCCAAATATTTTATATTTTGTGCTCTGCTAAGAGGAATATTGTTAACTTTTATGTTAATTTCCTCACAGCTTTTTAGTCTAGATCTGAATATTATATAATTAGTTATTTTTGTGTTCATAATAAGTTCATTAACATTCAACCAATTACTGTAAGCCTTTAAGTCGTTATTTAATACAGTTTCTAATTCACTTAGTGTGTTTGCTTTGGCAACAATATTAGCGTCATCAGCATATATATTATATTTAGATGAGATGTTACTATTTAAGATGTTCATGATGTGTAATAGATATAAAAGAGGCCCCAGTAATGAGCCTTGTGGTACACCAATTTTTAAAGGAAGTTTATCACTTAGTATACCGTTGATTCTAGCACATTGTGTTCTATTTGTTAAATAATCCTTTGCTAGATTTTTGGCAACTCCTCTTATTCTCATATTCTCAATGACATTTACAAGTTTTTCATGATTTGATCTAATGTTGTGCTTATAGCATAGGCAGCTAACTATTTTTTATAAAACCATACTGATTGTTATCAAATTCAATAGTTTTATTTATAAAAGTTCTTATTCTTATATTTATTATTTTTTCAAAAATTTTACTTATAGAATTAAGTAATGATATTGGTCTGTAATTTCCACAATAAGTTTTCGAACCACTTTTGTAAATCGGTGTTATTATAGTATCTTTTAGGCAATTTGGAAATATACCCATATACCCAGACTCTTGTTTACCATGTTTGTTAATGGCCTTTTTATTGTAAGGGCCATTGCTTGTAAATCTTTAACCGTGATATTGTCCATTTCGGCGGCTGCATGTTTATTTAGTCCCATTATTATGTTATATATCTCATTTTCATTTGCAGGGTCCAAGAATATTGATTTATGGTTCATTATATTCCTTATAGTAGTTGTATTGGTGTTCTTCATTTTGTGTTCCTTTATTATATTTTCCCCTATTTGGTTGAAAAATTTATTTATGATTGTTACTATTTCCTTATCATTTTCAGTATAACCTCCTGTATCATTTTGTATTCTTTTTAACTTCATTTCTTCCATCACTATTATTATTTTTTATTGTGTTATTGATCACGCTCCAGATTTTTCTTGAATAATTTCCAACTTCCTGTATGCTTCTTTCTAAGTAGTCTTTTTTTGCTTTCCTTATTAACTCTACAGTTTGTTTTTTGGATCTTATGTATTTAATTTTTTTGTCTAAATTATTTTTATCTTTTTTATAGGCATCATAAAGTTTTCTTCTGATTTTCATGTTGTACAGTATCGTTGTATTCATCCACTGATTGTTTGTAGTTTTTATGTTTTTATGTTACAATGTTTTAGTACTTATTTCTTTAGCTGTTTGTAAAATTTTTTGCAAGTGTTCAATTTCATCCACATTTTCTTCTTGAATTTTAGAGCTTATCTGTTTTAGCTTTAGTTATTTTTATTATTGATTTTTTGATAAGCATAACCTATTTAATGTATGCAGTAGTTGTTTTGTGATCAGAAAGCTCAATATTTTCTAATTTATATGAAATATCTATCTTATCATTGCAATTGGAAATTATATGATCGATCAAGGTATTTGTATTTAACGATTCTCTTGTACCTTCAGTTTTATTTTTAATATTATATTCCGAACTTGATTCTGCAAAAATTGTTAATTTGGACAATTTCTCTACTTGTTTTTCTATGTGTTCGATAAAAAGGTTGTCGTTTTCGTTTGGTGCTTTATAGAACGAGCCAATTTTGATTTTTGGTGTTGTATTTAGTAACTCAACAATGGTAAAGTTGTATAATTCAACTTGCATAATTATGTTAAAATTTATATCATTCTTTATATATATAGCTATACCTCCCCCTCTGTTTTTGTTTCGACAATTGAAAATAACTTTATAATTTGGTAAGTTGTAGTAATCCTTTTCATTGTCGTGTATCCAAACTACATTCAGTATGACTATATCTATATTGTTAATTTTCTGAATAGTTACCTCTAATTCACAGAATTTGTTTCTTAAACTACATATATTTACGTATAGAATTTTTAAATGATCATTCTTTAAAACTTTTGTAAGTTCCATCAACTACCAATCATATAGTTCTGCCAAGACTATCTTATTTTCTGCAAATGCTCTCTGTACTTGTTATGAATATGACTTCTATATGTTTTAAGATCTTTTGAAATATCTTTGAATGTGATTCCTATATTTTCATGATATTTATCGTACAATTTATGTAAATCTTCATAATCAGTCGGTAGTTCTTCCTGATTGATAAGAACTATAATATTTGTTTTTGTTATACCATCATAACATATATCATCTTGATCACGAAAAAATGACAATTATAGTATCACGTTGTTGTATATTCTGTGATCAAGTAATCTTCAGAGTACTTATATATTATCACCATTTTAAACTGCTGTTTTTGTAATCCTAACAATCGGAGGAAGCATAGGATCAATGAATTTATTTTTACTCTCCTGATTTTGTTTATTATTTTCCAAGTTTATTGTGTTTCCTTTAATTCAATTTGCGTATTTACAATTTGCACTAGTTTGCGGTTTTTGAATTTGACTATTACGACTGCAATTACTAATGTTACTGTTATTGCCGTTACTATTTCCATTGTTTGATTTATTATTTTTACTATCATTATTTTCATTATTGTTATTTTTTATGTTAAAATCGTTATGGTTTTCAGAGATTATAACTTGATTATTGTGGCAGCTATTACTAAATTTATTATTATTGCTGTTACCATTTTTGTTGTTGTTACTATTATCATTAATATAGTTAGTTTTATCACTATTGTTAATATTATTATGATGCTTGGATATTGAGTTTCTCATAGTCCATATTTTGGGAATGTAGCTTAATGTATTTTTCGATTTTGTATTTGTTGCAGTTTTGTGTATTTTAACCTTTTCAGCTTTTGAGCTATAATATTCAATTTTGCTATTTATAGTTTCTTTTATATCAGAAATATAGCTTTTATATAGAAATATATTAGTGGTATATTCTGATAAGCTGGAGGCTTCATTATCAACTTTAATGTCAGTAGTACTATTTTTCTGATAATTGGTTTTAGTAATAAGGTTCTTTTCTTCGTTTTTATTGTCATGCATTTCCATTTACTTTAATTGCTAATATCCTATAGTTTTTTTTTTAACCCAATTTGTGTTGATACGCAGAACACAACTTACTGAAAGTTTTGTGGTTAACATCCACATTTAATTTTAATTTTTCATTAAATTTTATGCAATTAATACATTTATTGATATAGTCTTTACTACATTCACTGGTTTTATGTTCTTGGTGACACTTTAAACATGTTTCTTTGTTTGTACAGTTCGTCGATTTGCGGTTGAAACCTTTGCATTTGTAGCATCTTCTTATATTTATGGCATCAAACGCTTCACATCTTTCCCATCCTATACATACTTTTTCATTCGCTAGAATTTTTGGAAAAGTTTTCTTATCCACTTCACTACATTATATAATTCTTTGCTATATTTTTTAAACGGGTACACTTTTACTACTTTGATTTCACTCATTTCCATGAAACAATTTTGTTTTTTAAGTTTCTCAACCATTTCTGTTGTCTCAAATTTATTATTGATATGAACAATCTCGATTTGTGGTTTTATGTCTGTCGGTATTTTGATTTCGTATCTATCTTTGAATTGTTTTTCTAATTCAATTTTTATTTTTTCACGATCTTCAGCTGTTTCAGCTTCAATTAAAATTGCTCCATTTGTTTTATTTTCTATATTTTTAATTTTGAAATTTTTGGATCGACCTTCGTATTTAAGTCACTTTTTGTTTGTTGACTTTTTTGCTTACTTTTCGGTTTCACAAATAATGGTAATTCTTTTTTCATTGTCATTTCACATTTCTTTGTATTTATTACCATATCAGCAAATGATACTGTTTGACTCATATGTTTTTTTTTCATTAACAACTGTATTAATATTTTTGCAAGTCTCATAATTTTTTTTCATTGCACTCAAAATCGTTTTATTTACCTTATCGCTTTGGTTTATGAAAGCTTCAGTAATTTTTTCCATTTTAAGTAATTCCGTTTGTTGCTCTATTTTAATTTCTTCCAATCTTTTCATATAACTGGTTTCAATAGCTCTCAGCAGATTTATAATTTCTGTCTCATTTTTTTCAAATGCTTCTTCAAATTCATTTTTATATTCCTTAAGGTGTTGATTATTTTTTGTTACTGCACTCTCCATATTTTGTAAAACTAGATTCTCGTTTTGAATATACAATACGCAGTCTTAACAAATTAATTTAATGAATATCAATTTCACATATGCATTTACTTTAATATTTATTCGAGGGAATGCCATATTAGGTGTCCCCAATAATAGGGGGACTAATCAATTTCGAAATGCTCCAATTATAATAAGTATAACTAAAAAATTATAACAAAAGCATGAGCTGTGACGACTACATTATAAATTTGATCATCACCAATTAATGCTCGTGTATGTCCTAATTCAGCTCGAACAATAATACCAAGAGATGTTCTCACTATTCCTGCTCAAGCTCCAAAAATAAAAAATAATGTTCCAATATCTTTATGATTTGTAGAAAATAACCATTGCCGCGATTAAATGGCTGAACTTTGGCGTTAGATTGTAAATTTATTTATGGGAATTTATATCTTTAATCAGGCTTTATAGTCATATAAATTATATTAGACTGCAATTCTAAAGGAGTAATAATTTACTAAAGCTTAAAAGATTCATACCCTAAAATCGTAGTCAATTTTATTGATTTGAAATCACCCCAAGATCGTATTTGGGGATATTTCGTAAAAAGATGACCAAAAATACGGTAGTAGACCATCAAAGAACATAAGAAAAATAAAACAAAAAAATATTTTTTCATTCATTCAGTTCATAATTCATTTTCTTCGAACTGATTCTCTTTTTTCTCTAAAGTTTGATTTTATATTCTTACATACATACATATATACATACATATTTATCTATGCATCACAAACAAATGTTCTTATAATTTTAAAATGGAATTTTATAGATCTCGTAAAGAATAACTCTACACAACACATAGATAATATTTGAAGGCCAACAAAATTGTATTATAATATTGCAATTGTGTTGTAAATTGTTTTATTTTTTTTATTTTTTATTTTTTTCTTTTTCTTTTATTTTTTTCTTTTTTGTTTAGAAGAATATTTCTTCAAAAAATTAAAATATATTTTTGGATGGAATATTGAAATTTTCTAAAATAATGGTATTAACCTTTGCGGAACCACAAAGGTATAGTTAAGATCAAATTTACTTAATGTATAATTACATATACAAATTAAAGCTGGTTTTCATTAGACCAATATATCCACGAAAATGTTTGAGCATAGGCAGAACATACAAAAGTAATATGTGTTTGAAAGAGATTAAGCTAAAAAATAACCATGCAACATTTAAAAATATCCAAGAAAGTAACCATAAATATCCACGAATTACATATGTACGCAAAAATTGTATATCTTACAAAAAAATTTCTACTAGGTACCATGACATTTAAATTTTGAAGTGTCAAAAAAATAAACAAATATTGAAATTTTATTTTTTAGTGAGAAGCTATATTAAAATGACTATATTACGGTATAAAAATATTATTAATAAACTATGTATATTATTTTTAACAACTTTATAAATAAAAAATTTTAAATTTTTAACTAAATATGAATATAAACATTAATAAACTGTCAAAGTGTTGCTGTAATATTTTTTAATAATATAATTTTTTTCTCACTCTTTCCCACTGGTAGTGCACTATATTTTTCTCTTTCTAAAATTGCGACAATATCCATGAAATTTCTCATCAAAACCAGCTTTTATGACTATAAATAGATATATAATTCTTTCTAGATAGCAGAATTCTTAAAAGTATTTTTTGATATTGAATAAGGTAGCTACATATAGTTAGTCATATTAAAAATCAGAATTTAAAAATTTTAAAAATTAAGAAGGTATTTTTTAAAAGAAAAAACATTCTGCACAAAGGAGTTAAACAACTTACCATATCTTTACAAAAAAAATTTAATTAAGAAGATACAACTACATGAACAACAAAAAAGTTATTTTAATGCACGATATTTATAACAACGCCTTTACACTTATAAGCCGGAACATTCAACGAAAACTTTGAAAAACAAGGCTATTTGTGAACAAAATAAATTGAATATTCCGATCCGGCTTGTAAGATATTTAGGCTTTGATATTAAAATATTTTAAAATTTTTTATGAATATTTTTTTTGTAACTGATGTATGGATATACATACATATCTAGAGAGATATTCCTCTCGTAACACTTTTAAATTTTATTTTGAGAATATAAAATATAGAATACAGATATTCGTCTTGTAACACTTTTAGAAATTATTAAAAAAATTTGAGAAGTTTGTTCCATATTGGTATTTTAGTACGGGCAATTACTTGTCATGTGACCAAGCTTTAGCCCAAGTTTTTTCGTTGCTAGAAATAACACCTCATAAACCATTTTGTAATTATAATAATAAAACATTTTTTGCTTATTCGATTTTCCCCATCTAATTAAATCTCTTAGAAATACATTAATGGATTCAGATTTAAAAACCTCAGATGGTATTAAAAGATTGAAAGTTCTCAGGAAGTTCCAATAAATTGAAAAACTAAGATGTGTACCAAATTAACTAGATAACATAGTAATCCAAATACTTTTGCAAAAATGAGATTTAAATTAGCAACACAAATATTTAGTAGAACAGTGAGTGCCGCTATTAGAAAAATTATTGAAACGTCTGGTTATAAAAGTATTACTAAAGAAGTTGCAAAAATTTTGTACATATTAGTATTTGATAAACTTTTTGATTGTCTCAACAGTGGATCATTATATTCTTATAATAAAATAATAAGTAAAAAAAATAATTTTTAAAATACATATGCTTTTATCGAAACTGAATTCGCCCCCTAAAAAGTAGAAAATAAAATTGATTGCAAAACTTTAGCTTTTTGGACTGTTATAATATAAAAGTGAGTTGCTAGTGCAAGCATTTTGGACTGTTATAATATAAAAGTAAATTGCTGGAATAAGGTTAAATAAAAATCTGCGAAATTTGAGGTTCGTGTTTCTTTTTTATTCCAGCAATTTACTTTTATATTATAACAGTCCAAAATGCTTGCACTAGCAACTCACTTTTATATTATAACAGTCCAAAAAGCTAAAGTTTTGCAATCAATTTTATTTTCTACTTTTTAGGGGGCGTATTCGGTTTCGATAATCCAAATGTGGATAATCCAAATGTGGATAAAAATGATATGCTAACTTATTTATTATATTTGAATTGTAAAATGATTCATTTATTCAATTATTTTCATAATAATTTATTATAAATGTTGAAAATGCTATTCGTAAATAAAAAAATAATGTAATAAGTGTTGTACAAATTATAATAATAGTAAGAAATATTTGTATATTTATAGTTAAGTATAGAATTCTAATTCATTTAGGTAAAAATCCTAAGAATGTGGGGAGTCCTCCTAATGAAAGTAATTTAATTATTATTAATAATTTAGTTGTTTTAGTGGTAAATATTGAAGAAAATATTTGATTAAAATGAAATACTTTTACTATATTAAAAGATATTACAATTGTAATTGCCAAGAAACAATAAAATAAGAAATATGTTAATCAAATATTTTCATTAATAAATATTGCTCCTAATATTCATCCTAAATGATTAATTGATGAATAAGCTATGATTTTACGTAAAGAAGTTTGATTCAATCCCCCTAAAGATCCTGTAATTAAAGAAATACAAATAATTCATATAATAAATTGATTTAATATAATATAAAAAATTAATATTAAAGGAGCTATTTTTAATTCATGATAATCCTTCTATTACTTCTGGAAATCAAAAATGAAAAGGAGCAGTGCCTCTTTTTAGTAAGAGAGCAGATAAAATAATTATTTTATTATAATTTTCTTCAATAGAAATTAAATATTATTATATAAATAATAATAGCAAATAATAGAATTCTTGATGCTAATGCTCGCGTTAAAAAATATTTTAATGAAGCTTCTGATGATTTTAAATTATTAATATCATTTATTAAGGGGATAAATGCTAATAAATTAATTTCTAATGCTATTCAAGCTCCTAATCAAGAATTAGCTGATACTGCTATTAATGTTCCTATTATAATAATAATTAAGAATAAAATTTTAGAAGAATTTTTTATAATTAAAAAGAAAAGGATTATAACCTTTATAGTTGGGGTATGAACCCAGTAGCTTGATTAGCTTATCTTTTTAAAAATTATATATTTTGGTGTATAATGCACACTTTTGATGCTTTAAGAGATAGTTTAATTCTATTAAATATAATGAATATAATTAATAAATTATATGATTTACTCTATCAAAGTAATCCCTTTTCAGGGAATTCATTTTATTTAATTATTTTTTTTATTAATATAATTTTAATTTAATTAAGAAATTCACTTTTAATTTTTATTTTTCTTTATTTTATTAATTTTGTCTTTTTACAATTTATTATGCTTAGGTTTTTAATGTACCTTACTTTACCTTATGTCTTAAGATCTTAAACAAAACTCAAATTTACAATGAAAAAGATCATACTTAAATACAAAAATTAAAACTAGGTAGTTAGAACTGAACCAATTTTGTTTTATCAGCGTTACCAATAAATAATCTAGTTTATGAATATTCCATTTAAGAATTTGTAATATTACAATATTGACGAAACTCATTTTCATAAATGAATACAGGTCATAATTATTGAAAATGAATTTTGTTATCATTGCATTTATAACAACGCGTGAAAGTATAAGCGGAAATATTCTTAAGTGGGTTTTTTATAGAAAATTTACTTTAGAAAGAGATAATATTTTTTTCCCAGATAAATAAAAATAGAATAGATTATTTAAAAATGTTAATTGTTAAGTTAAGTATCATTTTAGATAAAATATATTAGATAAAATATGACCACTTTAAGGTCTTATATTACTCCTCCATCCCCCAAAGAATTTGCGGTCTCCGCAAATGGTTTAGGCTTTAAATGTGATGGTGGGTAATTTTTCTTCAGTATTTATAGTTGGTTCGATTATAATTGGTTCAATTCTTCTTTTTTAACAGCTTTTTATTAACTTGGTTGGGTAAAGGATGGAATCTTAGAAGCCATTTTAAACACACTTCCCGTTGAGATAGAGACTTGAAATTTTCTTCATTAGATCAGATCCCGATGACAATACATGATTTTAAAATACTAATATCGAAAAACATTAGAGAAATTAGCTTAATTTCAAAATTAAATTTTCATACAAAGATATAACAGAATTTTTAACAGAATTATTACAGAACCAAAATAAAACATTTTATCTAAATTTACTAAACTCACCAATATCAATACCAATACGTATACGTAATACATAAATGTTTTTTTTTCTATAAAAGACTATTGTTTTTTATGTAGTCCATTGCATTGTATGCGTACATATACATAGGTACATACTTCAAAATATGTAATAACTAATAAATGTGCTTCGAAAATATTTTTGGTTTGAAAGATATGAATGTGTAAACAAATTAATGTGCAGCACTTGAGAACACAGTGTAAAATTTAATATGCATTTACTTAAAATTTAGTAAACAAGTGTTAAATTTAAGTTTTTTTCATCAAATCAATTGATTTTTAGTACCTATACATTTTTATTTATAAAAGCAATGTGTTTATTTATAATATTTATATAGATATGTGTTTTTCCTTTCTTAATTATAATTAAAATAGGGCTTTTCTTTCGAAACTCTTAACATATTAAAATCGCATATTATGGCCCTAACATTGATATCTAAATTGGGAGCTGCCTTTAAATTAAGATCTATTAGAGAATGATGATCTGCACCACTAATGCCTTTTCCTGAAGTATAAAAACTAAGAATATATTTCCAATTATGTAAAAACATTAAACAACCAAAAGAATGTATTAAAAATAAGAAATCCAGTCTTTTTTAAAAATAGTAAATAACAACAATATTTTTCTTTTCAATAACAATAATTATGAATTAATCATAAAATATATGTTATGTACATACATACATATATATCTACATCGTCTAGAAAAAGCAAAATAATTTTTTTTTTACTTCAAAAATATTAGCATTTAGAAGTAAGCAATTTAATATATTCTCAATTACATACTTTTAAAACCAAATTTTTTTACTACATATGTAGGTACAAACATGTACAAAAATGGTATGCATATTTTTATGTGTGCTGTACTATTAAAAATCTGCTAACACAGTCACACCAACTTCCGAAATTCCCAACTATTATTATTTAGTTGACTTATCGATTTATTATTTTTTAATATGTAGGCAACGGTTATATTTATATGAAAGTACGTTAAACATAAACGAACAAATAAAAATTTTATGTATGCATATGAATGGACGGTTAACATAAACGAACAAAAAAAAAATTTAGAATGTTCTATAGCTAATAATTTCTATTTTTGAAATAGACTGTATGCATAAATTTAATATTAAAAAAAAAAAAGAAATACTTAGCGTACCTAAATAACAGAAAACAAAAAAAAAGGAAAATGTAATACTGGAAGAAAAATAAAAACGAATAGAAAAAAAAGAGAACAAAAAATGTTACTTTGATTGTTTTTAAATATTTTTAAAGGCTATTTCTTATGTATATGTGCAGATCTGATATTTACCCACATAATAGATAGAAAAAAAGAACTATTAAAATGTTATGATTTTAAAAGAAAGAAACATACGTTTGATATTTCCGTACATAACAGAAAAAAAAAAAAAAATATTAAAATGTTATGTTATGAAAAGAAAGAAAAAACAAGGCAGTGTATGAATCAAAGTTTTTAAAGGGTCGCATTTTGAGTGGAAATAAAGAACATTATAAAATTGCAATATTTTTATTTAAATTTTGAATTTACCTATGCAACGTTTTCCTAATTTTTTAAAAATTTTGCCGCATTATGATATAATGCAACACTGAGAAGTTCAGCTCATAATATAGAATATAGATACATATGTATATGAATGAATATATGGCTATTTATGTATGTAGTTATAGATTTATTATTTTTTAATATGTAGTCAACAGTTACATTTATATGAATGGACGGTAAACATAAACAAACAAATTTTATGTATGCATATGAATGGACGGTTAACATAAACGACCAAAAAAAATTTCAGAATGTTCTATAGGTTATAATTTATATTTTTTAAATAGAATGCATGTATAAATTAAACATTTAAAAAAAAAAAAAAGAAATACTTAGCGTACCTAAATAACAGAAAACAAAGAAAAAGGAAAATGTAATACTGGAAGAAAAATAAAAACGAATAGAAAAAAAAGAGAACAAAAAATGTTACTTTGATTGTTTTTAAATATTAAGTCTATTTCTTATGTATATATTGTGCACATCTGATATTTACCCACATAACAGATAGAAAAAAAGAACTATTAAAATGTTATGATTTGATGAAAAGAAAGAAACATACGTTTGATATTTCCGTACATAATAGATAAAAAAAAAAATATTAAAATGTTATGTTATGAAAAGAAAGAAAAAACAAGGCAGTGTATGAATCAAAGTTTTTAAAGGGTCGCATTTTTAAGTGGAAAATTTTGAATTTAGCTATGCAACGTTTTCTTAATTTTTAAAAAGTTTTGCCACAATAAATTAATAATAAAAAAATTCAATATATTCTATATTATAACAGGTAATAATATAATTATAGACTGTGAGGGCAACTGTAAAAATTCAAAATTAAACAAGGATGATTTTTTTCCTTCAACACTTATATTTGTCGTTACTAAAAAGAATAAAATAAAATAAATAAAAAAAATTTTTAATAAAACTGCTTTTTTGAACTAAAAAGTCGAAAATAAATTTTTAATAGCAAATTTTTCTGTAATTTTCTAAACTATATTGTTACAATCGAGATTTCTTTGAAAAAGTTTATTTCAATATGTCAAATATATATACAAATATAAGTATATATAAGTTTTAAAGTTTGTGAAATTAAAATGGAGGCAACAAACGCATAACTATAAACTTATATTTTTAAATTTTGCCTCCAGCTTTTATATTAATTTCATAGACTTTAAAACTTATATATACTTATATTTATATATATATTTGACATATTGAAATAAACTTTTTCAAAGAAATCTCGATTGTAACATATAGTTTAGAAAATTACAGAAAAATTTGCTATTAAAAATTTATTTTCTACTTTTTAGTTCAAAAAGGCTGTTTTTTATTAATTTTATTTACATTTACATTTAGTTAATAATAATATTACAAAAAAAGGATTATTATTGAATTTACAATCATAAATGTATAATTTATTTTTCTTGTTTTAAGTTGAACATAGTCAATAATTTCTCTATTTTTAATAGTTTCTAAATTTATTTTTTCCAATGTTACATTATTAATTAATTTTGTAAAATGAACATGAATTGTGGGAATTACAATACTATTGGTGAAGTTTTCTATTTTATTAGTAAATAAAAGATCATTCATTTTTATATGACAATTTTTATATTTTATGATGTTGTTACCTTTGATAATAGTTTGTTGTTGTAAACAATTTTGTGTAAGTTGGGTTGTATGTAAATTTTTTGTAATAATTATGCCGTTAGAAATTTCTTCAATTAAACTATCGTTATTTATTCTTAATTTGCAAGTGTTAGCTGTTTCTAATATATTACGCAAACAGTTGTCAGAATGAGGTTTCAAATTTTTTACTTTTAACATTACATTGCCATCTTTATAGACTCTATTATTATTAACGATGACTTTTTCAATTTCGTAATCCAATTCTTCTTTTTGCTGGTTAGGGAAAGGAATTACCAAGCAATCAAAATAATTTTCCTGTGTAAAATTAGGTATGCTAATAACAAATATCAATGAATTACCTTGAATTAGCACACTATTTCTAATATATGGTAGGATATTGCTAGTGATATTGAATTTATTGACTTCTTCGTCAGAAAATATGTCATGAGGTAACACGTCCAGTTTGCTCATCAGAAGTATGTCAGAGTTTTTTTCTAATTGTTTAATAATTAGATTAATATCCGCATAAATTCTTAGCATTAATTTGGGTTTTTCTACAAGTAGTATTACTTTATTCGTTGTCATGGTAATGTTTTCTAAGTATTGATTAAGTTCTTGTTGTTGAACGTTAATGTGGGTGGTTATTTCGCCTAAATGCCTTATTAAATTATTATTTACAACAACTTGTTTATTTAGTTTGTCTGTCATTTGTAATGTATTGTCATCCAAATTTTTTAGATGATTGAAAATTTCTTCACCGTCTTCGGAGTCCATATTTCCCGAAATGAATTTTAGGCCAGTACCTAATATATTTAATAGGCCACGTTTTACGCGAGTTGCTTTAGTAGCACGCGATGTAATTATTCTAAGATTATGTTTAGCAAGAATTAGTTCACGATTAAAAATTTCAAAACCACTAGTTTTATCGGTTATATATATTTAAAATTTTAAGGTTGTTTTCAATAGTATTAACGGCTTCTTCATACTGACTAAGGTTAGTAATATGGAGGAACTTTGTGTAATAGTCCACTATGAGTCTTTCGTTCAATCTTAATAAAGCGAAACCATGATCGTTATTGATGTTGTTAATTTCCAATAATTGTCCTACTAGAATTGGGACTAGATACAGAGAGATCATGATGAAAAACATCTAGAACGAGAAAAGAGAAATTCATTTTTCTTATTTTTGGTGTTTAAATTTTCGATTCTGTTGCGTGATAGTGTACCGTGTTTTTCTATTATTACTAGTGTCAATGATGTATGAACCATTTTTAGTGTATTTACTTAATTTTTTATACTTTGGCTTATTCTTTCCAATGTCTCTGTTTCTGACGACATTTTCATAGAGCTTGAAATTTTTATCCCGTGATTTATTGAGTTGCTCGATTTTTGAATTTTTGTTCTCTTCGAACTAATTCGCGAGCGAACGGATATCTTCCCGGCAGAAATTCTTTTGAATGAAGTCAATGGGACGAAGCTTAGTTGTTGAGTGGATAGTATTATTATAGATTCCGATAATCTTAAATATTTTGTCTTCAAAATCCTCACTTGAATTTGCAACTTCAAGGATTCTGAGATGTTTGTTAAGAGTCCCGTGAAGTCTTTCAACATCGGCGTTCCCTGTCTTACTACCAGGTGTAGTAGCATGTGATTCGATATTATTTTCTTTTAAAAATAAGTTAACGGAATTATGTAAAATACAGCGTTCATTATCGAATACAATTTTTTTCATTTTCCCAAGAAATTGGATTCGTTCCTTAAGAACTTTTAAAATTGACATCCAGTTTCTATCGTCTAGTTTATGCACAGTTGCATATTTACTAAACTTATCAATTGTGGTGAAGTACATCACATTTCGATAAGGAAACCAGATATCTACATGCACGATTTCGTTGAAGCTCAGAGCCGTTTCAGTAATTTTGAAAGGTATTTTCACAGGGTGTCGATCATGTTTTGCCAATAGACAAACTTCGCAATTATAAATTAATTTTGTTTTTGTTTCTAATATTTTTGGCCAATAATATTTTAGTTTTAATTCATTATAAACTTCGCAAACTCCTCGGTGATTTTTACTCAGATGTTCTTCTTTAATTATGGTTAGTATCTTGTCATTATCTGATACATCAATTAGCTTTTGCTTAGATCTGACTATTTTCAATTCTTTGTTTTTAGAAAAATATTGGTGATAAGCGTTTTGAAATTTATTGAAAATATCTTCATTTTCTGAATAAACACAGATAACTCCTTTGTTTTTCAATAGGGTTTTCAATATGTCACAAAAGTTACTATTCTCTTCGAACGTAACGTGATTTTGGACCTTTTGTTAACTATTTTAATAATATTTTTCTCTTTTGAGCCTTCGTATAAATAAATTTTGGTTTTATAAAGATTTATTAGTTTTCTTGTTACTTCAATTTCATTGACAGAATTAATTTCTCTATTAGTATCGGTATTAAATAAAACGTTTAATTGTAGGTCGTTTTCATTTTCTGAAACGAATCTACTCAAACCATCAGCGACAGTATTTTCTTTCCCTTTTAAATAAGAAATTTTGAAGTCGTATTCATTTAATTGAATTTTTCATCTCTGGAGCTTCATGTTTGGTTCCTTGATGTTACTTAACCAAACTAGAGGCTTATGGTCAGTGCAAATTGTAAAATGCCTGCCATATAAATAAACTCTAAAATACTTAACTGCCCACACTATAGCTACTGACTCTTTTTCTTTAGTGGAATATCGTTTTTCGTGTTCGTTTAATGTTGTTGAAGCATAACATATAGGGTGATTTGATTAGGTTAGGACTGCACCTATTGCAATATTGGATGCATCCGTAGTTAATGTAAAGTGTTTTTCGAAATCAGGTGGTTTTAATATAGGGTCACTAATAAGAAGTATTTTTAGTTTATTAAATGCATTAATATAATCTTTGTCTTTTGAGTCTATTTTTTCGGTCTTCTTTAAACATTTGATTAAAGGATAGGCTACTTTTGCGTAGTCTTTAATAAATTTCCTATAGTATCCGGTTATACCGAGAAATTGACGAATACCTTTAATAGTTGTGGGGATTGTTAGACTTTGTATAGCTTTAACTTTCTCGTTATCTGGCTTGATTCCTTTATCAGTTACGACATGACCCAGAAACTTTGTAGAAGTGTTAGCGAAATTACATTTATCTATTTGTACCTTGAAGTTAGTTTCCCTTAGCCTTCACAAGATTTTGTTAATAGATAGTAAATGTTCTTCGAAACTAGTAGAAAATATTAGTATGTCATCGAGATATACTACACAAATGATATTAATGAAATCTTCCAAGACGTGATTCATTAGTCGTTGGAATGTAGATGGTGTATTTTTCAGTCCAAATGGCATCCTTAAAAATTCGAAATGACCATTGGCGGTTGAAAAAGCAGTTTTGGGTTGATCCTTTGGATCCACCTCGATTTGGTGAAATCCCTTCGCCAAATCGAGGGTTGTAAAATAATTACATTTTACCAATTTGTCGAATATATTTTCTATATTCGGTATCGAAAATTTATAGTTGCTTCATTCAGTTTTCTATAATCCACTACAATCCGCCATTTTTGGGTTCCTGTATTATCTAATTTTTTTGGAACCACCCAAATTGGTGAATTGTATGGGCTGTTACTATGCTTTATAATCTTTTGTTCAAACATCTCTTGAATTTGTTTGTCAACCTCTGTTCTATGAATTTCAGGGTAACGGTATAATTTACTAAAGATGGGTATTTCATTTTGAGTTTTTATTTCGTGCTTTATTTCACACGTGAAGGAGAGATTATATCCTTCCCTAAAGAAAACGTCCTGGTATGAATTGAGTAAGTATTTTAGTTTTTTTTCATCTACATTGTTTAAGTGATTTTTAGAGTAACATTCTTTAGGTAAATTGTTTTGAAAGTATTCGTTGCTAAAAATATTAATAGAGTCATCTCTATAACAATTATTTGAATATATTTCTTCTTCTTCGTTGAGATAAAAAGGTATAGTTGCGGTTCGGGTTTTAAGAATTCTATTTTTATAATCTATTACGGCATTTACATTAACAAGAATATTATTTGCAATGATACCATCAAATTTATTATAAAAATTATACTCAACGAACTCGACTAGATAATTATGAGATTCTTTAAATTCTTTAAAAAGAGGGAACTTATAGCAGATGGGAGAATTTATAGTACGATTTAAGACATTTATGGATACTCCTTTTGTAGGAATTCTTCATTTAGGGTTACAATTATTGGGGTTTATAATGCTTATTTCAGCATCGCTATCGATGATGAAACGCAAATTTCTTACATTAGTTTTCACAACTATATAGGGTAATTTCCTTTTGAACCCTTTTGAAAATTTTGATTTTGTTGATAACTGTTATTTTTATAATTTGTGGCAACTTCCACAACGTCCATTGGCTCTGGCCTTGACCGTCTATTTGATGGGTTATTGTTGTAATAATTGTTGTTATTATTATGATTATTACGGAAAGAGTTATTACCAACAGTATTATTAAATCTATAATTAGAATTATAATTTTGATTATGGTTACCAGTATAATTAGATCGGTAATTATTATTAGAATTAGCAGTGTTAATTCTGGAGGAATTTACAGAGAATCTGTTTGAATTATTTCGAAAATTATTAAAATTTGTTTGATTGTTTCCATTCTGAAATCTATTTTGAGAAGTTTTATTTTTAAAGCTATTACTATTTTGATCGTAATAATTTTTTGATTGTGATAAATACCAAAATTTATTTAATAAATCTAAAGCTTCATCAATGGTAGTTGGATCCTTAAATTCTATCAAATTTTTTGCTAAGGGTGGGAGATTTTCCGTGAAATGGTTTAAAACCATTCTTTGATTATCTAGAATTTGGTCGGGTGTACCTCGATTATTTAAAACATAAGCATTATTTAATTTACAAAGTAAACTACTAATTGCGTCATAAAAATTTTTAACTGTAGTATTACATCTACAAAATTTTATTTCATCAATTATTTCGGGAATTGGAGTACGTTCTCCATGGTTCCTGATTAAAACTTGCTTAAGTTCAGGCCAAGTTGATATCGGAACATATTTACATAATTATTCAATAGCCTTACCTATGATTCTATCTTTTATAAATCCTATTATAACTGGTAGATAACTTACATTTAATGAGTTAATTGTGGGTACTTATATGTCTACACGAGCAAGAAAACCCGATAAGGCAAATTTTTATCCGTTAAATGGAGTAATATTATTAATATTACTGGACAAGAAATTTATCACTTGTAGTGTTTGGGCGTCCATGGTTAAAGAGGAAAAAAAATTATACTAAAAATTTGTAATTAAAAAAAAATTTCCTTTTAACTAGCAAATAAATCGAATTGAACTTGAAAAAAAAAAAATATTTTATAGAAATTTAATATCAAAATGAAAAAAAAAATATTTTATAGAAATTTAATATCAAAATGAAAAAAAAATAGTAATAAACTAACTTACAAAAAAAAAAATTTTTTTTTTTTTTTTATGAGTCAAAAAAAAATTAAAAATTATTACGTTATTACTTAATTATTCAAAGTTTAAAAAAAAAAAAAGATAACAACAACAGAAAAAATTTAAGCTTGGGAAAAAAAATAATTTATTTAATAAGAAATTTAAACAAAGAGAAAAAAACTAGTAAAATTCAGCAAAAATTAAAATTATTAAAATAATTTTTTTGTAACTTCAAAACAGATTCACCAATAGTATTAAGAGATTGATAATATTTAAAAAAAATTTTTTTTTTTTTTTTACTTAGAAAAGAAAAATATATTTTTACCGTACAAAAAAAAAAGGTCTCTTGCTGTGTTGTTGCTGTTGGATTAGTTGATTCCTGTTGAACTGATGTCTGGAGTTTTGTTTGTTGGATTTGGTAGAAATACTGGTCTCTTGATGGAAGTACTAGAGATGATTACCTTTATTACTGCTCTTTTTCTTATTATTTTTTTATGAACATTTTTTTCTCTTTTATGTGACGTATAAAAGGGTCTTATTTTTTTATTCAATAATATCCACAATATTTTATGTTTAAAATTTACTATACAAGTTTTATCTGGTCTGTTCTTTCTATAGACAGTAATTTTCCAGGTTAACATTTATTATTATCAAATTTAAAAAAGAATTTATTTTAACAGTTTATTATTTTTTTTTTTTCTTTTTTTTAATAGCTAGGTACTAGTTAGAAACTTTATTTAATTTTGTCTAAAATTTATTTAACCTTTTCGATTAATAGTTAATTAGTTATTAGTTTATAGAAACTTTATTTAATTTTATTTGAAATTTATTTATTAACACTTTTATCTTTTCGATTTTAAATTGTTCGCGATACGTTGTTAAGTGTTGAATACAAGTACACAAGTTTAATATCGTTCAACCAGACTCAGTTGAACTTTAAGCTTAGAAGTCTTTTGCAATATCAAAATGTACTCAACGTATCCTACCGACTGCGCCAATTTTAATTTAATTAAGAAATTCACTTTTAATTTTTCTTTATTTTATTAATTTTGTCTTTTTACAATTTTTTAGGTTTAATTTACTTAGGTTTTTAATTTACCTTACTTTACCTTATGTTTTAAGATCTTAAACATTAAATTTACAATGAAAAAGATCATACTTAAATACAAAAATTAAAACTAGGAAGTTAGAACTGAACCAATTTTGTTTTATCAGCGTTACCAATAAATAATCTAGTTTATGAATATTCCATTTAAGAATTTGTAATATTACAATATTGACGAAACTCATTTTCATAAATGAATACAGGTCATAATTATTGAAAATGAATTTTGTTATCATTGCATTTATAACAACGCGTGAAAGTATAAGCGGAAATATTCTTAAGTGGGTTAAATATTACTTAAAATTATTTTTAGTTGAAATTGTTTTTTATAGAAAATTTACTTTAGAAAGAGATAATATTTTTTTCCCAGGTAAATAAAAATAGAATAGATTATTTAAAAATGTTAATTGTTAAGTTAAGTATCATTTTAGATAAAATATATTAGATAAAATATGACCACTTTAAGGTCTTATATTACAATATAAAATTTTATTTATTTAAGATTTTAATTTTGTTAATTATTTTTAATTTTAGATTTATTTAAAATAATGTTTTATATAATTGATTAAAAATTTAATTTATATAATATATCTAATAAATTTATATTATATATACATATTATCTATTATTATTGAATTTATATTAATATAAATTATATATATATTATAGAGAATCACTAATATATGCATCTATATAAATTAGAAATAAATAAATATATATAGATTATTTATATATATATTAAATATTTATATTATATTTATATTATCTATTATTATTGAATTTATAGTAATATAAATGAATATATTATAGAGAATCATTAATACATGCATCTATATAAATTAGTAATAAATAAATATACATAGATTATTTATATGTATATATGTTAAATATTTGTATTATATGTATGTATGTATATAAATAATGTATATTTATATTAAAAAAAATATATATATATATAATTATTTATAATATAATAAATTTATTTAATATATAAATTATAAATTATACTAAGTTAACTATAATTATTATAATAGTTAAGGGGATTAAATATAAATATATAATTATAATAAATTAGTACATGTTCAATTGAAAACAAGTTTATGAGAATAGTTTGAAGCACTTAATATAACTACATGAGTTATAGTGTTAAGTGTTACATTAGTCCTTAATCTAAACAATAATTTTTATAGGGGGTGTATGATTTACATACATACTAAATTCAGCAATAAAAATTACTATTGATAGATACTATAGAAAAAATAAGATAATTCTATATACTAAAAATTTGAAAATATACAAAAAAAAAGAAAAAAAAAAAATTTATAAAAAATTTACTTATTTATAAAAATTGAAACAAAAACTTAAAAATGCATAAAACAAAATTCATAAAATAAAAACCAAAAAAAAAAATATTTTACTTAAATTCATAAAATTTGAAACAAAAACTTAAAAATGAATAAAAATTTAATACAAAAGTTTTGAATAATTAAGGATAGGTATAGCAAAAACAAAACAGGTAAAAGATTTATTGTAATACACTAATAATAAAGCTCTGAAAATGATGACCCATATCCAATAACCATAGTTTTAGTTTTCGGAATAAAGTATTTTTATTACATAAAGAATTAATTGAATTAGGTACTTTATTGTATAATCTACATGATACAATAGAGTAGGACTTACTGCTTAGATTATAGTTTTCATTTGAACGAAGACTCAACTCAATGCTATTTTTTGTCAATAATCTTTTGATAACATTAAAATAGTAAAGATGCCGAATTGGCATTATATTCAGTTGTTGAAACAACTCTAAAGAGTTATGTTGGCGATTTTTATTAGCTATTTTTCTCACTACATATTTTTGTAGAATGAGAAGAGGTTTGATTTTATTATGGTATGCTCCATCCCAACAACATATACCTTATTGAATTTTTGAATGAAATATACCATAATATATCATTTTCAGTACTTTTTAAGAGCATAATTTCTTTAAATAATAAAACATTCCTAAGGTTGTTCTTAGGTAAGTTTTCATAGAGTAAGTATGCTTAACCCAATTCATATTTTCGTCGATTACTATACCTAAGTATTTATATTGGTTAATAGTCTCAATGTCAAAGCAATCGGAGCAACAAGTCTCATAATTTGCAAGTAGATTTTTTCAGTAACCAGTTTAAAACGGGCGCAGTTAGCAGTTTGAAATTTCAACTTCATATCCATAGGTTCCCACTTAACTAAATTGAAGTGCATTATTTTAGTTTTGCTACTTACGACAAGTTTATGCTTTGCAAACCAATTTCTCAATATATGTAGATCATAATTTATTTCAGCTGTTCGATTCATTGCATTATTTGATATATAGGAGAAAGCCAGGTCAGCAGCGAATGCGACAAGTTTACCAGAGAATTTTTGATCGAATATCAAGTTGACGTAAATTAAAAATAAAACAGGGCCTAGAACAGAGCCCTGTGGTACCCCCAGATAAATATTGCAACTCCTACTCATATCTTTAACTTTCACTCTTTGCGTTCTATTTTGTAGATAAGATTTGAACCAATTAAGAACGAATCCTCTAATACCAGCATTGTATAGTTTCGTTAAGAGAAGCGTGTGATCAACAGTGTAGAACGTCTTTGTAATGTCGACAAAAAGCCCCGCACAACACTTGCTTTCATCTAATCCCTTACTTATTGAGGTACAAATTTCTAATAAAGCGTCTTCGGTTGAGACCCCTTCTCTAAATACATATTGCTTTTGAATGAAGTAATCATTTTTATTTCAGAATTTCACTATTCGTAATTTTACCACTTTTTCAAATATCTTGGAGATACTTGACAGCAGGGAAATAGGTCGGTAATTAGAAATTTGTTTAGAAAATTAAACCCTTTTTTAAAAGTTCGAATCACTAAGGCATTCTTTAATATTTCAGGAAACGTAACATACAATATACTTTTGTTAAAAAGGTGAGCTAAAATATCAATTATGTTAATAGCAATTATTTTTAAAGTTGTATTTGAAAAATTATCGAAACCTCATGAGTTTAATTATTATCATCGCGATTTAATGATTTTTAATAGTTCCCACGCAGAGAATGACTCAAAGGAAAAACTATTCATAATAAATTTTTCCCTCACAATATCTAGACCATCACATTCCTTACAGCAAAATACTCGACTACAGGGAACAGTTTTCACACCCACACTACTAAAATAGTCGTTAAACTTATTTGAAATAATTTCTTTGTCATAAATCACAGAATCATTATTATTAGATAATATCTTCACGAGATTTATTACTTATTAAACTATTTATTATCTTCCACTCTTTTTTAACATTGCCATTGCATTTTCTAAACTCATTACGAAAATAATTGTCGCGACATATAGAAATTTCTTTTTTAATTTTTTTTTAAACATTAGCATAATGTCTTTTCAATCTAATGTTGTTGGGATGCTTACAGGAGTTTTGTGTTAGCTTGTTTTTCATTTGTATTTTTGAAATTAGATCATCGTTTATCAAAATTTTTAAGCGTTTTTTGACTTTTTTCGTTCTAGTTTCCGCGGTACATTCTTTTATATTTCATTAACATTGGTGTTTACAGTTTCACTAATATCATTTGTACAAAAATTTGCATTGAAATTATTATCTTATAATACTACTTTCACTACTTTCCGTTTTTGCATTATTAAATTTGTTTTATTAATCTACAAAAATTTAAAATTTTTTTCAACTTTTACCTGTTTTGCCCTCATATACAAAGCTTGTGTGTATCTTAGACTAGACTAGACTATTGTTTATGTAAATTTTATTTCTGCTTTCTTCTCCAATTGTGGTTGACTTCAATTTGTTTTTTGCTGTATTTTTTGCTTTCATTATTTTTTGTTTAATTTCGTAATTCGTAATATTAACACATATAACTTTTTTATTTTATTATTTGCATTATTAAATGACTTTCTTACGTAGCAGTTTTTAATAACATTTACTGGAACATTAATATTTAAACATGTGTTTGTGATTTTTTGAAGAGTATCAACTGCATTCTCATTATTTACATTATGTAAACGAATAATTTCAATTTGATTTTGTCGATCTTTTTGTTGTAGCCAATTTACTGTTCTTTTTAATGTAATTATTTTTTTTGGTAAAATTTCTTTTTCTTCTTGTAGTTTGTTTACAACCGATAGAATGTCACTGTTAATTTTTATGCTCTTCATTTCCAAATAAAATAAATCCAGTGTAATAGTTTTTTGTATTGTGCTGCTACTTCTACAGGTGCTTCCAATTTTGGATGTAGAAGTTAAGAGGCAACCCTTATTGATTTCCGCATTTGAAATGGTGTGTGTATTATGTTGTGTTAAAAATTAAATTTAAAAACAAAACATCAGTATTATCGAAATCATTTGCGTTTTGCCAGTTGTGACAGTAGACGATTTCTCAGAGAGCATAGATTGAGAATCTAACTGCACTGTTGGATATGAGTTTGTGCTATAGTAGACATACTTATGTCAGATGAGTACATTGACTTACGACGACATGTGGTACAATTTGGATAACGGAAATGTTGCTTGTTTAATACAATAATGTCGCTTGCCAATAAATATTTTATTTAAATTAGTTAACTATGAATATTTAATTTAATTAATATTTTTATAATTTATAATATTAAATTTTTTAAAAAGTTAATTAAGGGGACTAGCTTAAATATAGGGGGATTTAATTGATTTTAGTTATTGTATTTATAATTAAATAATTATTTTATTATTATAATTTTTATTTAATTTATAAAGTTGAGTATATTATAATATTTATTTTTATAAAGTTTTAATTGTATTTTTAAAAAGTTTTATTTTGACTTATAAATTTATTATAAGTTTGTTTTATTTGAAAATTTTTGTGTGAATTTATCTTATTTTAAAAGAATATTATATTATTTTTATTCGCAGTAAATAATATTAATTATTAGGTAATTCTAAAATTATTAATACTGTTAAGTATTAGCTAAACTTGTACCGGCAGCTGCGGTTATACAAAAAATACAAGTAATTTATATTGGATTGAGTTAAATAAAAACTTATTTAATAAATAATAAATTTTTAAGTAAAAACTTAATTTATTTAAATTAATATATTGAAGCTTAAAAATTTTTGTATTAAACTAGGATACCCTATTATAAAAATTAATACCCTTGATACCCTATTATAAAAATTGTATAATTAAAAAATCGGAGTAGCATTAGTTAAGGTCTTGAAACTTAAAAAAATTGGCGGTATTTTAGTCTATTTAGAGGAACCTGTAATATAATCGATAATCCACGATGGACCTCACCTAATTTTGTATTTCAGTTTGTATACCGTTGTTATTTGAAAATTTTATAAGAAAAATAATTTTCATAATTTTATATAAACGAGGAAGAATACAGTTGCCTTTGTCAACTCTTAGATACCCGTACGAACCGTTAGTATGTTCACAGCCTGTCACTCTGCTTACAATATTATTTTTTAAATATTTTAGTATTTTAAAATAATTTGGGTGAATTTTATAATTTCTAGAACTATGGGTTGTACATATATTCAAACTATATGTTTATACATTCTAAAAAGCAGATTTTAACCTTCCACATAACGATTATCAATCCAAAACTTTTTCAAATATTCTATAGTACCATTTAATACTAAGCAGTAAATATATATTAAATTTACTAAGCACAAAATAGTAAATATAATTTTAAATATTATATTATATTAATGCATACATAGTATATTTATGTTGTTATAAGTATATCGCCATACATTGCAATATTTCTTTAAAAATATTTCCATTCATAGAATAATTTCTTATAAGTACAATAAAATACATATATGTATGTATGTATGTAAATACGGCGCTATATAATATACATCTATACTCTTATCATTCATTCATCAGTGACATATACGATATGTAAATAATCATGATATTATATAAGTATGTATGTATATCAATATCATATAAATAAAAAAATTCTCCAAGCAACCGTTATGTTGTTTATTTATTTACATTTTTTTGTACTACGCATTATATCCTCAACAATTTCAAATTATCGAGTAAAACAAAATGCAAAAAATTCGTTAAAGAAATTTGTTAGAAAATTTGAAAAAATCAAGTAACACTTTCGTCAATTATAAAGTAACACCATATTATTAAAAAAAGTTGTTAACAGAAATAAGAGTATAAGGTTAAAGCTTTAATTTTTGTGTATTACATCAAAAATAGGAAAAATAGGATGTTTAAAAATAGGAAATTTTCAGTTTTTGACCCCTTACAGCTCCTAAACGGGGGGTGTACAAAAAAAATTTGAGTTAGCTTGTTGACGGACGGACATGGCTCAATCGACTTAGAATTTTTTTCTGATCCGATCAATACCTTTGAAGGTTTATCTAGCTCGCTTAATTCGAGGTGTTACAAACGGAGGAGTAATTTTATTATACCCGATCCTATCGTACGGGTATAAAAAGTAAATCAGGTCTTATAACTAAGTATTTATGGGTTTCAATAAAATTATTTAAATGGATTAAGGTATGTCTTTGAAAGTGGATTTAATAGTAAATTTTTAAAGATAAAAGAATTGATTTTAGCTCTAAAATATGTACACATCGCCCGTCGCTATTGTTAATAATAATATATTGTTAATAATATAAGATAAGTGGTAACATAGTAGATGTACTGGAAAATGTATCTAGAATGACAATTTAAAGCTTTTTTAGAAAAGTATTTCATTTACATTGAAAAGACTATTGTGCAAATCAATATATATTGATAATATATAATTATTAATATTTTTTTTGTTATATTATTATTAAAAATAATTATTTTATTATTGTTTTAGTATTTTATAAAAACTAATAATCTTAATAATAGTTTATTTGTATTGTAAAAGAATTTTGAAATAATTGAAAAATATATAATTTAAAAGATTTAATTTTTCGTACCTTGTGTATCAGGTTTTATTAAATAAAAACTTTTTATTAAAATTTTCTTGAAAAGGAGTGATTCAATTAAATATAATAGTTAATGTTATAAATTTATTATAAGTATTTAATTAAAAATGAAATGTTATTCGTATTCCTTGATATCTAGTTTTTTAAGAAATTAATTTAATTTAGCTTTTTATTATGTAATAGTTTATTTTATAAATTTATAATTAATTAAAAGTTATATTGAACGGGATGAGCTGTTAAATAAATTATTAAAAAGTTACAGATATTCGTCGAGATGTAAATTATGGATGATTATTACGTACATTACACGCAAATGGTGCATCATTTTTTTTTATTTGTACTTATCTTCATGTTGGTCGTGGGATTTATATGGATCTTACTTATTTATCCTTACATGATTTGCAGCAGTAATTTTATTATTTTTAGTTATAGGAACAGCATTTATAGGTTATATCTTACCTTGTGGTCAAATATCTTTTTGAGGAGCTACTGTAATTTCAAATTTATTATCCGCCATCCTTTACTTTGGAGTAATATTAGTTCAATTAGTATGAGGAGGATTTGCCGTAGATAATGCAACTCTTACTCAACTTTTTACATTTCATTTTATTTTACCATTTATTGTAGCAGCTATAACAATAATTCATTTATTATTTCTTCATCAAACAGGTTCAAATAACCTAATGTGCTCTAACCTAATTAATTCTAATAGAGATAAAATTCCTTTTCATCCTTATTTCTCATTTAAAGACATCGTAGGATTTATTATTATAATTATAGCCCTTACATTATTAACTTTAATTAATACTTACTTATTAGGAGACCCTGATAATTTTATTCCAGCTAATCTTTTAGTAACACCAGTCCATATTCAACCAGAATGATAATTTTTATTTACGTATGCAATTTTACGATCTATTCGTAACGAATTAAGAAGAGTAATTGCCGTTGTATTATCAATTGTTATTTTATTTATTTTACCCTTTACTCATAATAGAAAATTTCGAGGAATTCAATTTTACCCAATTAATCAAATTCTATTTTGATTTATAGTAACTATTGTAATTCTATTAACATGAATTGGAGCACGTCCAGTGGAAGATCCTTATGTATTTGTGGGACAACTATTAACTGTTTTATATTTTATATACTTTATTATTAATCAAATTATTACTATTTGATGAGATAAAATATTAAATTAGTTAATGAGTTGAATAAGCATATGTTTTGAAAACATAAGATAGAAAATAAAAATTTCTATTAACTTCACTAATAATAATTCACTAAGTCAAAGTAAATAATAGTATTTTTAAACCTAACAAAAAAAATTAAAAAATTTAATGAAAAAGGTAAAAACCACTTTCATGCTAAATATTTTAACTTATGGTAAGTCTGTCTTTAAATCAATGTCTTTAAATGAAATCGAGGTAAAGTTCCACGAGCCCAAATAAATATAAAAGAAATAAATACTAATTTTAAATAAAATATTAAATTAAAAATATCCCCCCTTAAAAAGATTATTGAAAATAATATTCTTAAAAATAAAACTCTAGTATATTCTGCTAAAAAAATTAGTGCAAATCTTCCTCTTCTGTATTCAACATTAAACCTAGAAACTAATTCAGATAAGAAATAGTTTGAGCTACAGCCCGAAGACCCCCTAATAGTTCATAATTTGAATTAGAAGATCATCCCGCAATCATTACAGTATAAACTTCTAATCTAATACAAGATAAAAAAAAAATAATAAACCTAAATTAAATGAATATAATTTAACTATTAAAGGTATACATATTCATGCTAATAAAGATAAAAAAAGAGAAAAAATAGGAGAAAAATAATAACAAATATAATTGGATATTTATTTATTTATTTAATACGAGCTTGATTTAAGCAAGTTACAATAAAAATACTTAATCTACTTTAAAGCTAAAATTAAACAAAAAATCAAATAACAACTATTTAATAATAATTAAATGAGACAAAAAAAAAAAAAGAAATTACGATTTACAATTAATTAAAATAAAAATCTAACTATAAATTACAACAAAATAAGTTCAATTAAGAATCCTCAGATCAAGGGTTATTCAGTAACTTCATTCACACAAATATAGATTACTTTTAAGTGATTGCTTTGTTAGTAAGAGGTTAATATGAGGTTTATATATGTTACAAAGAGACATCCTCCTATTAATAGGTTCATGTTTCCCATAATTAGTTCTATGAAAATGCAAGTTAAACATATTTACAGATATGTTACAGATATGATATGTTATATCTTAATCTAGAAAATGAGAAAAATTGAGTTTAGCAAATAATTGAGAAGAAAAAATATTACCTTTAATTAATTCGGTTAAAAACACTATATCTGCTACTTTACGACGTTTCTCAAGGGTATGAAGATGTAATAAATTTAATCTATGTTCGTATGGCGGTAGTCTTAAAGGATCTTCCCATGGAAGAAAGCGTAAAGCAAATCTTAGAAATTTTTTTTGACCTGATTCTATTATATTTATAGGAGTATTAGAAAATGGGCTCCATACCTGGGAAACATATTCCAAGTTAGGTCTAACAAAATAAGTAAAAAGAGATTTTAATACATAAGGATCATCAAATTCTCTTGCACAACGTTTAATGAAACCTAGTATAGAGTTCACTTTATTTAGTATATCAATATAATGAAGGTGAAAAGAAATCTTGCTATCAAAGAGTACCACTAGATCTTTTATAGAGACAACTTTAGGAAAAGTTTGGTTATTGAAAGAATAGGAATACAAGATTGGGCATGAACGACGTATAACAGTAATTAATGCACATTTATTAACGTTAAGTTGAAGATTATTATTGCAACACCAATCATAAAATTGATTAAGATCAGCTTGCAAAGCTAAAGCATCCTCTTAATTTTTTAATTTTGAGGAAGATTTTCATATCGGCGGCGTAAATTTTAATATGGCAATTAAGTATTAACGAAGTAACATCATTAATGGAAATAATGAACAGTAGAGGTCCAAGATGAATATCTTGGGGACACCTGTGGCAGCATCGAATTCAGAAGATGTCGCGAATCTAAAAGACACACTATACCTACGTTCGAAAAGATAGGAGTGAACCCAATTAATGAAAAAAATGGGGAATCCTAGTTTTTCCAACTTAAAAATAATAATATTGTGCGGAAGAAGGTCAAAAGCTTTACTAAAACCGATACATATCACATCTGTTTGAAAACCATCCTCCATGTTATTAATGAGGTGGAGGTGGATTCAATAAGATTAGTAACAGTTGATTTATGCTTAACAAAGCCATGTTGATAAGGAGATAAAAAGCAAGTACAATGATCATAAATAGAATCAAATATGAT
Organism: Poecilobothrus nobilitatus; assembly: GCA_947095535.1. Taxonomy (NCBI): domain Eukaryota; kingdom Metazoa; phylum Arthropoda; class Insecta; order Diptera; family Dolichopodidae; genus Poecilobothrus; species Poecilobothrus nobilitatus. The sequence goes on along the minus strand of OX352774.1, from coordinate 144,685,216 downwards.
CAATTCAAAAAGTTTGGGAATAGATAATAGTTTCGCAATTGGGCGATAATTTGTTACATCATTTTTAAGATTTTTTTTGTGAAAAGACTTAATAAGAGAAGTCTTCCAGATAGAAGGAAAAATACCAGAAGTCAAAGAAAAATCAAATAAGATAGAAAGGGGACCCCATAATGAAATCGAACATTTTTTTAAAAATATGTTTGGAATACCACCAGTACCAGGATTAGAATTATTGTCAAGCTTTTGTAAGTAGTTTAAGACTACATTAGAATCAATATGCGTAATAGTGTTGTTTTAGGAAAGTTAACTAAGTGGCAGAAATAATCTTTATTTAAAGAAAACACAGGCAGAGCGTAACTGACTGAAAAATTCAGAAATCACTTTAGAATCACTACTGTTAGAGTGCTTATAATTCATACAAGTGGGATATTGACCAGATTTTCCTTTAGAATTGACAAATTTCCAAAAGAATTTTGGATTAGTTTTAATATCCAAATACATATTCCGTACATAGTTAAAGTAAAGATTATTAGACATTGACTTGAAATCATTAAAAAAAATAATAAAATCATTAAAGTCATGATTGTTATTGCTTTTAATGAATTTACGCCAGGCTTTATTTTTTTTATTTTTTTATTTCTTACGATTTCTGGTAAACCAAGGTGGGCAAGTTTCGTTAATTTTATCAATAACTAAAGGAACATGTTGTGAAATAATGGAATGAAGGATTTTATAGAAATTACTAACTGTAACCTCTAAATTGGTAGAGGATAAAAATGAAAAGTCGTAATCACTTAAATAGTTATTAATTGCTTCAAAATTAGATTTGGAAAAATTGTAATGATAAGAAAGTGCTGAATCAATATTAGGAGACATAAGAGAAGAAAAGGAAAAACATATTGAAGAGTGATAATCATCAATATCGACGAGTTCAAATGGACAGGTAATAGTAACTAAATTATTCCAGTTTGAAGTAAATAGTTGATAAAATAATGATAATTTTTTTTTAATTTTGATTTATTAATTATTAAAAATTTTTTAATAATAAAAAATATTTGTATGCTTAGAATTAGCAATTATTAAATATTTTTTTTATAAATTATATTTTTTAATATATAATTTATTTTGTTTTAATTATTCTATTAAAATTTAAAATTTAATATATGTAATATATTAAAAGCTAAAATTAAACAAAAAATCAAATAACAACTATTTAATAATAATTAAATGAGACAAAAAAAAAAAAGAAATTACGATTTATAATTAATTAACATAAAAATCTAACTATAAATTACAACAAAATAAGTTCAATTAAGAATCCTCAGATCAAGGGTTATTCAGTAACTTCATTCACACAAATATAGATTACTTTTAAGTGATTGCTTTGTTAGTAAGAGGTTAATATGAGGTTTATATATGTTATAAAGAGACATCCTCCTATTAATAGGTTCATGTTTCCCATAATTAGTTCTATGAAAATGCAAGTTAAACATATTTACAGATCTTAATCTAGAAAATGAGAAAAATTGAGTTTAGCAAATAATTGAGAAGAAAAAATATTACCTTTAATTAATTCGGTTAAAAACACTATATCTGCTACTTTACGATGTTTCTCAAGGGTATGAAGATGTAATAAATTTAATCTATGTTCGTATGGCGGTAGTCTTAAAGGATCTTTTTTTTTTTTTTTTTTCTTTATTATCGTATTTTATAATTTAGATTACATTAATTATTATTTTATATAAAGTGTTTAGTAATACAAGTTTATTTATTTGACCGTAGCCTGAGCTGTCTGGTCTGATAAAGTTCATATAAATAATATTCATTAAAAAATAATAAAGTTCATTAAAAACGTAATAAAATAAATAAAAATAATAATACCTATCATCTATATATGTACATGAAAAGTTTTTACATTTTTTTATTTTTTACTTTTTCTTTTTTTTTTTTTAAATAAAACACATTTATTTTCTATTTTTAAATAATCTAAGAATACAACAACTAATATAACAGATAACATTCCCTCGACTTCCCCTTATCTTCCTACTTCTTTATTTTATATATTTTTAACTTTCTAACACAAATGCTTTAATTCGGATTTTAAACGTAGGTAGATTCGCAATCTGTTTAAGACTTTCCGGTAGTTCATTATATGCTTTTAAACAATTATACAGCCCATTATTACTTTGGTTATTTGTACGAAGCAATGATAAATAATAGTTTGCTTTGTTACGTGTATTGTGGTTATGAATGTCAATCAATCTATTCAAGATAAAATTATGCTTTATATCATTATTTACAATCTTGAAAGCCAAGATATATAGCTCATATTTACAAATGTTTGCTAAACTAATATATTGGGAAGAACATAATAAACTTGTTGGATGTTGAGTCGGGTACCGATTAATTATCTTTATGCTTTTTTTATGTAAAATGTCTAACTTGTTCAAATAATCTTTGGTAGCTCTTCCCCAGATTGGGTTTAGATAACAAATATGAGATTTTATATAGGAAATGTAGATCGTGAATAGGGCTTTGTTAGATAAAAAGTTTTTCAATCTATGCAGGATAAATATGTATGGCGCTATTCTTTTTTTATAATAATATAATCGTTGTGATTGCTCCAGTTAAGTTTATAATCTAAATTTAAACCTAAATAATTAAAGTTTTTGACAATTTCAATTTTTTCATTTCTAAAGAGAATACTTGTACCTAAGTGCCATGTTTTATTGGCAAAGAGAATTATTTTAGTTTTCTTAATATTTAGAAAATTTGAATTGAATTTTTTGTAATTTCATTTTGAATTGAAGTTTTTGTAATTTCTTCACTATTTTCAGAGTACTTTAAGACCGCATCATCAGCATACAGCTGTATTTCCCCTTTTAGGGTTAGACGAGGTAGATCATCAATGTATAACTTAAAGAGGTCCGGTCCCAAAATAGAACCTTGTGGTACCCCTTTATATATGCTTTTCTCAGAGCTACAAATATTATTAATGCGAACTATTTGTGTTCTATTAAATAGGTAAGATTCGAAAAATTGTATTTGAATTCTTGAAAAATTAAAGTTGGAAAGTTTCAGCAATAAGATTTCATGATCCACGCAATCAAATGCTTTTTTCAAGTCAAGGAAGACGCAGCTGGTATATTTTTTCCTGTCAATACTTTTTGATATGAAATCTGTTAGATTTAGACAAGCAGCTGTGGTGTTAGATTTTGATTGAAAACCAAACTGCTGTTCACTCAAGATATCATTAGAGTAAAAAAATTAGATAATCTATTCTTTATCACAATTTCAAAAATTTTTGAAATTGCTGGAAGAATAGAAATAGGCCTGTAGTTTGAGCAGTCAGTTTTATTTCCGTCTTTATAAATAGGAGTTACAATTGCAGTTTTGAGTTTTTTTGGAAAAATGCCGTTACTAAATGATTTATTAATTAATTTAACAAATATAGGGACTAATCGGTCCGCAAAATGTTTGATGAGTTTCGTAGAAATATTGTTGGAGTTAATTGGAATTCTGAAGATATGGTACGACTGAATTGGCTTAAATAAACATGATCAATAATTGTATTAGATATGTTTATTTCCTTGGTTACATTGACAAAGAAATTATTGAAACATTCAGAAATGTCTTTTGGATTGTCTAACATTTTCTCATTCTGGTATAGAGTCTTAACTTGGTTTTTTGAAACGGGTGTATCAGTATTAAGTATAATCTCCTTATATAAATTCCAAAGTTTTTTTGTATCACTCGGATATAAAGAGATTTTGTCCGAGCAATATTTTTTTTTTGCCTCAGTAACTAATTTTTTAACTCTATCTCTATATTGAATGTACAAGTTGTTTATATGAGTATTATTCACGTGTTGCTTCTTATATTTAAAAAAGGAATCTCTGATTTTCATAACACATAAAATCTCTTCAGTTATCCATATCTTTTTTTTTTAACATTTTTTATTTCAATACGCTCCGTATTATTATTTATTAAAGCAGAGAGATTATCAATGATTTGATCAACATCATTGTATGATTCAGAATTTAGCCAGAAATCATTGTTAGTAATATTGGTGTAATTTAAAACGGTTTTGTATTGAATATTATTACAATTATTATTTTTTATATGTCTTGTACTGATTAAAAACATTTGATGATCAGATAAGGAACAATCTAAGACATGTAAATTATATTTTTTGTCTACAAGGTCGGTTAGAAAATGTTCAATTATTGTTTTAGATTGTGATCCAAATCTGGTAGCGAAAGTTTCAGAAATCTTATTGCAGATAAAGAAACCATTACTTAGCAACATATCTTTATATGAGACTATATCCGGGTTGTTTATATTTAGCAAGTCAAGATTGAAATCACCTACTATTGTAGATCTTTTGTAGTTGGAAGTCAATTCATCGATTCTATTAATAAAGTTAGTAGGACGTGTTTCGTGCGATCTATAAATTCCAACAATATTAAAGTTTTGCTTCATTATCTTAATACCTAATATTTGGCTATTGTCAAATTCTTCAGTAATAGTAATATTACTAGAATAGTGATTTTTTATATAGATAGCGATTCCACCATATGGTTTGTCTCTATTAATGAAATATGAATCATATCCTAATAGATTGAAAAATTTATTTTCAGAAGAAAGTAGCCAGATTTCAGTTAGAACAATTACATCTATGTTACATTTAAAATTCTCGATTAATGTTTCTAATTCAAAGATTTTTTTTCTTAAACTTTGTATGTTTAAGTACAAAATGTTAAAATTATTTTGATACTTTATACTCATTGAATTATGGTCGTAATTTAGGTAATGTGCCACCTTGAAATGGCTTTCTACGTTTTCTATTTCATCTAAGTGCATATAGAGTATAAAGTAATAATTTGTATAGCATGAGTTAAAATTAACAGTTGTAATCTGTCAAAATTAATATTTATTATATTTTTATGTAATATTAAATTTAACAGCTGACCAAAAAAAAAAAGAGTAGTAGAAGATTGATATGTATGTTTATATATATTATTTTTTTATATAGTATTAAGATGTTTTTATATAATATCATAGGTGGATAATTTGAATTAGAATTAATAAGTGAATTGCATTTATTCGTAAATATGTATAGTAATGTAGAAAAATTTGAAATATATAAAATGTAAATATGGCCAAAGTATAATTGTTTAAAATTAGTATTTAAAATTGTAAAGTTTAAAGTTAATTGAAAATTTTGAAAAAAAATTAATAAGTGAATTAGATTTTGTCGTATATATAATAATGCAGAAAAATTTGAAATGTATAAAATGTAAATATGGCCAATGTATAATTGTTTAAAATTAATGTTAAAAATTGTAAAGTTTAAAGTTAATAGATAATTTTGAGAAAAAAGTAATAAGTGAAATAGATTTAGTCGTAAATATAATAATGTAGAAAAATTTGAAATATATGAAAAGTAAATACGAGCAATGTGTAATTGTTTAAGGTTAATATTTAAAGTTGAATAGTTTAAAGTTAAAGGATAAGAATTTAGTCTGAAAGAGCAAAATATAATTTTAGGAGTTATAAAAATTGTAAAATAGATTAAGTTTATATTAAATTTAATTGTTATTGTTGAGATATTAATTGTACTCAAAAATATAAGAAATAATAAATTATGTTTAAAGACGTTAGTTGACCAATTGTTTATAAATGAGTTAATCTGTATACTGCATAAAACTGAAATTGCTGATGTTGACAAATTGTTTGCTATGAAATATAAATTAAATATAGAATTATGTAGATATAAAAAAGTAAAAAAAAAAAAAAAAAAACAAAGATCTAAGACAATGCCATAGGTTATGTTAATTAAAGTTGTTGTTGTAATTAGAATGTAAAAATAAAAAGAACAAATTACTAATATAATATTATAGGTTATGTTAATTAAAGTTATTTTACTTAGAATGTTAATTAAATCCAAATTTATGTGCAATAATGTGAGAATAACAAAGAAAGAAATTTTATAAATCAAAAATGAATGTTTTGGAAAAATTATTTTATCTATATTGTATTTATTTGCAAAGTTTAGTTTTAGCAAAGTTAATGTCATTAAAATTTTCAATTCTAAATACCTTTGTGTTTTCATTTTGTCGTAAATAAATTTTATTATTCTTGATCCAGAGATATTGACATTTTCCAGCGATTTTAAGCTGCCTAGCCTCATAATGTAATTTAGATTGAAGAGAGGTAAGATGTGGACGAAAAAAAATTAGCTTGTTGCCATATTTTTCAAGGCCTACTTCAACTGTGAAAAGGTTTCGGTAGTTAGATTTCTTCGCCATAGCTTCTTCTTTATCTTTATTGGTTTTCATTTCTACCAAGTATAAAGTATTTTTATTTTCCTTATTATTGTTATGCTTATTTAAACAAGTAACACTTAAAATGTTTTCCTTAGGAATTTTGGCTTGAATTTTATCAAATATGGTACATACAGTATTTTTTGTATTGTCTAAGTTAGAAGGTAGTCTGGACTGGTTTTTATGTTGTTCAATCCCATCTATTTCCCCTTGAAATTTGTTTACCAAAGTTTCTAGTTTATATGTCCTATCCTCGTTAAGTTTAATTTGTTTTTTGAGAGTGCTATTCTCTTCCAATATCAGCTTATTTTGTTGGAAAATTTCCTCTATTTTAAAGTTAACAAAAGTTAATGTGTTGTGAATGCTATTAAGAGCGGACGCTAATTGTTGCAAGCAATTATATAGATTTTCTCCTACACAATCTGATGGCTTGGGTACGGTTAAATCCTTTTCGTTATTACTAATAGTGGAGAATTCATTGTTCAACTCGTCTTCACTTTCTTTGTCACCCAGCACAACGAACGATTCATTACTTTTACTAGGACAGTCATTGCATTTCCAAGTCGCACTTCCTGCCTGGACAGCATTAAAAAGTTCATCAGCAACCGATGCACATTTTAGGTGGAAAACATTTCGGCAAATACCACTGCACTGTATTCTTTTTGTTTTACGATGGAATTGTTTTTTGCAAATTTTACATAGTTTGCTCATAATAGAAAATTATTGATTTCTTCAGATATTGAAAAATTTTTATTTTTTATTTTTATAATATTTATATATGTAAGTTAAGATCAATAATTTTTGTAAACTTATGGAAGAAAGCGTAAAGCAAATCTTAGAAATTTTTTTTAACCTGATTCTATTATATTTATAGGAGTATTATAAAATGGGCTCCATACCTGGGAAACATATTCCAAATTAGGTCTAACAAAATAAGTAAAAAGAGATTTTAATACATAAGGATCATCAAATTCTCTTGCACAACGTTTAATGAAACCTAGTATAGAGTTGACTTTATTTAGTATATCAATATAATGAAGGTGAAAAGAAATCTTGCTATCAAAGAGTACCACTAGATCTTTTATAGAGACAACTTTAGGAAAAGTTTGGTTATTGAAAGAATAGGAATACAAGATTGGGCATGAACGACGTATAACAGTAATTAATGCACATTTATTAACGTTAAGTTGAAGATTATTATTGCAACACCAATCATAAAATTGATTAAGATCAGCTTGCAAAGCTAAAGCATCCTCTTAATTTTTTAATTTTGAGGAAGATTTTCATATCGGCGGCGTAAATTTTAATATGGCAATTAAGTATTAACGAAGTAACATCATTAATGGAAATAATGAACAGTAGAGGTCCAAGATGAATATCTTGGGGACACCTGTGGCAGCATCGAATTCAGAAGATGTCCGAATCTAAATGACACACTATACCTACGTTCGAAAAGATAGGAGTGAACCCAATTAATGAAAAAAATGGGGAATCCTAGTTTTTCCAACTTAAAAATAATAATATTGTGCGGAAGAAGGTCAAAAGCTTTACTAAAACCGGTACATATCACATCTGTTTGAAAACCATCCTCCATGTTATTAATGAGGTGGAGGTGGATTCAATAAGATTAGTAACAGTTGATTTATGCTTAACAAAGCCATGTTGATAAGGAGATAAAAAGCAAGTACAATGATCATAAATAGAATCAAATATGATCAATTCAAAAAGTTTGGGAATAGATGATAGTTTCGCAATTGGGCGATAATTTGTTACATCATTTTTAAGATTATTTTTGTGAAAAGACTTAATAAGAGAAGTCTTCCACATAGAAGGAAAAATACCAGAAGTCAAAGAAAAATCAAATAAGATAGAAAGGGGACCCCATAATGAAATCGAACATTTTTTTAAAAATATGTTTGGAATACTACCAGTACCAGGATTAGAATTATTGTCAAGCTTTTGTAAGTAGTTTAAGACTACATTAGAATCAATATGCGTAATAGTGTTGTTTTAGGAAAGTTAACTAAGTGGCAGAAATAATCTTTATTTAAAGAAAACACAGGCAGAGCGTAACTGACTGAAAAATTCAGAAATCACTTTAGAATCACTACTGTTAGAGTGCTTATAATTCATACAAGTGGGATATTGATCAGATTTTCCTTTAGAATTGACAAATTTCCAAAAGAATTTTGGATTAGTTTTAATATCCAAATACATATTCCGTACATAGTTAAAGTAAAGATTATTAGACATTGACTTGAAATCATTAAATAAAATAATAAAATCATTAAAGTCATGATTGTTATTGCTTTTATTGGTAGAGGATAAAAATGAAAAGTCGTAATCACTTAAATAGTTATTAATTGCTTCAAAATTAGCTTTGGAAAAATTGTAATGATAAGAAAGTGCTGAATCAATATTAGGAGACATAAGAGAAGAAAAGGAAAAACATATTGAAGAGTGATAATCATCAATATCGACGACTTCAAATAGACAGGTAATAGTAACTAAATTATTCCAGTTTGAAGTAAATAGTTGATAAAATAATGATAATTTTTAATTATTAAAAATTAATTATTAAAAATTTTTTAATAATAAAAAATATTTGTATGCTTAGAATTAGCAATTATTAAATATTTTTTTTATAAATTATATTTTTTAATATATAATTTATTTTGTTTTAATTATTCTATTAAAATTTTAAATTTAATATATGTATATAAATTTAATTAATAATGATAAAATTAGTATAATTTTTTTTGTAAATTTAAATTTGATTGATAGGTTTTATAGGAAATTCGGAAAAAATTATGTTCGCCTGTTTAACAAAAATATGTCTTTTTGAGTTTAATTTAAACTCTAATCTGCCCACTGATAAAAAAATTTAAGGGCCGCAGTATTTTGACTGACATTATTAGAGCGTAAAGTTTTAGGGTATATTGAAATTCGTAAGGGGCCTAATAAAGTTGGGTTAATGGGTATTCCTCAACCTTTTTGTGATGTTATTAAGTTATTTACAAAAGAACAAACTTATCATCTTATATCTAATTATATTTGTTATATTTTCTCTTTTTTTATCTTTATTAGCATGGATATATATACCTTTAATAGTTAAATTATATTCATTTAATTTAGGTTTATTACTTTTTTTATCTTGTACTAGATTAGAAGTTTATACTGTAATGATTGCGGGATGATCTTCTAGTTCAAATTATGCATTATTAGGGGGTCTTCGAGCTGTAGCTCAAACTATTTCTTATGGAGTTAGTTTAGCTTTAATTATACTATCATTTGTTGTTTTAATTGGGGGTATACTTTATTAGATTTTTATTATTATCAGAAAAATATTTGATTCTTATTTTTATTAACTCCTTTAGTTTTAGTTTGATTTGCCTCATGTTTAGCTGAAACTAATCGAACTCCTTTTGATTTTGCTGAAGGTTTCTAGGTGATCTGAATTAGTTTCTAGGTTTAATGTTGAATACAGAAGAGGAAGATTTGCATTAACTTTTTTAGCAGAATATGCTAGAATTTTATTTATAAGAATATTATTTTCAATAATCTTTCTAAGGGGGGATATTTTTAATTTAATATTTTATTTAAAATTAGTATTTATTTTTTTTATATTTATTTGGGCTCGTGGAACTTTACCTCGATTTCGTTATGGTAAGTTAAGATATTTAGCATGAAAGTGGTTTTTACCTTTTTCATTAAATTTTTTAATTTTTTTTGTTAGGTTTAAAAATACTATTATTTACTTTGATTTAGTGAATTATTATTAGTGAAGTTAATAGAAATTTTTATTTTCTATCTTATGTTTTCAAAACATATGCTTATTCAAGCTCATTAACCAATTTAATATTTTATCTCATCAAATAATAATAATTGGATTAATAATAAAATATATAAAATATAAAACAGTTAATAGTTGTCCCACAAATAAATAAGGATCTTCCACTGGACGTGCTCCAAATCATGTTAATAGATTTACAATAGTTGCTATAAATTAAAATAGAATTTGATTAATTGGATAAAATTGAATTCCTCGAAATTTTCGAATATGAGTAAAGGGTAAAATAAATAAAATAGCAATTGATAATGCAAGGGCAATTAGTCCTCCTAATTTATTATGAATAGATCGTAAAATTGTATACGCTAATAAAAAATATCATTCTGGTTGAATATGGACTGGTGTTACTAAATGATTAGCTGGAATAAAATTATCAGGGTCTCCTAATAAGTAAGGATTAATTAAAGTTAATAATGTAAGGGCTATAATTATAATAATACGATGTCTTTAAATAAGAAATAAGGATGAAAAGGAATTTTATCTCTATTAGAATTAATTAGGTTAGAGCCCATTAGGTTATTTGAACCTGTTTGATGTAGAAATAATAAATTAATTATTGTTATAGCTGCTACAATAAAGGGTAAAATAAAATGAAATGTAAAAAGTTGAGTAAGAGTTGCATTATCTACGGCAAATCCACCTCATACTCACTGAACTAATATTGCTCCTAAGTAAGGGATGGCGGATAATAAATTTGAAATTACAGTAGCTCCTCAAAAAGATATTTGACCACAGGGTAAGATATAATCTATAAATGCTGTTCCTATAACCAAAAATAATAAAATTACTGCTGCAAATCATGTAAGGATAAATAAGTAAGATCCATATAAATCCCACGACCAACATGAAGATAAATACAAATAAAAAAAAAATGATGCACCATTTGCGTGTAATGTACGTAATAATCACCCATAATTTAAATATCGACAAATATGTGTAACACTATTAAAGGCTAGTATAGTGTAATATCAGCTGTATAGTGTATTGCTAAAAATAAGCCTGTTAAAATTTGAATTACTAGACATAATCCTAGTAATGATCCAAAATTTCATCATGCTGAAATATTAACAGCGGCAGGTAAGTCAACTAATGCATTATTAGCAATTTTTGTTGTAATCGTAAAGATTTATTTTTCAGTTTATTTGGCTTAAGGGTCCATAAAATACATTTGTAATTTTTAGATTAGCAATTAATGAAATTAACAAATAATTAATTAACAAAGCTAGGATTACATGGCTCCATATTAAAATGGATTAAGTCTTATGTCACTGAAAGAGTACAATTTGTTAGATTTCAAGGTACTATATCTAAGCCCATTTCTGTCTACTCTAGACTAGAAGGTACTATATCTAAGCCTATTTCTGCGGTACCCCAAAGTAGTCACTTAGGACCACTTTTATTCAATATATATATAAGTGATCTTTCGAATTTCTTATCAGGCGTTGCCCACCTTACTTATGCTTATGATCTTAAGATGTATCATGTAATTAAGAATGATACTGATTGCTGTTTTCTTCAATCAAAATTGCAGTGCTTAGAAAAATGCTGCTGTGACAACATGCTAGATCTCAACAAAAGTGCTATATTATGACCTTTTCACGGAAAATATCCAAATTGATGCATAATTATTCCATACAAAACTGCAACCTAGAATGTGTGGATCATACAGATTTGGGAATGATTTTGGATAACAAACTGAATTAAAATCTTCACTATGAATCAATGTTATCAAAAACTAACAAAATGCTAGGTTTTATCAAAAGAAGAGCAAGAGAATTTAACAATATCTGGGTAACAATAACTTTATATTGTTCACTTGTACGCTCAGTTTTAGAATACGGTAGCATTATCTGGAATCCAGCCTTTCTTATTCATAGTACAAGAATTGAATCAATCCAGAAGCAGTTCCTGCTCTTTGCTTTAAGACATCTACATAATCCCAGAGACTTTCATAACCTTCCATCATACAATGACAGGCTGCAGTTATTCAATTTACTTAGTTTAAGTTCCCGTAGAATCTTACTATCTAACAGCTTTACATTTGATGTCTTATCCAATAAGATTAACGTCGATTTTATTAAAGATAAAATCAAAGTCAACAATAATGTCAGGCCTATAAGATATACAAAATTCTTAATTGAAACAACATATAGAACTGAATATGGGAAAAACGAACCCACAAACAGGTGTTGCATATTATTTAATCGATTCGACAACCTTTTCTGTGACACAATTTCAAAAAATGCTTATAAATCTAAATTACACAACATTCTTAAACAATCGTAAAACATTGACATAATTTATTTCTAAATGACATAATTTATTAATAATAATATTTCCTTTGTTTTTTTTTTTTTTTTGTTACATAAACTATAAACTCTAAGTAATAAAAATTTAGCATAAATATTATGTGATAAAAAGAAAAAAAAAAAAAAAACCATATTAAAAGCATTGACTCATTTTACATACATAAAATAAAAATAACTTTTGTCTTTATTGTACCTATCATAATTAATTTAATTTTAACGAAGTACAAAAAAATTATTGTATCATCATACATCTTCTTTTTTTTTTTTTTCTCTCTTTCTTAATAGTAAGACTAAGCTAAAGGCTTAACTTAGCTTCTTTATATTGCTCTGAATGATCCATAATTCATACATATAATTTTTAAATGTATCTAAAAAAAAAGAAAAAAAGAGAGAAAACAAAAGAAAAAACTAAAAATAAATTGTAATTTTTTTTATAGTCTTAAGTCAGCAAAATAATGTACTTTTTTTTTTGCATTGTATTGTCTAATAATAATTTTAAGTTTAACTTTAAGAATTTTTGTAACGACCTTGCTTTGGTTCTAAAATAAAATAAAATAAAATAAAATAATACTAATGTTATTAAATTTGCTTGAAATTTATAGAATTATAAATTTTATTTAATATAATAGAATTTTCTTTAATTAATGAATTTATGTTAGATAATTCTATTATTTCAATATTTTTTATAATAGGGGTTAAAATATTTATATCTACAATAAATATTAATAATATGGATAAGATAATTATTAAAATTGTTAAAAAAAAGTTTTTGTAGAAAGTGAAAATATTTCATTTGATGCTAAAGATGTTACATAAATAAATAAAACAAATATTCCTCATAAAAGTACTAAAAATAAAATATATGAAAATCAAAAAGTTTTATAAATAATTCCTGGGTGCTAAACATACTATAAATGTTTGAATTAATGATATTAATCCTATAGCTAATGGGTGATTTATTTGTATAAAAATTAATCTAGATGTAATGATAGATGAACTTATAAATAATTAAAAGATTTCAAGAGGTAGTTTATTTTAAAATATTAACTTTGGGAGTTAATGAAAAAGAATTTCTTTTCTCTTGAAGTTTTAAAAAAATAATTTTTATTTCTGATTTACAAGACCAGTGTTTTTTTAAACTATTAAAACTTATAATAACTTATTTACTATTTAGTATTTATTTTTATATTTTTATCGGGGGTGCTAGTATTTGTATTAAATCGAAAACATTTATTGTCAATACTTTGACAAGAATCTAGATAAGACTTAGATTAGAATGACAAGACTTAGATTAGAATCTATTGTCTTAAGATTATTTGGACTGTTATATATATATATTTAATAATATTAGGATATCAAAAATTTTTTACTATAATATTATTAAGTTTTAGAGTTTGTGAGGAACTTTAGGACTTTCTATTTTAGTTTCATTAATTCGTACTCATGGAAATGATTATTTTCAGTCTTTTAGTGTGTTTCAGTCTTAAGTGTTAAAATTTTTTATTTTTTTTATTAACTTTAATTGTTTTTAATTTATAAATAATATATTTTGAATGGTTCAAAATATATTATTTTTTATAGCTTTTTTATTTATTATAATAGGATATTTTGGTGATTATTTTATGGGTGTAGGATATTTTTTAGGATGTGATATGATTTCTTATGGTTTAGTTTTATTAGGAATTTGAATTTATACTTTAATATTATTAAAGCTATTGAATCAGTAGAAAAATATGATAATTATAAAAATTTATTTTTATTTAATATTTTAATATTATTAAGATTTTCTAACATAAATTTATTTTTATTCTAGTTATTTTTTGAAGGTAGTTTAATCCAACTATATTTTTAGTTTTAGGAGAGGGTATCAACCTGAACGTTTACAACCGAGGATTTATTTATTATTTTATACATTATTAGCTTCTTTACCTATAATAATTGGAATTTTTTATATTTAAAATGATCTTAATACAATAAATTTTTATATAATAATAAATAATATATATAATTATGATTAATTGTATTTGGTAATAATTTTTGCTTTTTTAGTAAAAATACCTATAATTTTAGTTAATTTATCACTCCCTAAGCCTCATGTAGAAGCTCCTGTTTCGGGATCTATAATTTTAGCGGGAATTATATTAAAATTAGGGGGGTATGGTTCATTACGAGTATTTTCTTTTTTGCAAGTTAGTGGCTTAAAATTTAATTATATTTGGGTTAGAATTAGATTAGTTGGGGGAGTTTTAGTTAGTTTAATTTGTTTACGTCAAACAGATTTAAAACCTTTAATTGCTTATTCATCAGTAGCTCATATAGGTATTGTTTTAAGAGGGTTAATAACAATGACATATTGAGGGTTCTTATACTTGGTTCTTATACTTTAATAATTGCTCATAGATTATGTCCTTCAGGTCTATTTTGTTTAATTTTTAACTAATATTTCATATGAGCGATTGGGAAGTCGTAGTTTATTAATCAATAAGGGGCTATTAAATTGTATGCCTAGAATAGCATTATGACGATTTTTATTAAGAGCGGGTAATATAACAGCTCCTCCTACTTTAAATTTATTAGGTGAAATTAGATTATTAAATAGAATTATTAGTTGATCTTGGGTAAGAATAATTATATTAAGATTATTATCTTTTTTAGAGCAGCATATACTTTATATTTATATGCCTATAGCCAACATGGAAAAATTTATTGTGGAATTTATTCTATTTCAGCAGGTTTATGCCGAGAATATTTATTATTATTTTTACATTGATTACTTTTAAATTTATTAATTTTAAAAAGTGATATTATATGTATCCTTTGATTATATTTAAATAGTTTAATAAAAATATTGATTTGTGATGTCAATGATATGAAATTTTTCATTTTAAATCGTGGAATTTTTATCTGTTTGTTTAATTGGATTTATTATTTCATTTTCTATTAGAATAACTTTATTTATTATAGATATTAGTTTTTTAATAATAGATTATTCTTTATTTATTGAATGAGCAGTTTATTTCTTGAAATTCTAGAAGAATTGTTATAACCTTTGTTTTTGATTGAATAAGTTTAATATTTATAAGTTTTGTGCTTCTTATTTCTTCTTTGGTAATTTATAGAAAAGAAGAAATTATAAGCAATATAATATTTATTATAGAAAACAATATATATCTAGTGATTATAATATTAATCGATTTATTATATAAGTTATGTTATTTTTTTTATCTATATTATTAATTATTAGTCCTAATTTAATTAGAATTTTATTGGGGTGAGATGATTTGGGATTAGTTTCTTATTCTTTAGTAATTTATTTTCAAAATGAAAAATCTTATAATGCTGGGATATTAACTGCTTTATCTAATCGAATTGGAGATGTGGCATTATTACCTTCTATTGCTTGAATATTGAATTATAGAAGTTGAAATTATATATTTTATTTAGATTTAATAAAAAATGATTTTTCTATAATAATTATTGGGGGATTAGTAATATTCGCCGCTATAACTAAGAGAGCTCAAATTCCTTTTTCTTCTTCATTACCTGGAGCAATAGCGACACCTACACCTGTTTCTGCTTTAGTTCATTCTTGTACATTAGTAACTGCGGGGGTATATTTACTTATTTGATTTTATATTTTATTATGTGACACTTGAGCAGGTAGTTTTTTATTAGTTGTTTCTAGATTAAAAATATTTATAGCAGGAATGGGAGCTAATTTTGAATTTGACTTAAAAAAAATTATTGCATTATCTACTTTAAGTCAGTTAGGACTAATAATAAGAATTTTATCAATAGGATTTTATAATTTAGCTTTTTTCATTTATTAACTCATGCATTATTTAAGGCCTTATTATTTATGCAGGTGCTATTATTCATAATATAAATAATTTTCAGGATATTCGATATATGGGGGGCTTATCAATTCATATACCTTTTACTTCTTCTTGTTTTAATGTTGCAAATTTAGCTTTATGTGGTATACCTTTTTTAGCTGGATTTTATTCTAAGGATTTAATTTTAGAAGTTGTATCACTTTCTTATGTAAATATATTTAGATTTTTTTATAGTTTTTTTCTACAGGTTTAACTGTATGTTATTCTTTTCGTTTAGTTTATTATTCTATAACTGGAGAATTACATAGAGAAGCTTTAAATATTTTAAATGACGAAGGTTGAATTATAATACGGAGGATAATGGGGTTATTAGTTATAAGAATTATTGGTAGAAGCATATTAAATTGATTAATTTTTTCCACACCTTTTATAGTTTATTTACCTTATTATTTAAAATTGTTAACTTTATTTGTATGTATTTTAGGGGCAATTATAGGCCATTTTATTTCTAACATTAATTTATATTTTTTTAATAAGTCTTTTATTTATTATAATACTAGAGTATTTTTAGGGAGTATATGATTTATACCTTATATTTCTTTCTACTTATGGAATTATTTATTATCCATTAAATTTAGGTGGATTAATTTATATAAGGGGATAGATCAAGGTTGATTAGAGTTTTTTGGATCTCAAAATTTATATAATAATTTGGTTTATTATTCTAAGCGTACTAGTTTTTTACAAGATAATAATTTAAAAATTTATTTAATATTTTTTGTATTTTTTGTAATTTTTATAATAATTTTTATTTAAATGTTTAAATAGCTTATAATTAGAGCATAACACTGAAGATATTGGGGAGATATATTTATCTTTTGACATATTAATTAATTAATTTTAGTAATTTATAAAAGAATTTCTTTATTTTTACAATAAAAATGTTAAGTTTTTTTTAAACTATATAAATAGAAGTATAAATGGAAATTAACCAATAAAAGAAAAAGTTAACAGCTTTTATTTGATACATCATACTTCTTTAATTGGAGCAATTATCTCAATTATATCATTAACAGTGATATGCCTCTTTTTGGCTTGAATTAATAGAATAAGGATGAAATCATCTAAGATATATAACACTATTTCATACAGATATTTCCGAACATCTAGGCACTATTGTTGAAATAAGAAACCTAAAAATAAACAAAGAAAATAGTAAAATACCCAACCTAATTAAAAAAATTAACTATAAACTTATCTTAGAAGAATTAAAAAATTATACTGTCCATGAAACAGATATGAATAAAATTGCAAATAATTTGATACATGTAATAAAAAATACAGCAAATAGAGCGACCAGCGTTATAATATTGAAAAAGAAGACAAATAAATATACTGCATTTTGGATAGACGATGAATGTGTAGAATTAATAAATAGAAAAAATTATTGGTTTAAAAAACATACAGAAAGTAGAAGTAATGAATATTTTAAATACAAATATTCTTACTGGTTGAATAGATTAACTTCGTTAAAAAGAAAAAAAAGAAAGGAATATGATAATATACAATTTAAAAAGCTGCGGGTGACTCTAAAAAAAATTGGTTATATATAAAAATATATTAAATGGTTCGAATATGAAGAAAAATTAATTCTTTTCTGACCAAATGTTGAGTCAAAATCAAAAACAAGAAAAAATCGATAAATTTAATGAATTTTACTGTAAAGTCGGAGAAAATATGGCAAAAAAAACATTTGATTTAATATATTTTCCAGAAATAAAAACAGATACAAAATTCAAATTTAAACTTAGCACAATAAACAGAAAACAATGAAATTAATAGATAATCTATCAATTACGAATTCGGTAGGACCTGATGAAATCTCAACCAGGATAATTAAGTAATGTAAAGAAGAGTTAGCAGAATACATTAAAAAACTTATAAATGCATCACTGACCCAAGGTGAAATGCCTACAGTGATAAAATCAAACAGAGTTATTCCCATATTTAAAAGTGGAAATAAATCAGATATTAACAACTTCAGACCGATCTCGATTTCCTCTATAATTAGTAAAATAATGGAAACTTTTGTAAATGAACAGCTAACAGACTACTTGAGCTTTGCTAATTTAAATTCCAAGAGCCAATATGGTTTTAAAAAAAAATGAAACACTCAGGCGGCTATCTTTGATATGGTTTCGGAAATCCAGTCAGGATTGGATAAAAACAAAAAAGTGTTAGTGATATTCTTCGAATTAAAAAAGGCGTTCGACTCTATCGACAGAAAAATACTACTTCGAAAGCTTTACGAATATGGAGTTACTGACAGTAAATTCATGTGGTTTCAAAGTTACTTGTGCGATAGGACACAATATTCGGAATGTGAAAATTCTAAAAGTAATGTCGAAAGCATAAACTACGGGGTTGTCCAAGGTTATTGCTTAGGACAAACACTTTTCTCATGCTACATTAACAGCTTACTTGATAGTGAACTATATGGTAAAACATTTCTATACGCTGATGATCTAGCTTTGGTTTTTTCGAAAAATACAATGGTCGACCTACAGAATAACATTAACCAATATATGCTAAAAATAAGGAGTTGAATGAACAAACATAAATTATCAATCAATATAAGTAAAACCAAATATATGATAATTAAAAGTAAAACAACAAGAAGAATAGATATTAAATACAACTACAGTGATATAGAAATGGTTGGTGAATACAAATATCTTGGTGTTATAATTCACTGTATCTTAAGCTGCGGTCCACAAATCACTGAAAAAATCAAAAAAGGCAGAAGAATCGCTGGATTTTTTAGACTAATCAGCCAAAGAATTCCAGATAGTTTTAAAAGATCTGTATATTTCTCTATTTCATAGTACTATTGCATACGGCAACAAGTATGGGAAAACACTTATCAAAAAGATATAAAAGCGATACAAAATATTCAAAATATAGCTATAAAAATCTTTTCGGATATAAATTGAGAACCTTTACTAAACTTATACACAGTAACCACAAACTATTACCAATCAATCTACTGGTAAAATATAAGCTGGCAACCCAAGCACACTTGATAATTAACAAAAACATTAATACAGTCAACATACCACAACCAATTAATTCCTGTCACCATTACAATACGAGAACAGCTGTTAATATTAAGATTATTTCTTCTAAATTCAGATTCAACAATTATGATGCCATCTACAATTTAGTTTAAAATTATTTTAACGATTTTCCTAAAGAAATAAAAAATATAATTGAATTTAGTATATTTAAAAGAAAAATTAATGAATTCTTTTTGTCACTAATTTAGTTTCATAGTAATCCGTAATTTACAATTTAATCTTAATCATAAACAAATTTTTCAAAATTTTTTTTTCGCATTTTTTTTTTAATTACTTAATTAAGCAAACTTGTTTTGTTTTTTCTTTTTATAATTTTTTGTTACTGATATCAAGCTTATTATCTTATTTTGATTTAATTATGCATATGATGTACTTATCACCGTCATTGTCTGTATATATTCGTATATACTCTTCACGAGCGTTAAAGCTCAATTGCGAAAATAAATTAATTAAAAAAAAAAAAAAAAGATTAGGTCGAAACTAATTGCAATTTATCGCTTCATATTCAAGGCAGATTGAAAATTCAATACTTTTTGAATGCAAATCAAATGTTATATTTAACTACAACCCTATGTTGATCAGTTTAAAGCTCCTTGATTTCATTCATGATAAAGTCCTACTAATAAAATAATAATAAAAATTAATTATACTAGTAAATATTCATTTCATTCATATTCATATTAGAAAAATTTATAATTACAATAATTGGTAAGATTAATGCATTTCTACATCAAAAATAAGAAAAATAATAGCAATTAAAAAAAATTGAAGAGAAAAAGGCAAACGAGAAGATGATTTAGAGTCAAATCCCCATTCAAATGGGGATATTTTTTCTCAATAAATAATAGATTTTTTAGAGAGAGTTGAGGCCAATATTATTACTACAATACAAATAATAATAATAAGTGAACCTATTTAAAAAATTAAAAGAATTATCTATACATACTATTATAGTAATAGACCTTATGATTGGAAGTCATGTATACTTTATACTATATAGATAATTAACCACCATCAAAATCATCAAAATATCATCAAAATCTAAATATCAAGCAGCAACTTCAAATCCAAAATGATGAGTTCTTGAAAAATGATTATTTAAATGACGAACTAAACATACAATTAAAAAAGTTGTTCCAATTAATACATGAAGTCCATGGAAACCAGTTGCTAAATAAAATGTAGATCCATAAACTGAATCTGCAATAGTAAATGTAGCTTCAATATATTCATATGCTTGTAAAATAAAAAAATAAATTCCTAAAAAGAAAGCAAAAAATAAACCTTGTGTAGTTTATGAATGATTTCCTTCTATTAAACTATGATGACCTCACATAACTTTTACGCCTGATGCTAATGAAATTGCTGCATTTAGAAGAGGGACTTGAAAGGAGTTAAAGGGGATAATCCCTATAGAAGATCTCCTAATTGAATTGCAGGGGATAAACTACTATGAAAAAACGCTCAAAAAAAAGAGAAAAAAAAGAATACCTCTGAAATAATAAATAAAATTATTCCTCATCGTAAGCCAATTGTTACTGGGTATGAATGGAGTCCTTGGAAAGTACCTTCTCGAGAAATATCTCGTCATCATTGATTTATTGTTAATATAGTAATTACTGCACCTAAAATTAAAGTGAAGGATTGAATTAGTGGAATAATTTAATTAGGCCTGATACTATAGTTACAGCCCCAATTGCTCCTGTTAAAGGCCATTGGTCTATAATCTACTAAGTGAATGGGATGATTAGAGTGAGTTGACACTAGTTTACTTCTCTAGAATAAAATGTTCTTAAAACTGCAAATACATAAGATTGAATAATTGCAACTTCTGATTCTAAAGTAAGTAAGGCAATTTGACCAATAATTAAAAAAGTTGTAAGTATAATAGATAATGAGGGGCCAGTATTTCCTAATAATGTTAATAATAAAAGACTTGCAATTATATTAGCAGTTAATCGAACAGCTACAGTTCCAGGGCGAATAACATTTCTAATTGTTTCAATACATACTATAAAAGGTATTAATACAGCTGGAGTACTTTGAGGAACTAAATGTTCAAATATATGTTATGTATGATTTACTCATCGATAAATTATGAATCTTAATCATAAAGGTAATTCCAGGGCTAAACAAAGAGTTATATGAGCTGTTCTAGTAAAAATACAGAGGAATAGTCCTAGAAAATTATTAAATATAATTATTTAAAATAAAGAAATAAAAATAAATGTTCTGCCTCTGTGACCAGTTGGGCCTAAAAGAGTTTTAAATTCTTTATGAAGAGTTAATAGAATAAAATTTCAAATAATATGATATCGAGAGGGCATTAATCAGAATAAAGGTGGAATAATTAAAATACCAATAAAAGTTCTTATTTAATTTAATGATAAATTAAAAATACTTGATGAAGCGTCAAAAACAGAGAATAAATTAGTTATCATTTTCAGTTAAAAGAATTTCTTGTCATTTTTCTGACTTACTTTTTTCTGGCGCTAGCGGAATAAAAATATAATAATTAACTATACAGAATAGAATTAATGTAATAGAAAATATAATATATAAACTTAATCAGCTAAGAGGAGCTATTTGTGGAATTAAAAATATTAGTAATACTAATAATTTTAGTGTGACATACTAATGTTATATTTTTAACTAATTTTTAATATAAATTCATTAGAAGTAATTGCTAATTTACTATGTTGTAGTTTAAGAGACCATTACTTGCTTTCAGTCATCTAATGATTTAATTTATTGATGAAATTCATTTAATAAAGAAATTAACTGGAACACTTTCAATTACAATAGGTATAAAACTATAATTTGCCCCACAAATTTCAGAACATTGACCAAAAAATTATCCAAGACGATTAATGAAAAAACTAGTTTGATTTAAACGTCCGGGGGTTCCATCTACTTTAATTAATAGAGCTGGTACTGTTCATGAATGAATAACATCTGCACATGTTACAAGAATTCGAATTTGAGAATTTATAGGTACAACTAGTCGATTATCTACATCTACATCTACAAAAGTCGAAGTACATCAATAGGTAGTTCGTTAGTGGGAATTATATATGAATCAAATTCCACATCTATAACATCTGAATATTCATAGCTTCAGTATCATTAATGTTCAATAGATTTTAGAGTAATAATTGGTTCATTAATTTCATCTAATAAATATAATAATCGAAGAGATGGAAATGCAATAAATAATAATGCAATTGCTGGTAAAATAGTTCAGATTACTTCAATTGTTTGTCCATGTAATAAAAATCGATTTGTATATTTATTAAAAAATAATATTCCTATTAAATAACCAAGTAATACAGTAGTCATAATAAGAATTAGTAATGCACGATCATGAAAAAAAATTAATTGTTCTATTAAAGGAGAGGCTATGTCTTATAAACCTAAGTTAGCTCATGTTGACATTCGTTTCTAATAAAAGTTAAATACTTTATATCTGGAGTTTAAATCCATTGCACTAATATGCCATATTAAAAATTTATTAATAAAGGTAATTCTGAATAACTATGCTCAGCTGGGGGAATATTTTGATATCATTCAATTGAAGAATTTAATTGAATAGGATAAATTATAGGATATATAAATAAATTACTTGTCGCTGAGTAACTATACTTTCTCAAATAATAAATAAAAAAAATAGAATTCCTAATAATGAAATAGTTGACCCAATAGTCGAAATTACATTTCAGGCCGTATATGCATCAGAATAATCTGAGTATCGTCGTGGTATTCCGGCTAATCCTAAGAAATGTTGGGGGGAAAAAGTTAAATTTACTCCAATAAATATAATAATAAATTAACTTTTTCGTCACATTGAATTAAGTGTTAGTCCTGTAAATAAAGAGTATCAAGGAATAAATTCAGCTGTAATAGCAAATACTGCTCCTATTGATAATACAGAATGAAAATGGGCTACTACATAATATGTATCATGTAAAATAATATCAATTGATGAATTTGCTAAAACAACTCCTGTTAATCCTCCTACTGTAAATAAAAATACAAATCCTAATGCTCACAATAAAGCTGGAGAATACGTTGATTGAGATCCATGTAAAGTAGCTAATCAACTACAAATTTTAATTTCTGTAGGAACAGCAATATTAATTGAAGTTTAGCTGCATCAGAATTATCTTTAATCACATGATATATTTTCAGGTCATCAGCAAACGAAATGTGAGGTATATTGCTTAGATATTCCGAAAGATCTGAAATAAAAACATTAAAAAGAAGCGGGCCTAAATAGCTACCTTGCGGTACACCGAAAGTGACCTCGCTGGTGTTGGATAATACACCATGAAATTTAACATTTTGAGTTCTTTCTGAAAGATAAATATTAAGCCACTCAAGAAATGAAGCCGAAATGCCAAAAGTTGATAGATTGTTTAGCAAAGTGAAGTGATCTACACGATCGAAAGCTTTGCTAAAATCAGTGTAAATTGCATCAACTTGGTACCCTTTCTCCATTTGATTCAGGATTTCAGATCATAAACCATAAGGTTCGTTGTAGTTGAACAACCTTTCTGAAACCATGTTGTTGTTCATTTAGTTTTGCATTTATGATAGGAGTAATTCTATCACGACAATTTTTTCAAATAATTTAGGTATAGTTGAAAGTCGATTGTCTATCCTCTGTTTTAAAGATAGGGGTAAGTGGGAGGATTTCCACTTTGAAAGTGACTTATTGAAAATAAAATGAAGAGAGAACATAAGACTGTGAGAGCAATTATGTAAAAAGATCGGAGGAATTTAGTCCGGACCAGCACCCTTTTTTATATCAAGGTTCAAAATTGGTTCAAGAAGATAATTTTCCGAAAGATACACGTCTATAAATAGCAAATTCGAGCTATTAGATAAGGAGTTAGTCGAAGTTGTAACTGTTGGACGAATTTGTAACTGTTGGTGCTGTTGGACGATAAACTTGTTGAAAATGATCAGAAAAGGAGTTATAAATTTCTTTTGGGCAATCAGAAACCACATTGTCTTTTGACATCATTGAATTGGGATACCCAAATAATTTCCGTTTTGTGCTAACAAAATAAAAAAATTTTTGAAGATCAGTAACAAATTTGTTGCCAATATCCGTGATATAGTTTTCACATACTGCATTGGCTTTTTGTTTAAATCCTAAAGCAAGTTGCTTATACATATTCAATAAGACATCGTGTAAGTTTTTTGTATATTTTATTGAGCCGATTTCTCAAGTTCCTAAGATCTCAATCTAACCATAATTCTGTTGTTTTATACTTTTTTCGAATTTTAGGAACAAAGGCATCAATAATTTGAAACAGATTTGAGTAGAAGATAGAGATTAGTATATTGATATCCTGTTGTGCTAAGAGTTCGCCCCATGTGATTAATGATAAAGCATAATTAATAGTTTGATAGTCAGCATTAAAAAAATCGTATACAATTTCATTATTGTAAGATTTGGCCAGGAGTGGGATGGAAGTGGAGAACTCGAAAATCAGTGCGTTATGATGAGCAGAGTTGGTAAAAAGATTATCGACATTATCAGCGAGTTTAACCGGCACTCTATCATATGCGTTTGAAAGTACAAGGTCTAACCACTTATTATTACTATTAGGATAACTGCTAATTTGTTGTAAATCGTTACCGTAGAATTCCCTAATAAGACCGAAGTCAATTTCGTCATGAAAGTTGACCGGTAATAGCAAATTATCAGCGTCGTCAACAATGAAAAAAATAGAAGGACGATTAAAATCGCCAAACACAAAAATTGAGTCATCCTCATGCATTTCTGAAATAATATTGTGATATACACTATAAAAATCAGAATATGAAGAATTGTCAGAGTTCGGAGGGAAATTAACAATACCTAGGTATAAATTATTTGTACCTAATTTTATTTTAACAAATTGGTGATCGAAAGATTGATGTGTACCAGTGATTAATGGTACACTAGATAAGTTATTCTTTACAGCAAATAGAACGCCACCTCCTCGCGAACAATTAGCAGATAGATAATCACGACCCTTTCTGTAAATGGACCAATTACCGTCAAGAATTTTCTCGTTTGTAAAACGCTTCTCGAGCTTGCCTTTCATACCACTACAATTGTGGTAAAACATTTTAATGTTGTTTATA
Organism: Poecilobothrus nobilitatus; assembly: GCA_947095535.1. Taxonomy (NCBI): domain Eukaryota; kingdom Metazoa; phylum Arthropoda; class Insecta; order Diptera; family Dolichopodidae; genus Poecilobothrus; species Poecilobothrus nobilitatus. The sequence continues at coordinate 144,659,620 of OX352774.1, read as the reverse complement.
TTGTTGGAAGTTTGAGAGGTTTTTTTAGAGTAAGTAACGTTAGATAAAGAGATGAGATTTGAAGCTTAGTTGAAGCTTGAGTAATTACTTAGAGTTTGGATGGAAAAACTTGTTATAACTCTCACGAGATTGATGCAAAAGATTGTAGTAGTTGCTATTGCAATAACTACGATAAGCTTTAAGATCCTCTTCGACCTCTTTAATAGAGAAGCCTATATTTGTATGATATCTGAGATAAAGATCGTATACATTTTTATACTTAGATGGCAGGACCGTATTTTGAATGAGAACTGACAGGTGAGTCCTCGTTTTGCCTTCTATAACGGTGTTGTACGAATCAATATGTAAATAGGCTAGGAAAAGTCTAACGTGGTAGAGAATCCTTTCATCTCTGTTAGAGATTGCTTTGTCATTCTAACGATTGGAGAAACAAGCGGATCTTGTAATACTAGTTTATTATTATTAATATTATTTTTATTATTTTTATTATTAATATTAGTATTGTTATTATTTTGATTATTATTATTATTGTCATTACTAACATTATTAGTATTATTATTGTTATTATTATTATCATTATAATTATAATTATTATTATTATTTTTTTTTTATTTTTATAATTATTTTTATTTTGATTATTTTTAATTCGATTATTATTATTATTATTATTGTTACCTTTACATTTATTATTGTTGTTATTATTAACTTTATTATTATTTATGTTTGAATTACTAGCAACCGGTTTAAAGTATCTCCTTGGATGAAGTTAGAGTACTTCTTGCTATTGGTAGATAATGAACTTTGAATTGAAAATTTCTTTTTAGCTTTATTACTAAAAGGAAAGGGGCAAGCATTAAGAAGAAGTGTTTTAGATTGCGTGTTATTATTTTTTGTGTTAATGTTTAATCTTGTATTAATATGTGAAATTGATTTTGTCATATTACTACTAGAATTAGACTTTTCTTTAAAAAGCTTTATTATACAAACTTTGGATTAAGGTACCATAACTTTAAAAGATTTATATTTCGGTTTAAATCTAAGATTCTTAGGAGTAATTTTAACTATTAATACAATATTTAAATTAAACTTATTCTTTAAAAACTTACTGAGATAATTAGAAGTTATGTAAGCTGCAAATTTAGTAAAGTACAATGACTGGAGATCCGAATCCGGTTTAGATTCTTCCTTAGTTGACCTCTGCTTAAGATCTGCAGTAATTTCTTTTTCATTTGGAAGTAAAAATTGAACCTTTTTTGTTAGCAATTTCAAAGTACTTGAAGAACATTTTTTAATTGAAAATATAGGGTTAGTTACAGTAATAATTGGTAAATTATCCAGAGTATTAGAGATCAATGATATCGAAGTAGATGCAGAAATTTGTGGAGCTTTTATTGTTGATAGTGTCAGTTTAGGTGAAGATAAATTGGTATTGTCAGTACTGCATTGTAGTAATTCATTATATAAAGAATTGTTTACGAAGCTTGATTTTAAAGCAGTTCAGGAATATCATGGTTGGAAAACGGTGATTGATTCGGTACGTGATTCTTGAATTGAAAAATCTGCAGATGAGATAGTTTCAGAACATGAGCTATCATAAGATATATTTTTTGAATTTGCAACTGTATTGTAGTTTATTGCTTTAAAAATAAACGCATTCTGATATGCACTATAGTTGAAAGGTTCATCAGTCTCAGTCCAAATATCTTTTGAGTTGCGACTTAGATATGTTTGGTTGTATCTAAATATATCAAAAGAAATTTCTATACTAGCATCTAGTTTCATACCCATATTCAAAATTTCTTTTCTTAATGAACCTATCTGCTCATTAAATTTCTCTGCAACGTCAGTAGTAGTGTCGATAAATTTTGAATTAAAAAGTTTTTGCAGTTGCGAGTTAATAGATGACTTTAACTCAATAGTTAATGATTTGATAGATTTATTGGTAAAATTTAATGCAGAAATAAACTCATCTTTATTGAACAATAATTATTAATTTGAATAATAATTAATTTACTTTCATTAAAAGAACTCCCCCCATTCTTATTATTTTTAGACTTTTCTTTAAAAAGCTTTATTATACAAACTTTGGATTGAGGTACCATAACTTTGAAAGATTTATATTTCGGTTTAAATCTAAGATTCTTAGGAGTAATTTTAACTATTAATACAATATTTAAATTAAACTTATTCTTTAAAAACTTACTGAGATAATTAGAAGTTATGTAAGCTGCAAATTTAGTAAAGTACAATGACTGGAGATCCGAATCCGGTTTAGATTCTTCCTTAGTTGACCTCTGCTTACGATCTGCAGTAATTTCTTTTTCATTTGGAAGTAAAAATTGAACCTTTTTAGTTAGCAATTTCAAAGTACTTGAAGAACATTTTTTAATTGAAAATATAGGGTTAGTTACAGTAATAATTGGTAATTTAGCCAGAGTATCAGAGATCAATGATATTGAAGTAGATGCAGAAATTTGTGGAGCTTATATTGTTGATAGTGTCAGTTTAGGTGAAGATAAATTGGTATTGTCAGTACTGCATTGTAGTAATTCATTATATAAAGAATTGTTTACGAAGCTTGATTTTAAAGCAGTTTCAGGAATATCATGGTTGGAAAACGGTGATTGATTCGGTAGGTGATTCTTGAATTGAATAATCTGCAGATGAGATAGTTTCAGAACATAAGCTATCATAAGATATATTTTTTGAATTTTCAACTATATTGTAGTTTATTACTTTAAAAATAAACGCATTCTGATATGCACTATAGTTGAAAGGTTCATCAGTCTCAGTCCAAATATCTTTTGAGTTGCGACTTAGATACGTTTGGTTGTATCTAAATGTATCAAAAGACATTTCTAGACTAGCATCTAGTTTCATACCCATATTCAAAATTTCTTTTCTTAATGAACCTATCTGCTCATTAAATTTCTCTGTAACGTCAGTAGTAGTGTCGATAAATTTTGGATTAAAAAGTTTTTGCAGTTGCGAGTTAATAGATGACTTTAACTCAATAGTTAATGATTTGATAGATTTATTGGTAAAATTTAATGCAGAAATAAACTCATCTTTATTGAACCATAATTATTAATTTGAATAATAATTAATTTACTTTCATTAGAAGAACTCCCCCCATTCTTAGGATTTTTACCTAAATGAATTTCAATTCAATACTTAACTACAAATATATAAATATTTATTACTATTATTATGATTTGTACAACTCTTATTACATTATTTTTTTATTTACGAATAGCATTTTCAACATTTATAATAAATTATTATGAAAATAATTGAATAAGTGAATCATATTACAATTCAAATATAATAAATATATATATTAGCACACAATTTTTATCCACATTTGGATTACCTTTACTCTCAATTATATTTATAATAATTTAAGACTTTAAGTTAAAAAAACTAATTGCCTTCAAAGCTATAAATATAAGTATGAATCTTTTAAGCTTTAGTAAATTATTACTCCTTAAGAATTGCAGTCTAATATCATTTATATGACTATAAAGCCTGATTAAAGAGATAAATCGTAAATAGATTTACAATCTAACACCTAAACTTCAGCCATTTAATCTTGACAATGGTTATTTTCTACAAATCATAAAGATATTGGAACATTATATTGTATTATATTACATAATATTATATTATATAAAGATATTGGAACATTGGAGCTTGAGCAGGAATAGTGAGAATATCTCTTGGTATTATTGTTCGAGCTGAATTCGGACATCCAGGAGCATTAATTGGTAATGATCAAATTTATAATGTAGTGGTCACAGCTGATGCTTTTGGTATCATTTTTTTTATAGTTATACCTATTATAATTGGAGGATGTGGAAATTGATTAGTCTCCCTAATATTAGGGGCGCCTGACTAATGCTCCTCCATGAACAATTCCTGCAGATAGGGGAGGATAAACTGTTCATCCTGTTGCTGCTTCATTTTCTACTGTACTTCTAGCTAATAGTAAAGTTAGAGATGGAGGTAATATTCAAAATCTTATATTATTTATTCTAGGGAATGCCATATCAGGTGCCCCTAATGTTAAGGGGACTAATCAATTGCTAAATCCTACAATTATAATAGATATAACTATAAAAAAAATTATAACAAAAGCTGAGCTGTGACCAGCTTTTGTTATAATTACATTATAAATATTGAAGAAAATATTTGATTAAAATGCTGCAAGGTGTAAAGACACAATAAAATACAACTCCGCGTCATTTAATGAAATGGCTAAAGATTATGTTAATATTACCTCAATATTACCTTGAGCAGAACGTTCTAAAGCAGAATGATCATTTGAAGCAGGACGCAGTGTTCAATAAAGATGAGTTTACTTCTGTATTAAATTTTAAAAATGAATCTATCAAATCATTAACTAATGAGTTTAAGTCATCTATTAACTCGCAACTGCAAAAACTTTTTAATCCAAAATTTATCGACACTACTACTGGCGTTGCAGAGAAATTTAATGAGCAAATAGATTCATAAAAAAATAAATTTCGAATATGGGTATCAAACTAGATGCTAGTCTAGATATATCTTTTGATACATTAAGATAAAACCAAACGTATCTAAGTCGCAACTCAAAAGATATTTGAACTGAGACTGATGAACCTTTCAACTATAGTGCATATCAGAATGCGTTTATTTTTAAAGTAATAAACTACAATCTAGTTGAAAATTCAAAAAATATATCTTATGATAGCTTATGTTCTGAAACTATTTCATCTGCAGATTATTCAATTCAAGAATCACCTGCCGAATCAATCACCGTTTTCCAACCATGATATTCCTGAACTGCTTTGAAATCAAGCTTCGCAAACAATTCTTTATATAATGAATTACTACAATGCAGTACTGACAATACCAATTTATCTTCACCTAAACTGACACTATCAACAATAAAAGCTCCACAAATTTCTGCATCTACTTCGATATCATTGATCTCTAATACTCTGGATAATTTACCAATTATTACTGTAACTAACCCTATATTTTCAATTAAAAAATGTTCTTCAAGTACTTTGAAATTGCTAACAAAAAAGGTTCAATTTTTACTTCCAAATGAAAAAGAAATTACTGCAGATCTTAAGCAGAGGTCAACTAAGGAAGAATCTAAACCGGATTCGGATCTCCAGTCATTGTACTTTACTAAATTTGCAGCTTACATAACTTCTAATTATCTCAGTAAGTTTTTAAAGAATAAGTTTAATTTAAATATTGTATTAATAGTTAAAATTACTCCTAAGAATCTTAGATTTAAACCGAAATATAAATCTTTTAAAGTTATAGTACCTCAATCCAAAGTTTGTATAATAAAGAAAGAAAGAAAAAGAATATTACTACTTTTTAAAGAAAATTCTAACTCTAGTAGTAATATACCAAAATCAATTTCACATATTAATACAAGCTTAAACGTTAACACAAAAAATAATAACACGCAATCTAAAACACTTCTTCTTAATGCTTGCCCCTTTCCTTTTAGTAATAAAGCTAAAAAGAAATTTTCAATTCAAAGTTCATTATCTACCAACAGCAAGAAGTACTCTAACTTCATCCAAGGAGATACTTTAAACCGGTTACTAGTACTTCAAACATAAATAATAATAAAGTTAATAATAACAACAATAATAAATATAAAAGTAACAATAATAATAATAACAATAATAATAATCGAATTAAAAATAACCTAAATAAAAATAAAAATAACAATAAATAAAAGTAACAATACTAATAATAATAATAATAACAATAAAAATAATCGAATTGAAAACAATCAAAATAAAAATAATAATAAAAATAATAAAAATATAATAACTATAATGGTAATGATAATAATAATAACAATAATAATAATAGTAATAAAATAGTATTACAAGATCCGTTTGTTTCTCCAATCGTTAGAATGACAAAGCAATCTCTAACAGAAGATTGCAAATATGCTCTGTAAAGATTCAGAGATGAGAGGATTCTCTACAACGTTAGATTTTTCCTAGCCTATTTACATATTGATTCGTACAACACCGTTATAGGAGGCAAAACTAGGACACACCTGTCAGTTCTCATTCACAATATGGGCCTGCTATCTAATTATAAAGATTTATATGATCTTTATCTCAGATATTATAAAAATATAGGCTTCTCTGTTAAAGAGTTGGAAGAGGATCTTAAGGCTTATCGTAGTTATTGCAATAGCAACTACTACAATCATTTAAATCAATCTGGTGAGAGTTATAACAAGTTTTTCCATCCAAACTCTAAGTAATTACTCAAATTTCAACCAAACTTCAAATCTCACCTCTTTATCTAACGTTACTTACTCTAAAAAACCTCTCAAACTTCCAACAATATGAACAACATTAAAATGTTTTACCACAATTGTAGTGGTATGAGAGGCAAGCTCGAAAAACTTTTTACAAACGAGAAAATTCTTGACAGTAATTGGTCCATTTACAGAAAGGGTCGTGATTATCTATCTGCTAATTGTTCGCGAGGAGGTGGCGTTCTATTTGCTGTAAAGAATAACTTATCTAGTGTACCATTAATCACTGGTACACATCAATCTTTCGATCACCAATTTGTTAAAATAAAATTAGGTACAAATAATTTATACCTAGGTATTGTTTATTTTCCTCCGAACTCTGACAACTCCTCATATTCTGATTTTTATAGTGTATATCACAATATTATTTCAGAAATGCATGAGGATGACTCAATTTTTGTGCTTGGCGATTTTAATCGTCCTTCTATTTTTTTCATTGTTGACGACGCCGATAATTTGTTATTACCGGTTAACTTTCATGGCGAAATTGACTTCGGTCTTATTAGGGAATTCTACGGTAACGATTTACAACAAATTATCAGTTATCCTAATAGTAATAATAAGTGGTTAGATCTTGTATTTTCAAACGCATATGATAGAGTGTCGGTTAAACTCGCTGATGATGTTGATAATTTTTACCAACTCTGCTCACCATAAAGCACTTATTTTCGAGTCCTCCACGTTTATCCCACTCTTGGCCAAATCTTACAATAATGAAATTGTATACGATTTTTTTAATGCTGACTATCAAAGTATTAATTATGCTTTGTCATTAATCACATGGGACCAACTGTTAGTACTACAGGATATCAATTTACTAATCTCTATCTTTTACTCAAATCTCTTTCGAAATATTGATGCCGTTGTTCTTAAAATTCGCAAAAAGCTTAAAACAACAGAACCATGGTTAGATTGAGATCTTAGAAACTTGTGAAATCGGCGCAATAAAATATGCAAAAAACATAAACACCATCAAGCACCATATGACGACTTATTGATGTATAAGCAACTTGCTATAGAATTTAAACAAAAAGCCAATGCAGCATATGAAAACTATATCACGGATATTGGCAACAAATTGGTTACTGATCTTCAAAAATTTTTTGATTTTGTTAACACAAAACGGAAATTATTTGGGTATCCCAATTCAATGATGTCAAAAGACAATGTGGTTTCTGCTTGCCCAAAAGAAATTTATAACTCCTTTTCTGATCATTTTCAACAAGTTTATCATCCAACAGCACCAGTTACAACTTCGACTAACTCCTTATCTAATAGCTCGAATTCGCTATTCACAGACGTGTATCTTTCGGAAAATTATCTTCTTGAAGCAATTTTGAATCTTGATAAAAAAAGGGTGCTGGTCCGGACTTAATTCCTCCAATCTTTTTACATAATTGCTCTCAGAGTCTAATGTTGTCTCTTCATTTTATTTTCAATAAGTCACTTTCAATTGCGATTTTTACACAAAAGTTGAATTCCTCCCACTTACCCCTATCTTTAAAAAAGGGGATAGAGCATCGACTTTCGACTAGTGAAAATTCTAAGATTGGAAACGTTCGCGGTTCACGTTTATAAATAAAAAAAAATTGAAGGTAAAAAAATAATAAAAAACGAATACAGAAAAATTCACGATAAAATCTATAAAATCAGTGAATGTAAAACGATTCAACATTTTTGGAAAAAAGTTGGAATTTATAATAAATCCTGTACCAGACAACGAAGATCCAATAGATTGGATTAATACCGGTATTGAAGAATTATTTAGCAATTTAACTCAAAATATTGACCCTTTGATATTGATTAAATATTTGGGAAGTTATTTCAAAAATTTTCCAAAGCAACTCCGAAGGATTATCTATAGAAACGTTCTGTATAAATGTTACATATGTACGACTTCCAGCGGGTAGAGGTAAAGGAAAAAGATATAACAATTTTGAAGAAGAATGTAATAAAAGAAGAGGCATAATTTCAATTAAAAACAAAGATAATCTATGCTTACCACGTGCGTTAGTTGTTGCTATCTCATTAATAGAAAAATCTGTTGACTACTGTAAAATTCAAAAAGATGTAAGTCAACTTCAATTGAAAGCGGCGTTACAACTAATTAGAAATTCAAATGTAAGCATCCCAGCAAAAGGTGCTAGTATCAGTGAGCTTCAAAAAAAATTTCAACTGTACCTCTCAAAATATCAAATTGTAGTTTTTGATTTCAGAAGAAAAAACAAAATGCTTTAAAGTATACAGAGCTGATGTAAATCATATATGCTATGGACATTTGTGTAAAAACTGTAATACAAATGTTGCTTCAGATCACCAATGCTTTATTACACCATGTAAAGAATTAGCTGAACTTAAGAATACATTATATATTTTCTACGATCTCGAAACATCTCAAGATGATATCATCCGGGAGAAACTTCATGAAGGTGTTGCAATAGGGGATATAATTGAACATCAGCTTGATTTATTTTTTTTTGAACAACGTTGCACGCATTGTATATTATCTAATGTTGAAAGATGCAATTTTTGTGGACTTCAACAACATGTGTTGAAACAAAAGCCAATATAAATGTTTTTGGAATATATACTCAACCAAAGAAAAATATTTGATAAAGTTCTAGTTATTGCACGTAATGGACAAGCATTTGATAATCAGTTTTTATTAAACTGTATCTTAGAAAAAACCATCATCAAACCAAAACTGATTATGAGTTGAACAAAGATAATTTTAATGCTGTTAGATAACGTGAAATTTATTGATTCATTAAACTATTTTCCAATGCCGTTATCTAGTTTACCGAAATCGTTTGACTTAGACATAAATTTGAAAAAAGGATATTTTCCTCATATGTTTAATCGTAAAAACAATATAAAATATAATGGAAAGTTACCCGATCGTAAATATTACTGTTATAATTCAATGTGTGCATCGGAAAGAAACCAATTTCTTGAATGGTATGAAGAAAATAAAAACAAGTCTTTTAACCTCCAAAATGAACTTGTAGAATATTGTATGAATGACGTAAAAATTTTGACAGCAGCCTGTATTAAATTTCGACAACTATTTTTGGAAGAATGTAAGTTTGAGCCATTTTTAGAGGCCACTACAATTGCTTCAGGGTGTAATTTGGTTTTCGAAGGAATTTTTTAAAACCGTATACAATTGGACTTATACCTCAACAAGGATATCGCTTATCAAAAAACCAGTCAATCATTGCCATAAAATGGTTAATGTGGGAAGAAAAACAAAGAAAAATAAAAATTCAGCATAGTGGTACTGGAAAAGAAAAGTCATTTTTGGTCTTCGTGTTGACGGATATTGTACAGACACAAAACAAATATTTGAGTTTCATGGCTGTTATTACCATGGCCATCCAAAATGTTTCAAAAATAATAATGATAAAAAATATGAAACAAGTTATGAGGCTACATTATCCAAAGCCAATAAATTACGCTCTTTAGGTTATCAAGTAATTGAAAAGTGGGAGTGTAAATTTCGAAATGAGATCAAATGAGATCATAAACGAAATGAGATCAAAAGAATACGAAGCATTTTTCTCAAAATTAGAGAACGAAAGTTTGATACCACTAAAACCACGTGACGCGTTTTATGGCGGTAGAACAGGAAACACAAGAACATATTATAAATCTACACCTGGTGAGAAAATAATGTATATAGATATATGCTCACTATATCCTTGGGTGTGTAAATACGGAAAATTTCCATTGGGTCATCCAAAAGTTCATGATGGATAAACTGAGTGCAAAAAATTAAATTTAAATAATACTGAAGGATTAATAAAGGCATTGATACTTCCTCCAGAAAAACTCTATCACCCGGTTTTACCTATAAATCAAAATAATAAGCTAATGTTTTCCTGCTGTCAAACATGTAGCTTGGAAATGAATAATGATGACTGCTCTCATGACAATCGTAGTAGGTCAATTTTAGGAACATGGGTTATAGATGAAGTAAGAGAAGCAGTTAAACAGGGATACAAAATTGTGCAAATATACGAGGTATGGGAGTATACTGTTAAACAACTTAATCCCCTTACATCACAACAAGGAAATTGCACTGAAATGATGAACAAGTTCCTTAAAATTAAACAAGAAGCTTCTGGCTGGCTTAGCTTTTGTAGAACACCAAAGGAAAAGTGCTAATATTTAGAAAAATTTTCAAAAGTGGAAGGCATAAATTTACAGTTTAACGAAATAGAAAAAAATCCTGGACTTAGATCATTAGCTAAATTAATGTTAAACTCTTTCTGGGGTAAATTTGGGCAGAGACAAAATTAATCAAAAACAGAAATCATGAATGAGCCTTATGAATTATTTACTCTTCTTACTGATCCTTGCAAGAGTGTAAATCAAATAACTCCAATAAACGAAAAAAAGTTTTGGTAAATTGGGAATATAAAGAAGAAACAGCTGCAACATTATTAACAGTTAACGTTTGCATAGCTGCTTACACTACCACACAAGCTAGTTTAAAATTGTATTCTTATTTAAACAAATTAAAAGAACGAGTTTTGTATTACGATAGCGATTCAATAATATATGAAGCACGTGAAGGAGAATATAATTCTCTAACAGGAGTTTTCATAGGAGATATGACAGATGAGCTTGAAGAATATGGAATAGGAAGTTACATTACAGAATTTGTCAGTGGGGGTGCAAAGAACTATGCATACAAAATATATAGTACCAACTCCAAATGTGAAAAAACTGTTTGCAAAATCAAAGGTATTCGTTTAAATTATAACGCTTCACAAGAAATAAATTTTGGCTCTATGAAACAATTAGTTAAAAAATTAAACAATTTTCAACAAATAAATATAACATTTCCTAGTATTCGTCGAACATACGATCACAGAGTCATCACTGTTCCTGAAAGAAAGACATATCGAATAAATTCCAGAAAACGAGTTTTTGCAAATGATTATACTTCAGTTCCTTATGGCTTCAAAAACAACAAAATTTAAAAATTATTATTAATATATTGTAAAAATTTTGTATTTTAAACTATTAAATTACAGTATTGAAAAAAAATCTTTTAATTTTACCGTTTTTAATTTTCAGAATATAGTCGAAAATTTATTTACATTATATATATATTATGTATAATTAATTACATTATTTATATATATATTTTATTCAAATTCATAGTTGCAGTTTAACTTTTCAGTATTTTCAGTTTAACTTTTTAGGATCTGAAGTTCATCGTCCAGTTAGACGTAGATTTCAAAGACGAAAAATATCTCAAAGAGGGTTAAATGATACATGGGAAATTGATCTTGTAGACATGTCGTCTATCAAAAAGTGAATAATGGATACAAGTTCTTCTTAACTGTTATCGATATATTTCCGAAATATGCATATGCCGAAAAAGTTAAATCAAGGCAGCAGATGACGTAGTTAAAAGTATAGAAAAGATTTTTAAAAGGGAGGGGAAGTCTCCAAAAAATATTCATTCTGACCAGGGGAAAAAATTTTTCAACAAAAAATTTCGAAATTTGATGAAAAGCTATAAAATAAATCACTATCATACTTATTCAGAAATGCAGGCTAGTGTTTGTGAAAGGTTTAACAGAACATTAAAGTCAATTATGTGGAAACAAGGCTTACAAGGAAATTTTAAATGGATAGAACTTTTACCAAAACTAATTGAAAAATATAATAACAGAAAACACAGTACAATTAAGTTAAAACCAAACCAAGTTACATCACAAAATGAAAAACAAATTCTTCGTTCAATTTACAATTACCCTAAAATATTTAATAAGAGAAAATTCAATGTTGGTGATTTTGTTAGAATTGCTAGGTCAAAGGTACTTTTCAAAAAGGATATGTACCTAACTATTCAACTGAAGTTTTTAAAATAGCTTTCAAAAACAAGACAGACCCGATTACATATAGTTTAAAAGATTATAAAAATAAATTAGTTCATGGTGGCTTCTATGAAGACGAACTAACTAGTGTGAAAGACCCCAATGCTTATTTAATTGAAAAAATTTTAAAACGAAAAAGCAATAAAGTATTGTAAAATATTTAGGCTTTGATAATAGCCATAATCAATGGATAAGTAAATATGATATTCTTTCATAAAAAAAGTATAATTAGAATTTATGTAAAAAACTTTTCCTTAACTTTAGAGGACTGTTAAATGCAACAATGTTGTAAGAATGCTAATAGAAAAAATAAAAATAGAAAAATATTAGAAAAATATTTTTATTATACTAATAAAAATAAATAATTTAGGAATAGGTAAATAAAAAATAATATTCTTTCATAAAAAAGTATAATTAGAATTTATGTAAAAAATCTTTTCTTAACTTTAGAACACTGTTAAATGCAACAATGTTGTAAAAATGGTAATAGAAAAAATAAAAACAGAAAAATATTTACTAATAAAAATAAATAATTTAGGAATAGGTAAATAAAAAATAATATTCTTTCATAAAAAAGTATATTTAGAATTTATGTAAAAGATTTTTTCTTAATTTTAGAACACTGTTAAATGCAACAATGTTGTAAAAAATGCTATTTAAAAAAATTATAGTTTTATTATAATCAGTTAGAATTTATTACATTAATAAACAACTTACTTTACAACTTTTGGTTTTTAAATAGTTTTCTTAAGAATTTTGATTTCTAAACAATGATAATACAATTATTTAGAAGAAAAATTTAGTATAAATAAAGTGTGATCTTTCTTAAGATATATCAATTCAAAGAAAGAGCTCAACATAAAATACAACAAGAAAGCAAAATGGAAAACACAGCAGAGATTTTTGCCTACTCTCAACAAATAGAGCCAACGCATGAGTTGGCTCCAATTAAAAGAAAAAGAATAAGAAGTCAACAAGAATAGCAGACACATCAACAACAACATCATCACCGTCATCATCAACAACAACAACAACAACATTCACAACAGCAACAGCAACAACATCAACAACAACAACAAGAAGAAATCATTCTTCTTCAAGAAGAAGAACCACCCGCTAAAAAAGCTTCAAAGAAGCTTTTAATAAGAAAAATATGAAAACTAGAAAGAGTTTTTAAAAACAAAAGTTATGGAGCAAGATGCTCTATAGTCTATATCATATATTAAATGTAAAACAAATTAAGATCATTTATGGTCTTAAGTGGGTTTTTGAGACCCGCAATTTAATTATAATTGTAAGAATTCCGATTTTGTTAAAGAAATAAAAGAAAATGAACATTTTGTATATAAAGATAAAAATTTAAATTTAAGTATTGTAGATATATCTGAGTCTGAGTCTTTGGTAAAATATGTGCAACTTACCAATAAATGATGTAAATTGGTTTGTAGTTATAAGTTTTTATTATAAATAAATCAATATAAAATTTAAAAAAAGGTATAAATTTCTTTTATTTAGTTGCTTTTTCAGATTCAGGTTTATATGTACCTAAATATTTACAAAATTGATTTATTTAATATTTTTTTTTTTCGTAAAAACACAGGAATTTCATAAAAGAGCCGAGAAAAACTACATCAAACATTAAATTTTGAAACGGAATAAAAATCTCTACTTGCAACCTTGTAACTTTTTTTTCTGTACAGATCTATATGTATTTCTTTTATTATTCGAAATTTTGACATGATTTATACACCATCTAACTAGATTTAAAAATCATTAATAGAAAAATCTGTTGACTATACTGTAAAATGCAAAAAGATGTAAGTCAACTTCAATTGAAAGCGGCGTTACAACTAATTAGATATTCAAATGTAAGCTTCCCAGCAAAAGGTGCTAGTATCAGGGAGCTCAAAAAATTTCAACTGTACCTCTCAAAATATCAAATTGTAGTTTTTGATTTCAGAGGAAAAAACAAAATGCTTTAAAGTATACAGAGCTGATGTAAATCATATATGCTATGGACATTTGTGTAAAAACTGTAATACAAATGTTGCTTCAGATCACCAATGCTTTATTACACCATGTAAAGAATTAGCTGAACTTAAGAATACATTATATATTTTCTACGATCTCGAAACAACTCAAGATGATATCATCCGGGAGAAACTTCATGAAGGTGTTGCAATAGGGGATATAATTGAACATCAGCCTGATTTATGCATTTTTGAACAACGTTGCACGCATTTTATATTATTTAATGTTGAAGGATGCAATTTTTGGGGACTTCGACAACATGTGTTGAAACAAAATCCAATACAAATGTTTTTAGAATATATACTCAACCAAAGAAAAATATTTGATAAAGTTGTAATTATTGCACATAATGGACAAGCATTTGATAATCAGTTTTTATTAAACAATATCTTAGAAAAAACCATCATCAAACCAAAACTAATAATCAGGGGAACAAAGATAATTTTAATGCTATTAGATAACGTGAAATTTATTGATTCATTAAACTATTTTCCAATGCCGTTATCTAGTTTAGTTTTGAAAGCGTTTGATTTAGACATAAATTTGAAAAAAGGATATTTTCCTCATATGTTTAATCGTAAAAACAATATAAAATATAATGGAAAGTTACCCGATCGTAAATATTACTGTTATAATTCAATGAGGGCATCGGAAAGAAAACAATTTCTTGAATAGTATGAAGAAAATAAAAACAAGTCTTTTAACCTCCAAAATGAACTTGTAGAATATTGTATAAATGACGTAAAAATTTTGACAGCAGCCTGTATTAAATTTAGACAACTATTTTTGGAAGAATGTAAGATTGAGCCATTTTTAGTGGCCACTATAATTGCTTCAGCGTGTAATTTGGTTTTTAGAAGGAATTTTTTATAAGGATATCGCTTATCAAAAAATCAGTCAATCATTGCTATAAAATGGTTAATGTGGGAAGAAAAACAAAGAAAAATAAAAATTCAGTATAGTGGTAATGGAAAAGAAAAAGTTATTTTTGGTCTTCGTGTTGACGGATATTGTACAGACACAAAACAAATATTTCAGTTTTATGGCTGTTATTACCATGGCCATCCAAAATGTTTCAAAAATAATAATGATAAAAAATATGAAACACGTTATGAGGCTACATTATCCAAAGTCAATAAATTACGATCTTTAGGTTATCAAGTAATTGAAAAGTGGGAGTGTGAATTTCGAAACGAAATGAGATCAAAAGAATACGAAGCATTTTTCTCAAAATTGGAGAACGAAAGTTTGATACCACCAAAACCACGTGACGCGTTTTATGGCGGTAGAACAGGAAACACAAGAACATATTATAAATGTGCACCTGGTGAGAAAATAATGTATATAGATATATGCTCACTATATCCTTGGGTGTGTAAATACGGAAAATTTCCAGTGGGTCATCCAAAAGTTCATGTTGGATAAATTGAGTGCAATAAATTAAATTTAAATGATACTGAAGGATTAATAAAGGCATTGATACTTCCTCCAGAAAAACTCTATCACCCGGTTTTGCCTATAAATCAAAATAATAAGCTAATGTTTTCCTGCTGTCAAACATGTAGCTTGGAAATGAATAATGATGACTGCTCTCATGACAATCGTAGTAGGTCAAGTTTAGGAACATGGGTTATAGATGAAGTAAGAGAAGCAGTTAAACAAGAATGCAAAATTGTGCAAATATACGAGGTATGGGAGTATACTGTTAAACAATTTAATCCCCTTACATCACAAAAGAGGATTTTTACTGAAATGATGAAGAAGTTCCTTAAAATTAAACAAGAAGCTTCTGGCTGGCTTAGTTTTTGTAGAACACCAAAGGAAAAGTGCTAATATTTAGAAAAATTTTCAAAAGTGGAAGGCATAAATTAACAGTTTAACGAAATAGAAAAAAATCCTTGACTTAGATCATTAGCTAAATTAATGTTAAACTCTTTCTGGGGTAAATTTGGGCAGAGAAAAAATCAATCAAAAACAGAAATTATAAATGAGCCTTATGAATTATTTACTCTTCTTACTGATCCTTGCAAGAGTGTAAATCAAATAACTCCAATAAACGAAAAAACAATTTTGGTAAATTGGGAATATAAAAAAGAAACAGCTGAAACATTATTAACAGTTAACGTTTGTATAGCTGCTTACACTACCACACAAGCTAGTTTAAAATTGTATTCTTATTTAAACAATTTAAAAGGACGATATTTGTATTACGATACTGATTCAATAATATATGTAGCACGTGAAGGAGAATATAATCCTCCAACAGGAGTTTTCATAGGAGATTTGACAGTTGAGCTTGAAGAATATGGAATAGGAAGTTACATTACAGAATGTGTCAGTGGAGGTGCAAAGAACTATGCACACAAAATATATAGTACCAACGTGAAAGGTGAAAAAACTGTTCCAAAAGTGAAAAAACTGTTTGCAAAGTCAAAGGTATTCGTTTAAATTATAACGCTTCACAAGAAATAAATTTTGGCTCTATGAAACAATTAGTTAAAAAATTAAACAATTTTCAACAAATAAATATAACATTTCCTAGTATTCGTCGAACATACGATCACAGAGTCATCACTGTTCCTGAAAGAAAGACATATCGAATAAATTCCAGAAAACGAGTTTTTTGTAAATGATTATACTTCAGTTCCTTATGGCTTCAAAAAGAAAAAAAATAAAAATTATTGTTAATATATTATAAAAATTTTGTATTTTAAACTATTAAATTACAATATTGAAAAAAAATCTTTTAATTTTCAGAATATAGTCGAAAATTTATTTACATAATATATATATTTATATATATTTTATTCAAATTCACAGTTGCAGTTTAATTTTTCAATAAAAATGTCAAAAGCACAAATAGTATCTGAAATTTATCGTCCAGTTAGACGTAGATTTCGAAGACGAAAAATATCTCAAAGAGGGTTAAATGATACATGGGAAATTGATCTTGTAGATATGTCGGCCTATCAAAAAGTGAATAATGGATACAAGTTCCTCTTAACTGTCCTCTTATTATTATTATATTATATTACATGATATTATTATGTTTTAATTATTATACTATATTATAGGATATGATTATATTATATATTATTTCAATACTGTAAGTTAGATTGCTAACTGTTTATATGTTTTAGGGAATTGGTTAATTTTAATAAAAAATTCATCACTGAAGGATCTTAGGACTTTCACCTAATACCAGCACCAGCCTAAATTTTTCTGACATATCCACCTAATACCAGCTGTTTGGTGGATATGTCAGAGCTAAATGCGTCAAACATACCAGCTACATCTTTTTGACAATTTTTCTTTAGATTATTAAACTGTTTGTAATGTAAATTATATATTATCACATGTTGTAAATTGGGGTTAAAATGTAACCTGATTAAGAAAAAATGAAAGTGTTTTTTATGCAGAATGGAATAAAATACGTAGAAAGAATCAACGTAGTACTGAAGGCCCTTCATATATCTTTTCATGTTGGAAGATGTGTGAAGGGAGATAGGTACAAATTATATGAATTATATAAGGTTTGCAATGAAACACAGAAACATTTTTACTCATCTTGACATGTTGGAAGATGAGTCAAAATGATTGCGCGCTAGACTTGTATTTTGCGAAGGATAATGTATTCCACTCGGCTTTTTCTTTTATTGAAAAATTGAAATATAAAATATGAAATACAAAATCAAGAAAGATGTAATTAAATTTAATATTCAATGTAAAAATTATGATTAAAATAAATAAATAAATAAATAAATAGATAAATAAATAAAAAAATATATTTGCAAAATATGCATATGCCGAAAAAGTTAAATCAAAGGCAGCAGATGACTTAGTTAAAAGTATAGAAAAGATTTTTAAAAGGGAGGGGAAGTCTCCAAAAAATATTCATTCTGACCAGGAAAAAGAATTTTTCAACAAAAAATTCCAAAATTTGATGAAAAACTATAAAATAAATCACTATCATACTTATTCAGAAATGGGGGCTAGTGTTTGTGAAAGGTTTAACAGAACATTAAAATCAATTATGTGGAAAAAGTTTAGTTTACAAGGAAATTTTAAATGGATAGAACTTTTACCAAAACTAATTGAAAAATATAATAACACAAAACACAGTACAATTAAGTTAAAACCAAACCAAGTTACATCACAAAATGAAAAATAAATTCTTCGTTCAATTTACAATTAACCTAAAATATTTAATAAGGGAAAATTTAATGTTGGTGATTTTGTTAGAATTGCTAGGTCAAAGGTACTTTTCAAAAAGGATATGTACCTAACTATTCAACTGAAGTTTTTAAAATAGCTTTCAAAAACAAGACAGACCCGATTACATATAGTTTAAAAGATTATAAAAATAAATTAGTTAATGGTGGCTTCTATGAACACGAACTAACTAGTGTCAAAGACCCCAATGCTTATTTAATTGAAAAAATTTTAAAACGAAAAAGCAATAAAGTATATGTAAAATATTTAGGCTTTGATAATAGTCATAATCAATGGTTAAGTAAATATGATATTCTTTCATAAAAAAGTATAATTAAAATTTATGTAAAAAACTTTTTCTTAACTTTAGAAGACTTTAAATGCAACAATGTTGTAAAAATGCTAATAGAAAAAATAAAAATAGAAAAATATTAGAAAAATATTTTTATTATACTAATAAAAAAAAATAATTTAGGAATAGGTAAATAAAAAATAATATTCTTTCATAAAAAAGTATAATTAGAATTTATGTAAAAGATCTTTTTTAAACTTTAGAACACTGTTAAATGCAACAATGTTGTAAAAAAGCTAATAGAAAAAATAAAAATAGAAAAATATTAGATGCACTGTTAAATGCAACAATGTTGTAAAAAATGCTATTTAAAAAAATTATAGTTTTATTATAATCAGTTAGAATTTATTACATTAATAAATAACTTACTTTACAACTTTTGGTTTTTAAATAGTTTTCTTAAGAATTTTGATTTCTAAACAATGATAATACAATTATTTAGAAGAAAAATTTAGTATAAATAAAGTGTGATCTTTCTTAAGATATATCTATTCAAAGAAAGAGCTCAACATAAGAATGCAACAAGAAAGCAAAATGGAAAACACAGCAGAGATTTTTGCCTACTCTCAACAAATAGAGCCAACGCAGGAGTTGGCTCCAATTAAAAGAAAAAGAATAAGAAGTCAGCAAGAATCGCAGACACATCAACAACAACATCATTACCATCATCATCAACAACAACAACAACAACGACAACAGCAGCAGCAACAACATCAACAATTTCAACAACAACAAGAAATCATTCTTCTTCAAGAAGAAGAACCACCAGTTAAAAAAAAGCTTCAAAGAAGCTTTTAATAAGAAAAATATAGAAACTAGAAAGAGTTTCTTAAAAACAAAAGATATGGAGCAAGATGCTCTATATCATATATTAAATGTAAAGCAAATTAAGACCATTTATGATCTTAAGTGGGTCTTTGAGACCCGCAATTTAATTATAATTGTAAGAATTCCGATTTTGTGAAAGAAATAAAAGAAAAAGAACATTTTGTATATAAAGATAAAAATTTAAATTTAAGTATTGTAGATATATCTGAGTCTTTTGGTAAAATATATGCAAATTACCAATAAATAATGTAAATTGGTTTGTAGTTATAAATTTTTATTATTATTAATAAATAAAAATAAAATTTAGAAAACGGTATAAATTTCTTTTATTTAGTTGCTTTATTTTATCAGATTCAGGTTTATATGTACCTAAATTAATTTTGAAATTGAAATTGACAAAATTGATTTATTTAATTTTTTTTTTTCGTAAAAACATATGTATTTCATAAAAGAGACAAGAAAAATTACATCATACATTAAATTTTTGAACCGGAATAAAAATCTCTACTTGCTACCTTGTAACATTTTTTTCTGTACAGATCTATATGTATTTCCTTTACTATTCGACATTTTGACATGATTTATACACCATGTAACTAGATTTAAAAATCCAATTTTACATTTCTTTATTTATATACTCTGAAAACTAGAAGTTTGTCTGGTGCTACAGTAATAACGCAGTTCAATTTCATTGGCAAATCATTTTCAATTCGATTTTGGTAAGATATTTAATTAAAATGGCAGCTGATTCAACAACATTTCCATTTGCTGAAGAAACTGCAATAGTCAGTATACTAAATGACATCCAAGTTAATGAAATTACATCCACCGTAGATAAGGAGGAATTAATGGAAACTGAAGAAATCATACCACCGTTTCAAGTCTTAGATGAAGATATAGTGGAGCAACAAATTTGGGAAATAAATAACGAAGAAGGAGATCCTGACTATTTTGCAGAACTTTTTAGAAATAATATATAAGAATATTTGTGTAACAAATTAAATAAGATTTAAAAATGTTTTCATTTATTATTGTTCTTGTTTAAAACATTATAAATGTTATTTTCTAGTAGTACAGGTATTTCAAAAAACAATCTAGAATAATTACATTGAACGCTACAACGTTGTGTTGGAATATATATTTCTTCGTGCAATTTCATAACATGTTTTTCTTGACATGTTTTTATATATTTAATAACATATTCCCGTACATTTGATTCATCATTTTTATTGTGTATCATTACAGCTTGAAGAAAATCAATTAAGTTGTAAAATTTGTTAGCTTCCTCTTTGTTAATGCTAAGACATCGGCCAATAACCATTCTTAACCCATATTGTAAACATAATTTTGTATTCTTTATTGATTGTTTCGAGTACCTTTTATAAAATTGCTGTTAAAATTTACACGACATTTACAATAATCGCGATATTTATTTACAATAATCACGATATTTAAAAATAGCTGGCTTTTTTCCAATACGATGAAAAATGCAAGTAGCTACAAGAGATTCTGTATCAAAACCAACAAGAACTTTTAATGACTGAATTTTGTTGAGAAAATATTTATAACTCAACATCAAATTTGTGTTCGAACCTGGATCTTCCATTACTATGTTTTAACTAAAGCTTTTTGATATTAATTGTATTGCTTAGGTACAAAAGATTGTGAAAAATTTAAGTTTCCAAATAAGTTGTAAAACATATTAATAATCAGATTGTCGTTTTCTATATGATTATCTTTGCTAAATTCATTCAAAAATGTTTTCATACTTAAACCAAAACATCTATACCATCCATAAACGCAACAGTATTGTCCACATACATTCGAAATAACACTCTGTATGTGCCAATTATTAAAAACTATACTCTGATTTTTTAAATATTTCAAAATTTCCGGTTTATCTGGAACTCTACCATACGAATCAAAATATTCTGTGCAACCATGGTTTGGAATATAAAGCACAAACCAATGTGTTCCTGGATCTTTTATCATGTCAGTATTTACAATTAAAAAAATAGGTGTTTCTATTATTTTTGGAATTTTGTCTAAAGCAAAAACTCCCTTAAAATATTTGTTTGTAAATTTGTTACATTTTAAAACACTAGTTATTTCTAAAGTGTTCATAACTCAAACTGACGCAAATCATACACTCTACTTATTTCATTAACGTAGTTCATTAATAACTCCTTTTTTATTTTTTCATTTGTTATAATAACATCAAATTTTTCTAGCACCTGTCTTAATTCTTTATTAATTTTATCATTATGTACAGTTCCAAAAGAGTAATTTTCAAAATTTATATTTTCTTTTGTTGGGAATTTGTAAGTAAACTCTTTTACAAATTTTTTACAAGGTTCTTTCATTCCAACTAAACAAATATCTTTTACAAATAAAGTATATCGTCACAACAAAACTTTACGTTCACAAGTGCACAGTACGATGAGATCTTGTTGGATATTCAAATACATGTTTCAATATTCTATTTATAGATTTGTGATTATTTCGATTTTTATCAATTTGTATGCTTGCATCAAATTCTCCATAAACAATAGCAGTTAGTGTAAATGTAAGTGGTTTTGATAGCATTGAGTGTATAAAATCTGAGTTGGATATTTTTAAAACCCAACCCATTCAGTCTAGCATTTTACGATCTGAAGAAGTTTCCTACAATCCTATTGCTTCTTTAGACAACCCTTCAACCATTGAATTTGTTTCACTGGGTCATGGCGATACATATAGAGATTTGTCTTCTACATATTTGAGATTAAAAGTACAGATCTTAAAGAAAGATGGAACACAATGGAATGATAAAAATGCTGAAGGAAGAATAATAATACAACCAAGTGTAGTTAATAACATTTTACATTCATTAATAAAACAATGTAATGTTCAATTAAATGGCAAAAATATAACACCATTTGATGGAAATTATCACTATAGAGCTTATATTGAATCTTTATTAAATTATGGTACAGATGCTGCTGCAACTCATTTAGAATGTGCAGGATGGATTTTAGATAAAGCAAATATAGCTAAATCTGATAATAATGGTTCAAAAGAGGGCCAAAAATTGTATCATAATAGCAATGTAGTAGAACTTATTTGTAAACTATACGTAGATATGTTTAATCAACCTACTCTACTTATAAAAAATGTTGATATTCGTATAGTTTTAACACTTGAAAACCAGATTTCCAACCAGATAATATATAGTTTTGTAAAATCGCTTTTATTTATACTTTTTTAAAATGTAATACAATTTTTGTTGGAATTGAACTATTGGAAAAGTTTATTTTGTATCCATATTTATCACATAAAAGTAATGAAATGTTATTAAATGATTTCTCCACATTGCAATATTAATATTACTGAATTCTTTTACAGTATCCGTGAAAGAATTTTGTATGTTAACAGATCTTAAACATCTTACATCTTTATCACCTATTTTTTGCGGTTCAATTATTTCTGTGTATATAAAAAACATATCTGGTTTATTTAATAATTGGAATTAATTGTACACTATCTATAACAGTTTTGAAAGCTTCTATTACACGTGGTTTATATTTTTTAAATTCTGTAACTTTCGAAGATACTTGATTGAAACATGTTGGCAAATGTCCTTCCAGTATGTAAGCTTAATTTGCTCTTATTTTTATATTTATTTTAGGTCTAGTAACACATATTGTAGTGTAACTTATATTTTTAGGCATCTCCTCAGCTTTTGCTGGTTATATATAATTAACATCATCGTTTATAAAATTAAAAATTCCCCAAATCAACTGTCGTTCAACTTCTTTTCTTGTAAACCTATTAATTGGGCGTATATTTTGAATTAGTGTTGGTAGTAGAAAAAACTTTCCAGTCACATATCATTTCTTTTTCTATGTATGGAATATATGATGTTCCAATTCCTATCATATCTTTCTGCATACCTTTAATAAATATTTGAGTACATTTTCCCATTCTTCACCATACACATTTGGAACGAAATCATTAACACACATTTCTGAAATACCGATTTTCCACCTTGAATCACACATGTATTAATTCATTTTATTTGTAAAAGTTGATAATGAATTTTCTGGATAATAGTTCATAGATGAATCACTGAGTAAAGTGACATAAAATTCATCATTTACTTGTATGTTGTCCATGAGCTTGCGGATTTATTCTTACGAATTGGAAAATTAAGTTCTGTTGGAGTTTTACCTGCTATAACTGACCTTAAAACACGTCTTGATGAATTATTCAACTCTTTACTATTTATAGTTTTTTTCTTTTTCCGTTGGTGGGCTTGAGTTTAGATAGCTGATAATGTCTCCTGTATCAGTTTCAAAAATTTGTACATTTTTATTTCTAATTGATTTTCTTTTTCTAAGACGTTCTCCAAGTGAAGCGGCTGACAACGTTTTTTTAAAATATTTTCTTGAATTTCATCATCAAATACTTCGTCATCAACTTCTTTTTCATATACTTCTGATACTGAGATTCAGCATCTATATAAATTGGTTTTGCAGGAGTTTGAGTACCTTTTGTTTCCGTAATTTTTACTCTTTCCTCTTTATTTCTAAGAAGTTCTCGTTTTTCTTTCTTATTTTAAATAGATTTTGTCTGTATTAATACCATTTTTGAGTGTCCGTAAGATGTTTATTTATCAATATTTTTTTCATAATTTTATCCAACTCATTGAGTTCAATGTCTGCATTTTGCTCCATTTTCTCATAAATCTCGGGTTTTAGAATTATCATTTTGTTAAATGTTGTATTATTCATTTTATAAAATTTCCGATTATGCCTGTAGTACTGCATCAAGAAGTGTAGGTAAAAATCCACCACGTTGAATAATAATTTTTCTTTTGCTATTTATAGATTTTTTACGGCAAATGATCTTAATTCCTTTTTATACTTTCGTAATTGTGTTGTTGCTTTTTTATTCAGATTACAATTACCTCTTAAAATATTTAGTGCTATTTTACAAATTGTTTTAATTACTTGAGGGTCACAGTGTTTTATAATTACTTTCTGCAATTTTAGTTTAGAGGTTTTTAGGTGCAATATATGACGATTGGTCTTCAAACGTTTCATATTCTTCCCCAAATTGTTCTAATTGATCGCTCGTACAATAATACAAACCTTTTCCAAATATATCACTTCTTAATCGAAATATGTCATTATCGTCTTGAGTAAGATCTATTAATATATAGCCGTATGGGACTGACGTCACATCATTATATACTTTTTCAAATGCTTTGATTTGATTGGTATATATTTGGCGAGCTAGAGGTAATATCTGCGATTTATCTCTTGTATTTTTGAAAAGTACTAGATATTTACAATTAAGTTAAATATCTCTTGAAAATTATAAAATTAGACTTTACTTCTTTAATGGCTTGAATCTTATTTAGTAAATGGAAGTTATAAAGTCAAAATTAGAAATGTAATTTCAGATTCTTTTATTTCTAATTATGATGTACCTTAAGGAAGCCATCTTCGACGACTTCTTTTTATACTTTTAATAGATGATGTTACTAGAAATATAAAACATTACAAATTGCATGCCACGATATGAAAATCTTCAAAACTATTTGTTCTGTCAGTGATACTTTAGTTCTTCAAGATGATCCTAAATAACTATTTTTGGAACTGGTGTACCGAAGTTTCATATATACTCGAAACATTAATACTAATTTGGCGGACCGTAATTTTAATGACATGCAAATTAAAAAATACTTCATTTAATGATTTGGGTGTACTCTTTTATAATACACTTACGTTTATTGATCATTAGATAAAATTATTAATAGAGCTAATTATAAGTTAGGCTTTATTAAAAGGTGGTCTACAAAATTTAATGATCCATACATTCTTAAATAATAATTTACCTTCTTGGTTCTACCTAATCTTGCGCATGCAAGTCCTGTTTGGTCTCCATTATATAATTTACATATAAATATAATCGAAGCTTTTCAAAATAACTTTCTCAGATTTGCTTTTCGTAATTTGTAATGGTCGGATCCATTTAATTTACCACCGCATTTCGATAGACTTAAGTTAATAAGCTTAAGGACTACTAGTTTGAGAATGATAGTAGCTAATATTGTATTTATTACACTGGTTATAAAAGACGAAATCGATATTGTATATATTGTAATATTGTTTTTCTTTTTCGTTAATGGTTCCTTTCAAATTAAATAAGAATACAAAATTATTTTTTATATTTTTATTTTATTATTTTATTTTATTTCTCAACAATTTTAAATTTTTTAGTAAATTTTTTATATAATATACATTTTTTTTTTTTTTTCCTTTACTATTTCTATTTTAATTATTTATATACCTTAACATTTTGTTGCATTTTTCTTAAAACATAAAATTAACTTCATACATTTCTTTTTTTTTTAATATTAACTAATTAAACTTAACTAATTTTGTAATATTAACTAATTATTCTTTTTTTTGTTGTACTTTAAACTTAACTTATTTTTATTTTTTGTTAGCAATTGGTAATTATATATAAATTCAGCCCACTGAGAATATATACACAATTTGGTATAATTCCTTCTACCTCATAATCTAACACTGCATAATTATTTTTATTATAATTATTATATTTTTTTTTTTTTTTTTTATTAATATTTTAACTTTAATTTTTATATTTCAATTTTTTAATTTTTATTTTATTTTTACGAATTTTAATTTTTTTTTAAATCACAAATATTGTTTTTATTTACAAACGTGCGGATTTTTCTATGTTTACATTAAGCATTATTTAAGTATCGCGTTTACATAACTCGTAGTTGACTTTGAGTTGAAATTACTTTCAATAAGGAATTAAAAACTGTTGAAAGTATTTTGCAAACTTTTTGTTATCTGTGGTGATTACTAATGCTTAATATTATTTTTTATTTAATATTATTTATTAATTATTAATATAGACTGTTTATCTTTTAATATTAATTAATTTGTAATTAAGTGCTAGTTAGTGATTATTTATTGATCATTGCACTCTATATTAAAATTAAATTAATTTTTTAATTTACTCTTCGTTTATCAAATTCTTTAAATACTTGAATCTTTTGGTTTTCGTGTTTTTTATTTATTTATTTTTTTTTTCTGATTATATTATTTATATATTTTCAAACCCATTGTTCCTATTAATCATTGCCAATTTTAGCGTAAATTTTTGCAATGTTAGTGCTCTGCAGTCGAATTTTCTTGCCGTCCAAGGCCAACTCAATTCAGTAGAACCAGCAATATTAGCATTATGTGAGACCCAAGTGGTTGGTCAAGACGACAACTTTGTCTTTGACAATTGCCCGTTTGTCTGTCATTTTGTGCCTCATAGGGGGGTCGCTATTTATGTTAGAAATGATGTCGCTTACAGCGTTCTCCACAAATATAAGAGTTCCAACCAAATGTTTCACTACATTTGGATAAAAATTATTGTTGCTACGCACGTCATTCATTTATGTTACTTACACAGGTCTCCAAACTCTATTGAACTGGAGTCTATTTCGGAGATTGAAAATCTCACCAACCAGATTAATGATATTTTGGAATTAAATCCACAATCTGAAATTGTTATGGCTGCTGATTTCAATATCCATAATAGAAACTGGCTCCACTACTCCAATGACAATTCTCCCAGTCAAAACTTAATTGGGAAGCAAGTTGAGCTTTTCGCTTCATTATTCCATCTTACTCAACTTGTCCAAAATCCCACTAGAATTCCTGACCGTGTAGACCAGATTGGTCATCTCCTGGACCTGTTTCTGACTACACATCCTGAGAAATACAAGGTCTCAGTTAGCTCTCCTCTTGATTATTCCGACCAATACTAATGATAATACAATTGATAAATACTAGCTTCGAGCTTAGCACTCAAACCGGTCAAAGTCCTGTTCCAAAAAACATAGTATGGCGTTATAGCCATGCTAACTGGGAAGGTTTAAATGATTTTTTTAAAGCTTTTGATTGGTCTTTGTGCTTTAGCAACAGAAATGTTGACTTTGCAACCAATGCGATTAGTAAAATAATTCTTCTAAGAATGAGTGATAAAACTGAAGCTATTAGGGCAAGCTATATCGCGGTTAGAAACTGGTGTAGGAGAGTTATCAACAAGCAAAAGTTCTTGCACAACAGACGGTTGAGAAGACAAATTTTGCATCCTCCTAAAAATAGCAAATACTTTTGGACCTTTGCTAAGAGCCTTAGCAGCAAAAATGGCCGTTCTTCGTTCCTGCCTTTGGTTGATAACAATGACGAAATTGTATCCGATTCCAAAGAAAAAGCAGATTTATTTTCCAAAAATTTCCAAAAATTTCAACATTGCCCCAGTCAACACAAAGACCATGCATTTTTCCCGAGGTTAACTGCTCCTTAAGTAGAATTTCTTTTAGAACTCGAGCAGTTCTTAAAGCTCTTAAAACTTTGGATACAAAATAGTCAGCCGCTCCGGATGGCATTACTTTATGGCACAGTTTTAAAAAATACTTTTTCTACTATTGCGAAACCATTGCGCAATCTCTTCCATTTATCCCTCTCTTCGGGTAGATATCCTACCCAGTGCAAGACAGCGCTCATTTATCCCATCCCCAAAAGAGAGAAAAAAGCGATCCATCAAACTACCGCCCTATTGCTATCACTTCGGTCCTCTACAAAATAATGGAAAATTTAATAAATAGAGAGCTTCTGAAATATCTACATAACAAAATATTATTTCATGATCGTCAATATGGGTTCCGAACCCATCGGTCAACAGGTGATCTCATGACATACCTCTGTGAAAGGCTCAACATCGGCCTTCACCATTCAGGGGTCCGATTTTGTCGCTTTGGATATTTCTAAAGCTTTTGACCGAGTTTGGCATGATGCTTTAATTGCTAAATGCAAAGCAATGGACCTCGGTGGTTTATTTGTAAAATGGATTGGAGATTTTCTTTCGAATCGTTCGATTAAGTTGGTCCTATCATATTTTTGGTATAGCTAAAGATGCATCTAGGTGTATGGGTTTCCTGTATCGTTGTAAAGCCTTCTTTTCATCTTGCGATCTCCTAAATATCTATAAAACATATATAAGACCAAAGATGTTGTACAATACACATATTTGGGCAGGAGCCTCCAAAACGGCATTGGAATTTCTCGATAAAGTGAAAAATAGAGCAATTCGTCTAATAAATGATCCCAATGTCACCTCTACGCTCTCTCCACTCGGTCTACGGCGCCTAACAGGAACACTTACCCTGTTTTATAGATACCTTATAGGGTTGGGTTCTTGCTCTAATGAAATTAAAAGTTTGATGCCTCCTCTCAAAGCATTCCAAAGAGAAACAAGGAGAGCCTCTGCTGCCCATCCCTATATAGTTCAAATTCCCAGATGGCATAATTCAAATTCCCAAATTGGCATAATTAATTCCCAGATGGCATAAATCCCTTATGGAAATTCGTTTGTAGTACGAATATCGCGAATGTGGAACCATCTTCCACCTCATGTGTTCTCCAGAATTGGTGATGATTACATTTACAATGTGCAAAGATTCAAGGTGAATATTAACAACTTTGTTCACAATATGCCTGCCAATTTGAAATCAATTTTCATTCTTTAACTCAACTTCCTATGACCAGTCAGTACAGTAGTACTAAAGGTCGTATAACCTATTGTTTGGTCAAAAAAGGGAGGTGGGTTGAAATCCCACACACTCATAGAGGAATCGTGCTCGTTTTCACTCCTCTATAGTGTCTGTCGATGATTCCCACCTACCCTCGCAAAAAAAAAAAACAGAAAAGCGAATGCGAGCATCTGTTCAAAATCTTTTTATCATCAGGGTGACGAGATTGTTGACATCTACTTCTAGCCCTTCTTTTATGTTTTATTAAATTAGTTATATCTTTAGGAATACCCAATCTGTGGAATTATTTGGGCTTATTAAGTTTTCTATTTATTTTTTCACTTAGTTTTAGTACTACAGCAGAGTAATCGGAATCTTAATTATGATTATATTTTTATTTTTTTTATTTTTATTTATTATTAATTTCTGACAATTTACATAAAAAAAATTGTGTATTTTTTTTTTTTTGTTTTTACGAGGGTTGGTGGAAAACTCGAAAGTCACAAAGAGGAACTGCATGTGCTTCCTTAGGGTAGTGTTGGACTTTAACAGTTTGGTTTTGGGGATAGGGATGTGGTAAAGATAATTGGGAAAATTGGAATTTGGAAATTTGGATTATGGGGGATAGGTAGGAAAATTTGGAGGGACATTTTGAAGAAAGATGTTAATGTTCTTCTTAAACTTAAGTAAATCGTGCACATAAGACTTACCAACTTTAGGGAACACATGCGATGGTATATGGTTCCACAAACGGGACGTGCGCATAACAAACGAATTTCCATAGGCTGTATTTCGCCATCTTGATAACTCAACATGGTAGGAATGAGCATCTATTGCCCTCCTTGTTTCTCATTGGAAAACTTTGAGTGGAGGCATTAGTTGTTTTAGTTCTTTAGAACAAGTATTAATCCCTACGAGATACCTATAAAACAAGGTCAGTGACCCAACCGTCGATGGCTGAGTGGAGTGAGCATTGAAGTTACACTGGGGTCGTTAATCAAACGAATAGGTCTGTTTTGCACATTATCTAAATAACCCAGTGCTATTTGAGGCCCTGCAGCCCAAATGTGTGCATTGTACTCCATTTTCGGCCTAATGTACGATTTATAGACATTGAGAAGATCAGATGCGGAAAAGTAAGTTTTGCAGCGATACAAGAAACCCAAACATTTAGCTGCATCCTTAGCTATACCAAAAATGTGATTTGACCAAGTCAGTTTTTGGTTTAACCCGATGCCCAGCATGTTTAAGTTCGTTGAATGCTGCAAGACCTCTCCCTGAAATAGTAGGGTAGGAACAGTAGTGGCAATTTTCCGCGAGATCAGACAGCATTGTGTTTTTTTTGGTGTTGAACTCAACTCTATTGACTTCACCCCATTTTTGAATTTTTGCTAAATTGTTATTTAGCTCACTAATAGTGAAATTTTTTGCTGTTGTATTAATCTGGTGATTAATGTTACAGCGGCTATGAAACTCATAGGAAGCTACAAGGGTGCTGTCGTCTGCGAAACTATGGATCGGATTGCAGATTAATGAGAGTACGTCATTGATAAATATTAAGAAGAGAGTTGGGGATAAAACTGATCCGTGGGGGGACAACAGCATTTATTTTGAATTTGTCAGATGAATATCCATCGACCAGTACACGAATCGTGCGATTCGAAAGGAAATCTCCAATCCATTTTAGAAAGACCCCACCTAGACCTAATGTTTTGCATTTTGCCAATAGAGCATCGTGCCAAACTCGATCGAAAGCCTTAGAAATATCAAGAGCCACAACATCAGACTCACCAGAATGATGAAGGTTGATGCTTAGCTTCTCACAAAGGTAAGTCATGAGATCACCGGTTGAACAACGGGCTCTGAACCAGTATTGACGATCATGAAGCAAACCTTTGTAGTCCAGATATTTCAGAAGCTTTTGGTTCACTATTTTCTCCATTATCTTGGAGAGGACCGAAGTTATAGCAATAGGGCGGTAGTTGGAGGGATCGCTTATATTACCTTTTTTGGGAATTGGGAAAACATGTGCAACCTTCCATTGAGTAGGATGAATACCCAAAGTGAAGGAGAGGTAGAAAAGGTTGCGCAGAGGTTTTGAAATAGTGGAGTAGGTATTTTTAAGTACCATGGTGGTTACACCATCTGGAACGGCTGATTTGCTTGTATCAAGATATTTTAAGATTTTCATCACCGCCCGCATCCTAAAGTAAATTTTCCCGAAGGAGCAGCTAGCTCCTGGAACAGAAGGTGGCATCTGAGCTGACTGTGACCATGTTTGGTTGAACAAGAATTTTTGCTTATTGATAACTCTCTTGCACCTGTTTCTCACCACTATATAGTTGGCCCTGTGCGCCTCCGCCCTATGGTTTTCGTACAGTTTAAAAGCCTCCTCTTTTCTAGAAATGGCTTCTTTGCAAATACGATTAAACCAAGATTTGGGACTCCTTTTAACAGATTTCATGAAATGAGTGATGAATAACCTCATTCCAAGTAAAATAGTTTCACTAATCGCATTTGCAGCAAAGTTAACATTTCTGTTGCGGAAGCAGAATGACCAATCAAAGGCTCTAAAAAAGTTGTTAAGGCCCTCCCAGTCAGCATGGGTGTAACGCCAAACTAGTTTTTTGGGAGGGAACCTCTGGTTGGAGATTGGGCTTACCCGGAAACTTGTGTTAACCAAACAATGATCGGAATTACCAAGGGGACAACCAACTGAAACCACATATTTTTCAGGGTGTGTGGTGAGAAACAGATCCAAGAGGTGACCTTCATGGTCAGCATGGTGCGGGATCCTAGTGGGATTTTGGACAAGTTGAGAAAGGTGGAACAGTGTCGAGAATAGTTCAACTTGTTTCCCAATTGAGTTTTGACTCGGGGATATGTTGCTAGAAAAATGAAGCCAGTCCCTGTTATGAATTTTGAAATCTCCCGCCAGAACAATTTCAGTTTCTGGAGATGCATCCAAAATTTCATTGATCTGGTTCGATAGGTTTTCAATTTCCATAGCAGTTTCTTGTTCATTTGAGTTGGGTGATCTGTATAGAAAACAGAAATGTATGACATGCTTTTCAACGAGATTTTTGACCCAAATGTAATGAAAGGTTGGGCTAGAACATTTATATTTTGGAAGTGTGTTGAAAGCGATGTCATTTTTTATATAAACAGCGATACCTCTTTTGGGTACGAAGTGTGAAATAAGTGAGTAGCCGGTACCATTAAAGTTATCATTGTGTTTACTGACTTGTATTTCACAAAGGGCTAATACTGCTGGTTTAATTAAACTAAGATGGCAATCGACGGCATGAAAATTTGTTTGCAACCCGCGTATGTTACAGAAATTAACATTAAAATTGGTAATTTTGATGGAAAAGAAATTATTATAAAAGAAAAGTTAAAATAATAAATAATAATATTAAAATTGAAATCTAATTTAAAATTAAAATCAAACGCAAATTTAAAAAGAAGTCAGAGTTGAAATTGTAATTAAAGTCAAAATTAGACTTAAAATCAATTTCAAAATTAAGAAATTAAATTCTAAACTAAATCTAAATGAATACTAAGAACTAAAAGTTTATAAATCACATTACAATTTTTTTTTTCTCTTGAACAATAGTTAATTTCAAAAGCTTTTTAAATATTTCTTAAGTCTATGTTTAAATTTGTAAGTTTCGGCTGCGTTTTAATGTTACCTGCGTACCTAGTCATTGGCTGCGTACCTAGTCATTTTTAATCCTTGTAGCTTCTTAGTTGTAAAGCCTTCTTTTCATCTTGCGATCTCCTAAATATCTATAAAACATATATAAGACCAAAGATGGTGTACAATACACATATTTGGGCAGGAGCCTCCAAAACGGCATTGGAATTTCTCGATAAAGTGAAAAATACAGCAATTCGTCTAATAAATGATCCCAATGTCACCTCTACGCTCTCTCCACTCGGTCTACGGCGCCTAACAGGAACACTTACCCTGTTTTATAGATACCTTATAGGGTTGGGTTCTTGCTCTAATGAAATTAAAAGTTTGATGCCTCCTCTCAAAGCATTCCAAAGAGAAACAAGGAGAGCCTCTGCTGCCCATCCCTATATAGTTCAAATTCCCAGATGGCATAATTCAAATTCCCAAATTGGCATAATTAATTCCCAGATGGCATAAATCCCTTATGGAAATTCGTTTGTAGTACGAATATCGCGAATGTGGAACCATCTTCCACCTCATGTGTTCTCCAGAATTGGTGATGATTACATTTACAATGTGCAAAGATTCAAGGTGAATATTAACAACTTTGTTCACAATATGCCTGCCAATTTGAAATCAATTTTCATTCTTTAACTCAACTTCCTATGACCAGTCAGTACAGTAGTACTAAAGGTCGTATAACCTATTGTTTGGTCAAAAAAGGGAGGTGGGTTGAAATCCCACACACTCATAGAGGAATCGTGCTCGTTTTCACTCCTCTATAGTGTCTGTCGATGATTCCCACCCACCCTCGCAAAAAAAAAAAAACAGAAAAGCGAATGCGAGCATCTGTTCAAAATCTTTTTATCATCAGGGTGACGAGATTGTTGACATCTACTTCTAGCCCTTCTTTTATGTTTTATTAAATTAGTTATATCTTTAGGAATACCCAATCTGTGGAATTATTTGGGCTTATTAAGTTTTCTATTTATTTTTTCACTTAGTTTTAGTACTACAGCAGAGTAATCGGAATCTTAATTATGATTATATTTTTATTTTTTTTATTTTTATTTATTATTAATTTCTGACAATTTACATAAAAAAAATTGTGTATTTTTTTTTTTTTGTTTTTACGAGGGTTGGTGGAAAACTCGAAAGTCACAAAGAGGAACTGCATGTGCTTCCTTAGGGTAGTGTTGGACTTTAACAGTTTGGTTTTGGGGATAGGGATGTGGTAAAGATAATTGGGAAAATTGGAATTTGGAAATTTGGATTATGGGGGATAGGATAGGTAAACTTAAGTAAATCGTGCACATAAGACTTACCAACTTTAGGGAACACATGCGATGGTATATGGTTCCACAAACGGGACGTGCGCATAACAAACGAATTTCCATAGGCTGTATTTCGCCATCTTGATAACTCAACATGGTAGGAATGAGCATCTATTGCCCTCCTTGTTTCTCATTGGAAAACTTTGAGTGGAGGCATTAGTTGTTTTAGTTCTTTAGAACAAGTATTAATCCCTACGAGATACCTATAAAACAAGGTCAGTGACCCAACCGTCGATGGCTGAGTGGAGTGAGCATTGAAGTTACACTGGGGTCGTTAATCAAACGAATAGGTCTGTTTTGCACATTATCTAAATAACCCAGTGCTATTTGAGGCCCTGCAGCCCAAATGTGTGCATTGTACTCCATTTTCGGCCTAATGTACGATTTATAGACATTGAGAAGATCAGATGCGGAAAAGTAAGTTTTGCAGCGATACAAGAAACCCAAACATTTAGCTGCATCCTTAGCTATACCAAAAATGTGATTTGACCAAGTCAGTTTTTGGTTTAACCCGATGCCCAGCATGTTTAAGTCCGTTGAATGCTGCAAGACCTCTCCCTGAAATAGTAGGGTAGGAACAGTAGTGGCAATTTTCCGCGAGATCAGACAGCATTGTGTTTTTTTTGGTGTTGAACTCAACTCTATTGACTTCACCCCATTTTTGAATTTTTGCTAAATTGTTATTTAGCTCACTAATAGTGAAATTTTTTGCTGTTGTATTAATCTGGTGATTAATGTTACAGCGGCTATGAAACTCATAGGAAGCTACAAGGGTGCTGTCGTCTGCGAAACTATGGATCGGATTGCAGATTAATGAGAGTACGTCATTGATAAATATTAAGAAGAGAGTTGGGGATAAAACTGATCCGTGGGGGGACAACAGCATTTATTTTGAATTTGTCAGATGAATATCCATCGACCAGTACACGAATCGTGCGATTCGAAAGGAAATCTCCAATCCATTTTAGAAAGACCCCACCTAGACCTAATGTTTTGCATTTTGCCAATAGAGCATCGTGCCAAACTCGATCGAAAGCCTTAGAAATATCAAGAGCCACAACATCAGACTCACCAGAATGATGAAGGTTGATGCTTAGCTTCTCACAAAGGTAAGTCATGAGATCACCGGTTGAACAACGGGCTCTGAACCAGTATTGACGATCATGAAGCAAACCTTTGTAGTCCAGATATTTCAGAAGCTTTTGGTTCACTATTTTCTCCATTATCTTGGAGAGGACCGAAGTTATAGCAATAGGGCGGTAGTTGGAGGGATCGCTTATATTACCTTTTTTGGGAATTGGGAAAACATGTGCAACTTTCCATTGAGTAGGATGAATACCCAAAGTGAAGGAGAGGTAGAAAAGGTTGCGCAGAGGTTTTGAAATAGTGGAATAGGTATTTTTAAGTACCATGGTGGTTACACCATCTGGAACGGCTGATTTGCTTGTATCAAGATATTTTAAGATTTTCATCACCGCCCGCATCCTAAAGTAAATTTTCCCGAAGGAGCAGCTAGCTCCTGGAACAGAAGGTGGCATCTGAGCTGACTGTGACCATGTTTGGTTGAACAAGAATTTTTGCTTATTGATAACTCTCTTGCACCTGCTTCTCACCACTATATAGTTGGCCCTGTGCGCCTCCGCCCTATGGTTTTCGTACAGTTTAAAAGCCTCCTCTTTTCTAGAAATGGCTTCTTTGCAAATACGATTAAACCAAGATTTGGGACTCCTTTTAACAGATTTCATGAAATGAGTGATGAATAACCTCATTCCAAGTAAAATAGTTTCACTAATCGCATTTGCAGCAAAGTTAACATTTCTGTTGCGGAAGCAGAATGACCAATCAAAGGCTCTAAAAAAGTTGTTAAGGCCCTCCCAGTCAGCATGGATGTAACGCCAAACTAGTTTTTTGGGAGGGAACCTCTGGTTGGAGATTGGGCTTACCCGGAAACTTGTGTTAACCAAACAATGATCGGAATTACCAAGGGGACAACCAACTGAAACCACATATTTTTCAGGGTGTGTGGTGAGAAACAGATCCAAGAGGTGACCTTCATGGTCAGCACGGTGCGGGATCCTAGTGGGATTTTGGACAAGTTGAGAAAGGTGGAACAGTGTCGAGAATAGTTCAACTTGTTTCCCAATTGAGTTTTGACTCGGGGATATGTTGCTAGAAAAATGAAGCCAGTCCCTGTTATGAATTTTGAAATCTCCCGCCAGAACAATTTCAGTTTCTGGAGATGCATCCAAAATTTCATTGATCTGGTTCGATAGGTTTTCAATTTCCATAGCAGTTTCTTGTTCATTTGAGTTGGGTGATCTGTATAGAAAACAGAAATGTATGACATGCTTTTCAACGAGATTTTTGACCCAAATGTAATGAAAGGTTGGGCTAGAACATTTATATTTTGGAAGTGTGTTGAAAGCGATGTCATTTTTTATATAAACAGCGATACCTCTTTTGGGTACGAAGTGTGAAATAAGTGAGTAGCCGGTACCATTAAAGTTATCATTGTGTTTACTGACTTGTATTTCACAAAGGGCTAATACTGCTGGTTTAATTAAACTAAGATGGCAATCGACGGCATGAAAATTTGTTTGCAACCCGCGTATGTTACAGAAATTAACATTAAAATTGGTAATTTTGATGGAAAAGAAATTATTATAAAAGAAAAGTTAAAATAATAAATAATAATATTAAAATTGAAATCTAATTTAAAATTAAAATCAAACGCAAATTTAAAAAGAAGTCAGAGTTGAAATTGTAATTAAAGTCAAAATTAGACTTAAAATCAATTTCAAAATTAAGAAATTAAATTCTAAACTAAATCTAAATGAATACTAAGAACTAAAAGTTTATAAATCACATTACAATTTTTTTTTTCTCTTGAACAATAGTTAATTTCAAAAGCTTTTTAAATATTTCTTAAGTCTATGTTTAAATTTGTAAGTTTCGGCTGCGTTTTAATGTTACCTGCGTACCTAGTCATTGGCTGCGTACCTAGTCATTTTTAATCCTTGTAGCTTCTTAGTTGTAAAGCCTTCTTTTCATCTTGCGATCTCCTAAATATCTATAAAACATATATAAGACCAAAGATGGTGTACAATACACATATTTGGGCAGGAGCCTCCAAAACGGCATTGGAATTTCTCGATAAAGTGAAAAATAGAGCAATTCGTCTAATAAATGATCCCAATGTCACCTCTACGCTCTCTCCACTCGGTCTACGGCGCCTAACAGGAACACTTACCCTGTTTTATAGATACCTTATAGGGTTGGGTTCTTGCTCTAATGAAATTAAAAGTTTGATGCCTCCTCTCAAAGCATTCCAAAGAGAAACAAGGAGAGCCTCTGCTGCCCATCCCTATATAGTTCAAATTCCCAGATGGCATAATTCAAATTCCCAAATTGGCATAATTAATTCCCAGATGGCATAAATCCCTTATGGAAATTCGTTTGTAGTACGAATATCGCGAATGTGGAACCATCTTCCACCTCATGTGTTCTCCAGAATTGGTGATGATTACATTTACAATGTGCAAAGATTCAAGGTGAATATTAACAACTTTGTTCACAATATGCCTGCCAATTTGAAATCAATTTTCATTCTTTAACTCAACTTCCTATGACCAGTCAGTACAGTAGTACTAAAGGTCGTATAACCTATTGTTTGGTCAAAAAAGGGAGGTGGGTTGAAATCCCACACACTCATAGAGGAATCGTGCTCGTTTTCACTCCTCTATAGTGTCTGTCGATGATTCCCACCTACCCTCGCAAAAAAAAAAAAACAGAAAAGCGAATGCGAGCATCTGTTCAAAATCTTTTTATCATCAGGGTGACGAGATTGTTGACATCTACTTCTAGCCCTTCTTTTATGTTTTATTAAATTAGTTATATCTTTAGGAATACCCAATCTGTGGAATTATTTGGGCTTATTAAGTTTTCTATTTATTTTTTCACTTAGTTTTAGTACTACAGCAGAGTAATCGGAATCTTAATTATGATTATATTTTTATTTTTTTTATTTTTATTTATTATTAATTTCTGACAATTTACATAAAAAAAATTGTGTATTTTTTTTTTTTTGTTTTTACGAGGGTTGGTGGAAAACTCGAAAGTCACAAAGAGGAACTGCATGTGCTTCCTTAGGGTAGTGTTGGACTTTAACAGTTTGGTTTTGGGGATAGGGATGTGGTAAAGATAATTGGGAAAATTGGAATTTGGAAATTTGGATTATGGGGGATAGGTAGGAAAATTTGGAGGGACATTTTGAAGAAAGATGTTAATGTTCTTCTTAAACTTAAGTAAATCGTGCACATAAGACTTACCAACTTTAGGGAACACATGCGATGGTATATGGTTCCACAAACGGGACGTGCGCATAACAAACGAATTTCCATAGGCTGTATTTCGCCATCTTGATAACTCAACATGGTAGGAATGAGCATCTATTGCCCTCCTTGTTTCTCATTGGAAAACTTTGAGTGGAGGCATTAGTTGTTTTAGTTCTTTAGAACAAGTATTAATCCCTACGAGATACCTATAAAACAAGGTCAGTGACCCAACCGTCGATGGCTGAGTGGAGTGAGCATTGAAGTTACACTGGGGTCGTTAATCAAACGAATAGGTCTGTTTTGCACATTATCTAAATAACCCAGTGCTATTTGAGGCCCTGCAGCCCAAATGTGTGCATTGTACTCCATTTTCGGCCTAATGTACGATTTATAGACATTGAGAAGATCAGATGCGGAAAAGTAAGTTTTGCAGCGATACAAGAAACCCAAACATTTAGCTGCATCCTTAGCTATACCAAAAATGTGATTTGACCAAGTCAGTTTTTGGTTTAACCCGATGCCCAGCATGTTTAAGTCCGTTGAATGCTGCAAGACCTCTCCCTGAAATAGTAGGGTAGGAACAGTAGTGGCAATTTTCCGCGAGATCAGACAGCATTGTGTTTTTTTTGGTGTTGAACTCAATTCTATTGACTTCACCCCATTTTTGAATTTTTGCTAAATTGTTATTTAGCTCACTAATAGTGAAATTTTTTGCTGTTGTATTAATCTGGTGATTAATGTTACAGCGGCTATGAAACTCATAGGAAGCTACAAGGGTGCTGTCGTCTGCGAAACTATGGATCGGATTGCAGATTAATGAGAGTACGTCATTGATAAATATTAAGAAGAGAGTTGGGGATAAAACTGATCCGTGGGGGGACAACAGCATTTATTTTGAATTTGTCAGATGAATATCCATCGACCAGTACACGAATCGTGCGATTCGAAAGGAAATCTCCAATCCATTTTAGAAAGACCCCACCTAGACCTAATGTTTTGCATTTTGCCAATAGAGCATCGTGCCAAACTCGATCGAAAGCCTTAGAAATATCAAGAGCCACAACATCAGACTCACCAGAATGATGAAGGTTGATGCTTAGCTTCTCACAAAGGTAAGTCATGAGATCACCGGTTGAACAACGGGCTCTGAACCAGTATTGACGATCATGAAGCAAACCTTTGTAGTCCAGATATTTCAGAAGCTTTTGGTTCACTATTTTCTCCATTATCTTGGAGAGGACCGAAGTTATAGCAATAGGGCGGTAGTTGGAGGGATCGCTTATATTACCTTTTTTGGGAATTGGGAAAACATGTGCAACCTTCCATTGAGTAGGATGAATACCCAAAGTGAAGGAGAGGTAGAAAAGGTTGCGCAGAGGTTTTGAAATAGTGGAGTAGGTATTTTTAAGTACCATGGTGGTTACACCATCTGGAACGGCTGATTTGCTTGTATCAAGATATTTTAAGATTTTCATCACCACCCGCATCCTAAAGTAAATTTTCCCGAAGGAGCAGCTAGCTCCTGGAACAGAAGGTGGCATCTGAGCTGACTGTGACCATGTTTGGTTGAACAAGAATTTTTGCTTATTGATAACTCTCTTGCACCTGTTTCTCATCACTATATAGTTGGCCCTGTGCGCCTCCGCCCTATGGTTTTCGTACAGTTTAAAAGCCTCCTCTTTTCTAGAAATGGCTTCTTTGCAAATACGATTAAACCAAGATTTGGGACTCCTTTTAACAGATTTCATGAAATGAGTGATGAATAACCTCATTCCAAGTAAAATAGTTTCACTAATCGCATTTGCAGCAAAGTTAACATTTCTGTTGCGGAAGCAGAATGACCAATCAAAGGCTCTAAAAAAGTTGTTAAGGCCCTCCCAGTCAGCATGGATGTAACGCCAAACTAGTTTTTTGGGAGGGAACCTCTGGTTGGAGATTGGGCTTACCCGGAAACTTGTGTTAACCAAACAATGATCGGAATTACCAAGGGGACAACCAACTGAAACCACATATTTTTCAGGGTGTGTGGTGAGAAACAGATCCAAGAGGTGACCTTCATGGTCAGCACAGTGCGGGATCCTAGTGGGATTTTGGACAAGTTGAGAAAGGTGGAACAGTGTCGAGAATAGTTCAACTTGTTTCCCAATTGAGTTTTGACTCGGGGATATGTTGCTAGAAAAATGAAGCCAGTCCCTGTTATGAATTTTGAAATCTCCCGCCAGAACAATTTCAGTTTCTGGAGATGCATCCAAAATTTCATTGATCTGGTTCGATAGGTTTTCAATTTCCATAGCAGTTTCTTGTTCATTTGAGTTGGGTGATCTGTATAGAAA
The DNA here is from genome assembly GCA_947095535.1 of Poecilobothrus nobilitatus. NCBI lineage: Eukaryota > Metazoa > Arthropoda > Insecta > Diptera > Dolichopodidae > Poecilobothrus > Poecilobothrus nobilitatus. The sequence continues at coordinate 144,618,667 of OX352774.1, read as the reverse complement.
ACAGAAATGTATGACATGCTTTTCAACGAGATTTTTGACCCAAATGTAATGAAAGGTTGGGCTAGAACATTTATATTTTGGAAGTGTGTTGAAAGCGATGTCATTTATATAAACAGCGATACCTCTTTTGGGTACGAAGTGTGAAATAAGTGAGTAGCCGGTACCATTAAAGTTATCATTGTGTTTACTGACTTGTATTTCACAAAGGGCTAATACTGCTGGTTTAATTAAACTAAGATGGCAATCGACGGCATGAAAATTTGTTTGCAACCCGCGTATGTTACAGAAATTAACATTAAAATTGGTAATTTTGATGGAAAAGAAATTATTATAAAAGAAAAGTTAAAATAATAAATAATAATATTAAAATTGAAATCTAATTTAAAATTAAAATCAAACGCAAATTTAAAAAGAAGTCAGAGTTGAAATTGTAATTAAAGTCAAAATTAGACTTAAAATCAATTTCAAAATTAAGAAATTAAATTCTAAACTAAATCTACTAAGAATTAAAAGAACTAAATAGTTTATAAATCACATTATACTAAGAACTAAAAGTTTATAAATCACATTACAATTTTTTTTTTCTCTTGAACAATAGTTAATTTCAAAAGCTTTTTAAATATTTCTTAAGTCTATGTTTAAATTTGTAAGTTTGGGCTGCGTTTTAATGTTACCTGCGTACCTAGTCATTGGCTGCGTACCTAGTCATTTTTAATCCTTGTAGCTTCTTAGTTGTAAAGCCTTCTTTTCATCTTGCGATCTCCTAAATATCTATAAAACATATATAAGACCAAAGATGGTGTACAATACACATATTTGGGCAGGAGCCTCCAAAACGGCATTGGAATTCCTCGATAAAGTGAAAAATAGAGCAATTCGTCTAATAAATGATCCCAATGTCACCTCTACGCTCTCTCCACTCGGTCTACGGCGCCTAACAGGAACACTTACCCTGTTTTATAGATACCTTATAGGGTTGGGTTCTTGCTCTAATGAAATTAAAAGTTTGATGCCTCCTCTCAAAGCATTCCAAAGAGAAACAAGGAGAGCCTCTGCTGCCCATCCCTATATAGTTCAAATTCCCAGATGGCATAATTCAAATTCCCAAATTGGCATAATTAATTCCCAGATGGCATAAATCCCTTATGGAAATTCGTTTGTAGTACGAATATCGAGAATGTGGAACCATCTTCCACCTCATGTGTTCTCCAGAATTGGTGATGATTACATTTACAATGTGCAAAGATTCAAGGTGAATATTAACAACTTTGTTCACAATATGCCTGCCAATTTGAAATCAATTTTCATTCTTTAACTCAACTTCCTATGACCAGTCAGTACAGTAGTACTAAAGGTCGTATAACCTATTGTTTGGTCAAAAAAGGGAGGTGGGTTGAAATCCCACACACTCATAGAGGAATCGTGCTCGTTTTCACTCCTCTATAGTGTCTGTCGATGATTCCCACCTACCCTCGCAAAAAAAAAAAAACAGAAAAGCGAATGCGAGCATCTGTTCAAAATCTTTTTATCATCAGGGTGACGAGATTGTTGACATCTACTTCTAGCCCTTCTTTTATGTTTTATTAAATTAGTTATATCTTTAGGAATACCCAATCTGTGGAATTATTTGGGCTTATTAAGTTTTCTATTTATTTTTTCACTTAGTTTTAGTACTACAGCAGAGTAATCGGAATCTTAATTATGATTATATTTTTATTTTTTTTATTTTTATTTATTATTAATTTCTGACAATTTACATAAAAAAAATTGTGTATTTTTTTTTTTTTTGTTTTTACGAGGGTTGGTGGAAAACTCGAAAGTCACAAAGAGGAACTGCATGTGCTTCCTTAGGGTAGTGTTGGACTTTAACAGTTTGGTTTTGGGGATAGGGATGTGGTAAAGATAATTGGGAAAATTGGAATTTGGAAATTTGGATTATGGGGGATAGGTAGGAAAATTTGGAGGGACATTTTGAAGAAAGATGTTAATGTTCTTCTTAAACTTAAGTAAATCGTGCACATAAGACTTACCAACTTTAGGGAACACATGCGATGGTATATGGTTCCACAAACGGGACGTGCGCATAACAAACGAATTTCCATAGGCTGTATTTCGCCATCTTGATAACTCAACATGGTAGGAATGAGCATCTATTGCCCTCCTTGTTTCTCATTGGAAAACTTTGAGTGGAGGCATTAGTTGTTTTAGTTCTTTAGAACAAGTATTAATCCCTACGAGATACCTATAAAACAAGGTCAGTGACCCAACCGTCGATGGCTGAGTGGAGTGAGCATTGAAGTTACACTGGGGTCGTTAATCAAACGAATAGGTCTGTTTTGCACATTATCTAAATAACCCAGTGCTATTTAAGGCCCTGCAGCCCAAATGTGTGCATTGTACTCCATTTTCGGCCTAATGTACGATTTATAGACATTGAGAAGATCAGATGCGGAAAAGTAAGTTTTGCAGCGATACAAGAAACCCAAAAATTTAGCTGCATCCTTAGCTATACCAAAAATGTGATTTGACGAAGTCAGTTTTTGGTTTAACCCGATGCCCAGCATGTTTAAGTCCGTTGAATGCTGCAAGACCTCTCCCTGAAATAGTAGGGTAGGAACAGTAGTGGCAATTTTCCGCGAGATCAGACAGCATTGTGTTTTTTTTGGTGTTGAACTCAACTCTATTGACTTCACCCCATTTTTGCATTTTTGCTAAATTGTTATTTAGCTCACTAATAGTGAAATTTTTTGCTGTTGTATTAATCTGGTGATTAATGTTACAGCGGCTATGAAACTCATAGGAAGCTACAAGGGTGCTGTCGTCTGCGAAACTATGGATCGGATTGCAGATTAATGAGAGTACGTCATTGATAAATATTAAGAAGAGAGTTGGGGATAAAACTGATCCGTGGGGGGACAACAGCATTTATTTTGAATTTGTCAGATGAATATCCATCGACCAGTACACGAATCGTGCGATTCGAAAGGAAATCTCCAATCCATTTTAGAAAGACCCCACCTAGACCTAATGTTTTGCATTTTGCCAATAGAGCATCGTGCCAAACTCGATCGAAAGCCTTAGAAATATCAAGAGCCACAACATCAGACTCACCAGAATGATGAAGGTTGATGCTTAGCTTCTCACAAAGGTAAGTCATGAGATCACCGGTTGAACAACGGGCTCTGAACCAGTATTGACGATCATGAAGCAAACCTTTGTAGTCCAGATATTTCAGAAGCTTTTGGTTCACTATTTTCTCCATTATCTTGGAGAGGACCGAAGTTATAGCAATAGGGCGGTAGTTGGAGGGATCGCTTATATTACCTTTTTTGGGAATTGGGAAAACATGTGCAACCTTCCATTGAGTAGGATGAATACCCAAAGTGAAGGAGAGGTAGAAAAGGTTGCGCAGAGGTTTTGAAATAGTGGAGTAGGTATTTTTAAGTACCATGGTGGTTACACCATCTGGAACGGCTGATTTGCTTGTATCAAGATATTTTAAGATTTTCATCACCGCCCGCATCCTAAAGTAAATTTTCCCGAAGGAGCAGCTAGCTCCTGGAACAGAAGGTGGCATCTGAGCTGACTGTGACCATGTTTGGTTGAACAAGAATTTTTGCTTATTGATAACTCTCTTGCACCTGTTTCTCACCACTATATAGTTCGCCCTGTGCGCCTCCGCCCTATGGTTTTCGTACAGTTTAAAAGCCTCCTCTTTCTTCTTTGCAAATACGATTAAACCAAGATTTGGGACTCCTTTTAACAGATTTCATGAAATGAGTGATGAATAACCTCATTCCAAGTAAAATAGTTTCACTAATCGCATTTGCAGCAAAGTTAACATTTCTGTTGCGGAAGCAGAATGACCAATCAAAGGCTCTAAAAAAGTTGTTAAGGCCCTCCCAGTCAGCATGGATGTAACGCCAAACTAGTTTTTTGGGAGGGAACCTCTGGTTGGAGATTGGGCTTACCCGGAAACTTGTGTTAACCAAACAATGATCGGAATTACCAAGGGGACAACCAACTGAAACCACATATTTTTCAGGGTGTGTGGTGAGAAACAGATCCAAGAGGTGACCTTCATGTTCAGCACGGTGCGGGATCCTAGTGGGATTTTGGACAAGTTGAGAAAGGTGGAACAGTGTCGAGAATAGTTCAACTTGTTTCCCAATTGAGTTTTGACTCGGGGATATGTTGCTAGAAAAATGAAGCCAGTCCCTGTTATGAATTTTGAAATCTCCCGCCAGAACAATTTCAGTTTCTGGAGATGCATCCAAAATTTCATTGATCTGGTTCGATAGGTTTTCAATTTCCATAGCAGTTTCTTGTTCATTTGAGTTGGGTGATCTGTATAGAAAACAGAAATGTATGACATGCTTTTCAACGAGATTTTTGACCCAAATGTAATGAAAGGTTGGGCTAGAACATTTATATTTTGGAAGTGTGTTGAAAGCGATGTCATTTTTTATATAAACAGCGATACCTCTTTTGGGTACGAAGTGTGAAATAAGTGAGTAGCCGGTACCATTAAAGTTATCATTGTGTTTACTGACTTGTATTTCACAAAGGGCTAATACTGCTGGTTTAATTAAACTAAGATGGCAATCGACGGCATGAAAATTTGTTTGCAACCCGCGTATGTTACAGAAATTAACATTAAAATTGGTAATTTTGATGGAAAAGAAATTATTATAAAAGAAAAGTTAAAATAATAAATAATAATATTAAAATTGAAATCTAATTTAAAATTAAAATCAAACGCAAATTTAAAAAGAAGTCAGAGTTGAAATTGTAATTAAAGTCAAAATTAGACTTAAAATCAATTTCAAAATTAAGAAATTAAATTCTAAACTAAATCTAAATGAATACTAAGAACTAAAAGTTTATAAATCACATTACAATTTTTTTTTTCTCTTGAACAATAGTTAATTTCAAAAGCTTTTTAAATATTTCTTAAATCTATGTTTAAATTTGTAAGTTTCGGCTGCGTTTTAATGTTACCTGCGTACCTAGTCATTGGCTGCGTATCTAGTCATTTTTAATCCTTGTAGCTTCTTAGTTGTAGTTGCTTTAGGTACCACAAGATGTTCTCTATATCTAGTGTTGTAGTTGTGCACGTTATCTCTTGTTATAATTGTTAATGAAGATTTCTATTTCTGGTTTATTATTTTATACATATATTTACATTTTTCGAAGTAAATTAACTGGTTTATGTCGAGTTCATTTGTGGTTACATACAATTCCTTTGTACTTGTACTTGTATTCCTTTGTATTTGTATAATGTTTTTAACGATTTCTTCATGATCATACTTATTTGATTGACATGGAATTTGGTACTGTTACTCCAACTGCATATACTGTAACTAATTTTTAACAAGATATACCGGTTGAAAATTAATTTGGCGGCTTTGATTGGAACACCACCTGCTCTTTTGATTGCCATTATGATCGATTTTATACTTTTCTTTAATTGTTTAATATGTTTATCCCATTTAAGATTTTCATCGTTCCGATGTTTATAGTTAGTAGTCATTCCGAGATGTTTCACATGTTGAACTCGTTCTACCATGATCCCTCTTACTTTCATTGTAATTTCGTGATATGTTTTTCTAGGTATTTTAAATACAATATAATACGTCTTTTTGGGATTCATACAGAGACCATTACCTTCCAACTGATCACCGTATACTTCCATATCTTTATTTAAGTTATTTTCTAGTTGGATTAAAGTTTTAGCCTTAGATACAAAATTTGTGTCGTCTGCATAAATTGTACACTTTGATTTAAGGTTACATTTTGAAAGATTCATTGCATATAATAAATAAAGAAGTGGGTCCAGTAACGATCCCTGTGGAACTCCAGTATTAATCACAAGTTCAGAGCTTACAGTGTTTTCAATTCGCACATAATGAGTTCTATTTGACAAATATCTCTCAAATAATCTATTTTCTATACCTCTAATTCCCCAATTCCCTTCAAGAAAATCTAGTAGCTTGCCATGATTGACAACATCAAATGCTTTACTTAGATCAATAAACATTGCCGCAACATAGTACCCTTCATCTAATGCTTCATGAATTTGGTCTATTGTAACCGACACAGCAGAATCTGTACCACTTCCTTCTATAAATCCATATTGATTCCAATCGAAGCTAATAGTTTGCTTAATAAATGATGTTATTCTTGTATCGATAGCTCTTTCATATATTTTACTAATTGAATTTAACAGCGATATAGACCTATAATTTCTACAATCCGTTTTTTGTCCACCTTTGCGAATTGGCACAATGACGGCCTGTTTTAAGCACTTTGGATAAATTCCATTTACAAGGCATGCGTTTACCATTTTACATAGAATATTCTTGATAATATGTATCAATTCTTGTAGATCTCTTACAGTAATTTTATCAGCCCTTGGAGCTGAATTTCTATGAAGATTAATACCAATTGCAACAATTTCAAGTTCTGTCACTTTCGTTAAATATACTGGTCCTAGATTTGTGGAATTGCGCATTGTATTTAGCACTGTGCTAGTTCTATTCTCTTTTATTATGTTTTCTCCTATTTCATTAAAATATTTGTTTAGAGTATTAGCAGTTTCAATATCACTTGTAGTAATTTCTTCATTTTCTTTCATCAGATTACCAATATAGTCGTTCTTTTCATCTTCTTTATTTTTTATTGTGAAATTTACAACTTTCCATAGTTTTCTCTTATCATTTCCCGCTTTTTCAATGCAGTTGATAATGTGACTAGTTTTAGCTTCCAGAATGACATTTTTCATCTTCCTTTTATATTTTAAGTATTTTTCTTTTTTAATCAAGTTATTTGGATCTTTTTTGTGCGCTCGGTATAACGAGCGTCTAATTTTTAATTTGTCAAGAATAGCTGGTGTAATCCAATTATTATTTCTTGATCTTATTTCATATGTTACTGTACTGGATTGTTTTGATTCTTGTATGATTCCAACAAGTTCATCAACTTCAGTAATGTGTTTCTCAGTTAGTTTATTAGCTACTCTATCACTCAATTTATGATATTCTGTTCTGATATGTGAAAGTTTTAAATAAGATTTTAATGAAGTCTTTATCATTTGAATACGCACTAGGGCACTCTTATGATAAGATATTTCATTATCTTCAATTTTATATGAAATTTTATGTTGATCCTCTATATTTGATATAAAATGATCAATTAACGTATTAGCTGTAGCCGTTTCTTTTGTACTACGTGTTTTATTAATGATTTTATAGGCGGAAATATTTAATATAACTACATATTTAATAACAGTGTTTGTTTTTTCAAATAGATTTAGATTTACATCAACAAAAAAAATGCGGTGTGAGAATCGATCTACCTTGTTTTGTAAATATTCAATAAATAAACTGCTCTTTTCATTGGGAGCTTTATAGCAAGTACCTATTTTAGTTTCGGTTGCATATTAACATTTCAATAACAGTGAAATTATAGTTTTCATCTTTTTCAACTTCATTATATTTAAACTTATTATTGACAAAGATTGTAGTTTCACCTGCTTTTCTTTCATTTCTACAGTTAAATATTGCATTAAAGTTTTGTATGTTGTTTGTATTAACCTCATTTTCAAAAATCCACACTTCCGTAAGAACGACGATATCAGTATCTTTATAACTATGAATTAATGCTTTACGTTCCAGTAATTTTTTATGTCTTATGCTACAAATGTTTAAGTATAAAATATTTAAGTTTCCTATATCTATTTTATTTGATTCTGTATTCATAAAACTTGTATTATTAATCATTATGGATTACTTATATATTTGGATTATATAATATATTTCAGATTACTATTCCAAGATTCTCTGATTTTTTGCAGATGTTCTCTGTACTTATTATCAATATGCCGCCTGTATGACGTTAAATCTTTAGTAACTTCTTCATTAGAAATACCTATACTTTCATGATACTGTTTATACATATTTCTCAATTGTTGATAGTCAGTCGGTAGTCCTTCCTGGTTGATAAATACGTTGATGTTTGTTTGGGTTATTCCATCATAACAAATATCATTCTGGTCATAAAAATAAGACAAGTATAATCTCACGTTATTATATATGCTGTATTCACGAAAACGTGAGAGAGCGTATATACTATCTCCTTTCTCAATCCCATTTTTGGTCATTCTAACTATTGGAGGAGTCATTGGATCAATGTAAATGCTTTTTTTGTTTTCTTGAGATGGATTTTTCTTTGTTTCTTCTATGTTTTTTCTTAGTGGGTTTAATGTTTCTGCTTTAATCCAGTTAGCTTGATTGGTATCTCTCTTTACTTCTGTGTTTTTTGCTAACTTTATTCTCAATAGTAATACTCTTAATAAATATTTTTACTAGACGAATTGCCTTGTTTGCTATTAATTTCCCTACTACTATCGTTAATATTCTTAGAATTGTTGTTGTAACTAGAACTAATATTTGCGCCATATTTAAAGTTTTCACAAGAAGAACTTTTATTTTTTGTTTACCAATTTTTGAACTTGTTCTTGTCCAAAATTTAGGAATGTAACTAAATATTTTTATTGCTTTTTCTTTACTTTTGACATCATTAATTGGATTAATACTATTGTTGATATCGCAACTAATTTAATTGTTACGAGTAACATGATATATTGATTTTATTTTAGGTTTATCCATAACAGATTCTTTTTTATTACTTATATTAATAAAGGCATTTTTATTTTCTGCATATTTGGTACTAATAAAATTTACTTCCTTAACAAATTTCTGGGGTTGCCGGAAATAGCTTACTGAATGTTTTATGATTAACATCCACATTTAATCTCAACTTTTCATTGTATTTTACACAATTTATGCATTTAATAATCTCATCATTAATAAAATTGCCTAAAATTATTTTGGTTATAAAAAAGTCAATTAGATCTGGAACCTTGTTGGTGTATTTGGACCAGTAAGTTGGTTTGCCAATCGAATAATAGCAATAATCTTACTCTTGAATAGGTTTTTTTAGCTTTCTACCTCTAGTTGAGGTTTTTCTAGAACTCCAATGTGTATGTTTGGTATTGTAATCTCCTCCTCGCAGAAATTTATGTCCGTGGACAATTAGGAGTTTAGGGACCTCTTCATGCATGAATTATTTTCTGATGAAGGAAAAAACTATTTATTTTTTGTAGCGATTTAAAATGGTTCTAGAGGGTAAATTGCATACTCAGAAAACGATCTCGTCAATTCTATGTAGATATAATCATATGTCCTCATATGAGGACATCGTGCAACATTTTTATTACGATTTGAAATTAAATTTTATTTCATTTTTAAATTATTATTTTATATATAAGATTTTTTGCATATAAAACGTAAAAAATGAATTTATGTTTTTTTGTATATCGTATATATACTTATATATTAATGAATATATATACTATGGTCAGCTGATATAAATATTATAATGTTTACTTTTATATTAAAAAGTTTCTTTTTTCTGGAATTGTATGTAAAATTTAACTAGATTTATAAAATGAATTAACTATAATAAAATTAAATGAATTAAATATAATAAAATTGACTAAAATTAAAAATTAAAATTTAATAAAAATTTTTTTTTTTTATATTATTTTTTCTTCAAAAATTAAAAATTGTCATAAACCCGCTAAAATGAATTACTTAATCTATAATATAATATAAAAAAAAATAAAAATATAAAAAAAAAAAAATTCTTTTATTTTTAATTTTAGTCAATTTTATTATATTTAATTCATTTTATAAATCTAGTTAAATGCAAATAAATCTAGCAAAAAATCGAAATAATAAATAATAAATGATAATTAACAAAGATATACAACTGTTTTTAATTATTTATTATTTAAAATAAAAAGCTGAATTTCCAGAAAAAAGAAACTTTTTAATATAAAAGTGAACATTATAGTAAAAAAATATAGTTTATTTAGATGAAAGAGTAATTTGGTAACATTGATACAAAAGAAAAATAAAAAAAAACATTCAAAATTTGTAACAGTTGAATTCTTTGTTACAAGAACAACAAAATATTTACATAAAAAAAACACAAAAAATTATTCTTCATGGTAGTTTTCCATACATGTTGGAAACAAGGGAACCTCACAAGTACTGCAAAAGAATCGAGTTTTACTGCTGCAAGTATCTAAACGACATCTAGAACCATTAGGTTGTTCACTTTTTTTTGGCCAATGTCCTCTTTCATTATATCGTAGATTACTAACTGGATTGAAATTTGTTTTCTTTTTAGGCGAAGCACTTTCTCAAACTGAAGTTAACCTTCCGCGCTTTTTTTGAACAGAAAGTTTAATAAGTGCTAAAGCTATTTCTGCTTTAAATTCAGACACGGAATCTTATTAAATTTCTCTCTATAGCATATCCATGCATTCACTAATGACATATTTATCATATGAAAAAAAATGCATAGATACCACTTCTTACTTTTAAATCCATGTGGATAATGCGCTATCATGCGATCCATCAAATCAACCCCGCCCATGGACATATTATATTCTTGAATACAAAATGGTCGCTTGATTTTTATATGTAGTTTTGTTTTACTGTCCCATCGTTTTACCTCATCTTCAGGTTGCTTTCCAGCATAGGTTAATACCTTCCTTCCAACGAAAAACCGTTATATTGTCAGATGATGTAGCAAAAGTAGAACCTCCTCGTGGAAGTTCTTTTGAATTTCTCAATTTTTCCTGAAAAATTTTTCCTGGTACTCTATTTATTCGAAGTGTTCCGTTTTCATGTATATTTCGATCTCGTAAGGTACAAAGAAGTGGTAGCGAAGTAAACAAATTATTTATAAATAATTTATAGTTCATTTCCTTCAAATCGTGTCAAAGACGAACAACGATATCAGCGATAGGTCCAATAATGCATTTATTAGAGCTCTTTCCTTCATAAAATTCAAAACAATTTGCATATCCATTTGAAGAAGCCCTAACCCAAACCTTAAACCCCCATTGCTTTGGTTTATAGCAAAAATATTGCTTCATTGGACTTCTACCTTTAAAAGGAATCAACATCTCATCGATCGACTGTTTTTCAGATGGAGTTTTGGCTTGATTAAAAGCATTATGTAAAATATCAAGTATAGGTTTAATTTTCTAAAATCGGCCTTCTTTATGCTCTTTGTCGTTGTCTGTAAAATAAAGATATCTCTTACCTATTCACAGGCATACTATCAGCAATTATATCAAATCGTAATCTTTTTATAGAAGATCAGTACATTCGACTTCTTGGATATTTTATATAGCTCATAATGATATTTATTCCTATATATACTTGCTTATTCGACAAAAGTGTGCTATAAATTTTACTTTAAAATTTAATAATTAAAAAAAACCCAAATTAATCTCAGTACTTTCTTTATTCTTCACAAATTAATAATGATCATTTATTTTTCTTACAGTCGTATTTAACTTAAAATTATTCTAAAACTTATTTCTAAAATTTCTTATCAGCAAATCGATAAATTACAATTAGTAAAGGTTATTACTTTATCGGCTTGCTGTTATATCAAATGAATGAAATTGTTACAACATAACTTAAATGCAATGTACAAAAAAAACCGTATCATATTTCGGGTCATTGTTTTGTATCTTCTTTATTAATTAAAATGTTCAAAGAATAAGTGCATTGAACATTTTGTACTACGCAAACAAAAAATGTGTCATATTTCAGTTCATGAATTTGTTGTTGTTAAATAAATTGTTGAATGCATAAGTGCATTGAACAATTTGTTATTTTTATTTTCAAAATTGGGTTATTTAGAATTAGGTAATAAATTTGATTGTGACATAATAAAAATTGTAAGATAAGCTAATTTGAATATAAAAAGAAAAGTGAATTTGAAAAGAAAAGTAAAAAGTAAATTTTATTTTAGAATTTAATGAAAGGGCAATTTCGTTATTTGCGGGCAATCTTGTTGTATGATTTGTGGTAAAGAAGAGTGTGATGATATAACTCCTCCCCCCTTAAGATTCGACTCCGTGCGAATTTCTTTTAATTCAATATTTATTTTCGAACTTTTTGCTTTAAATTGTTTTAGGCAATAAAAGCCAATAGACAGTGATAATACAAGAATGATGCCAATAAATGAGTTTGCGAAAACGCTTGCGTGCCACTTTCAAGAACTGTTATATTTAATTTCCTCTATTATTTTTGAATTGTTAATATTGGAGGCATGTAATTCTGTCAATTGTATAGCATTAACCACTTGTTCAATGCTTATATTACGTTCGAAGTATGGCAAGATATTATTGTAATATTCCTTCTCATAATTTTCTTGTTGAAATGAATCAAGTGAAATTTTACAATTTGTAAATTTTACAACATTATTGCCTTTTATGTGGATCATATCCGGTTGACCACAGTTATTATAAAGGATTGTTTTGTTTAAGTTAATTGTAACAACTACAGTGTCCGATATTTTTATTATACTAGCAGAAAGATTAATTCGGAAATTACATTTCATGTGATTGTCATTTAATAAATTTTTTATACAATTATCATCAAAAGGTATTAGATCTTTTTCCATAACATTTTTCTTATCAATAAATTTAAAAATACTTTGTTTACATATAATGATTTTTTTTGTATTAGTATCTAGTTCTAAGTTTACATTTTTATTTGGAATTTTTTCTAAAATAGTTACAAAACATTTTTCATTTTTGGAAATTGGTATAGGTAAAACAAATATTATAGAATTGTTACGGAAAAGAACGCAATTTTTAATGAAAGGTAGTATTTCTATGGTGATATTATAATTTTTAATTTCTGTTTGTGTTAAAATATCCTTTGACAGTATTTCTAACTTACTAGCTAAGATTATTTCCTTAATATTTAAAATTTGTCTTGTTAATAAATCAATATTTTCAATTATTTCGGTTTTAATCATAAAGTACTCTAATTTTTTATTTATTTTATCAATATTATTTTGGAAATTATTAATTACATTTTTTATTTCATTTTGAGCTAAGTTAATATGATCGGTAATGTTTTTTATTTCATTAGATATTTTTTGGTTTATTAATACTTGATCGTTAACATTATTAATTAATTTACCGTTATTTTGTTCTATTACCTTTAAGTGTTCCTCTATTTCTTTTCTATCGTCGTCGTCCATTACACCAATAGCAAAGCGAAGAATATTTTCACCAAGATTAAACAATGATCTTTTACTTACGTGGTGTGGAATAATACTATTGTAATCTTCCTTTAGGTGTTTTAATTTATGTAACAAAACCGAAGGAATATCAGTTTCGTTTTGAAGTTGTAATACGTTTGATTCTATTTTGTTAATAATTGTTTCGTATTGAGTTAGCTCGACAACATGCAATATTCTTCTGTAACTTTGTATTATTTTAAGCTCAGATTCCTCGAAGAGAATGTAACCATTTCCAGGTGGTATTTGGTTAACATCTATGGATGAGCGAGACAGGACAATTGGAAAAACCAGTAAGAGGACAAAGAGAATTAATCCTAGAATAGGATACAAGTAATTAGTTTTGGTACGTGAATTTTCTTTTAAATTGATTAATGTAACGTGGAATATTTTCTTTGTTAATTTTAAAATGATCGTTATTTGAATTTTTTTGTGATAAGGTTGTAGTTTCGTAATTCTGTTTAGTTTAAGATAATTGGAAGGCTTACCATTGGTTTTACCTTTATTACGTTTCTCGATCGCTTTTTCTTTAATTTTTGTATTCATTTCTTTGATAGAAGGATATTTATCGGAAGAGATAGTACCATTTAGAAAATCAATTGGCTTTTTGCCAGTTGAAGTGTGAATAGTTTCGTTGTAAACTTTTAAACTTTTGATAATGGGATCTTCGTCCGTAATTTGACCTTCTTCTTTTTCGATCGTATTCAAAATTCGCAGGTGTTCATTTAATGTATTATGGAATCTTTCAATATCCGCATTACTACTATGGTTATTTGGAGTAGTAAAATGAACAGCAATTCCTTCTGTTTCTAAATAATTTTTGAAATTGAGGCTGTTAAAACTCTTCTCTTGGTCGGTTACAACTTTAACAGGTTTACCGAAAGATGCTATATATTGCATAAATCCATTTTTCAAATCCACCCAATTCCTAGATTTTAAGGGAATAATTTGGGCGTGCTTTGAAAATTTGTCAATTATTGTCAAGTATCGATTTCCTTTTGTGTGAAACCATATGTCCATATGGACTATTTGTAATGGTTTTTCAGGAGTTTCTGTAATTTTTAAGGGTAAATTTAAAGGACGTCTTTCATACTTCGCGATGTTGCAAATGCAATTATTTATAACATTTTGAATTTCATTTTTCAATTTAGGAAAATAGTAGCTTTTCTTTAAATTTAAGTAGACATCATTGATACCTCTATGATTTGTTTTTGTGTGTTGGTCAAGAATAAGTTCCTTTATTTCGAGACGATATAAAATGTCAGTAAGTAAAAGTGAGCCTTTGTTTAATTTTATTAGTTTATTTTTTGAAAAATATTTTAGGTATGTATTTTGAAAAGAACTGTAAATATTAATATCTTCCATCATAATTCCTATTATTCCTTTACTAGGAATATGATTTTTAAAAACTAAAAAAATAAAAAAATCCTCGTTAGGATTAGGATGTATCAAATTTTCCTTGTTCTACGATGGATTTTAAATAATTTCAATTGTTCCGGTGAACCCTTTTTTATGATGATCTGTGTTTTGTAGAAATTAATTGGTGATTCTGATATAGCAATATATTCGGAATTGTCTTCATCAGCTGAATGCATTGTAGCATCAGTCGATTTTATTTCGTCAATTTCCATGTCATTTGAATTATTCTCGTTTAAATTTAACCTATTTAGGTTTGATTCGTTTAAATGAATCTGAACACGTGAGAGAGCATCGGCAACTTTGTTTTCTCGTCCACTTAAATATTCTATGTCAAAATTAAATTCTTCTAACTTGATTTTCCATCTTTGTAACTTGGAATTAGGTTCCTTCAACTTATGAAGCCATTGGAGAGGTTTGTGGTCGGTTTTAATAGTAAATTTACGTCCAAAAAGGTATGGACGGAAATATTTAGTTGCCCAGACTATTGCAAGTAACTCCTTTTCGATGGTAGAGTATTTGCATTCATGTTCATTCAAGGTACGTGAAGCGTAGCATATAGGATGGTTATCTTGTGATAACACAGCACCTATAGCGAAATCACTTGCATCCGTAGTCAAGACGAAAGTTTTTGAGAAATTAGGATACACAAGAATAGGGTCCGTTGTAATAAGCAGTTTTAGTTTACTAAAAGCTTCCTAATAATCAGTGTTACTAACATCAATACGCTTTCCTTTTTTTAAACAAAGTGTAATTGGTTTAGCAATTTTTGCGAAGTCTTTAATAAATTTCCTATAGTAACCCACTAAACCTAAGAAACTTTTTATTTGCTTAGGGGTTTTGGGTATCGGAAATTTATTTATAGCTTCAATTTTATTGGGGTTTGGTTTTATTCCCCTTGTTGTTATTATATGACCCAAGAATTCTGTCTCTTGTTTCATAAACTCGCTTTTGTCGAATTGAATTTTTAAATTTGCGCATTCGAGTCTCTTAAGGATCTTTTGTAGGATAGCAAAGTGCTCTTCTTTGCTAGTGCTAAATATGATGATATCATCCAAATACACGTAACAATATTTGCCTATAAATTCTTTTAGTACGGAATTCATTAAGCGTTGGAAGGTTGCCGGGGCATTTTTAAGCCCGAATGGCATTCGCAAGAACTCATAATGACCATTGTTTGTGCTAAAAGCTGTTTTTTTTATGTCATTTTTTGCTATCTCGATTTGGTGGAAGCCTTTAGCCAAATCGAGAGTAGTGAAATACATTGCACGACCAAATTTGTCAAGGATCTCATCGATATTCGGGATTGGGTACTTGTCATCTATAGTAACGTTATTTAGTTTCCTGTAATCAATGACAATACGCCATTTGAAAGTTAAAGTTAAAATCATCACCTTCATAAAAAAAGGCTTTATTGAACTTTTTTAAAATTTTTAAAAGTTCACTTTTAATTGTGTGATCTAAATGACCACATCTAATATTGTTTTCACCTACGAAAATTTCATTTTGAAAAATTTTTAACTCTTTCGTTGGTACTGGGATATTATATTCTTTTTCGTCTTTTTCATTAAAATAGAGAGGAATAATATTGCCAGTGTTTATTTTTAAACAATTGTTTTCATAGTCAATTATAGATTGTAACGGTTTGAGAATGTTGTTACCTATTAAACCGTCAAATCTATCATGGGAGTCTATTTCTAAGAATTCGAATTTTTCCTTAGAGTCAAATTCGAGAAGAGGATCAATTATGGTTTTCGTATCACATGCAAACGTATTGCGTAATATTTTAATATTAATAGGTTCAATTTTGGATTTGTAAATTGGATTACAAATTCCACTATTTATTATGCTCATAGTAGCACCTGAATCTATAATAAATTTTAAAGGTCTTCCTTTTGATTGTATCTTTATATAACGAAGTTCCTGTTTTGATCCGAGGCTATTGAGTGAAAATTTTCAATTTCGCGATTTGATTTTTCATAGTTATCTTGGGTTTCGAGAGTATTAATTCTACGATTTATGGTAGTTGGGTCAACTTCCATGGTTTCGTAGTTTCTTTGGTTGTTTCTAAAATGGTTAAAATTTTGTTGGGAAGATCGCGTATTAAAATTTTGTTGGGTTTTACGAGGATGGTTATGACTATTATATGTGTAATTATTATTATTAGAATTACGAGGTTGGAAATCTGACCTAAAATTGTTATTGTTACTGTGATTATTGTTACTATGGTTGTTTGTAAAATTATTATTACTTTTATTGTTATAATTGTTATTCTTATAAGCACCATTTTAATTTCTATTGAGATTTTTACTAAAAATATCATTTTTATTTTGATATTTGGATGGATTGTATTCGGCGTAATTACCTTTATACAAAATATCCATTGCATTTTCTAGAGATGTTGGGTTCCTACTAAATAAAATGGAACGTATTGGTTCCGGAAGTTTATCTTTGAAAATTCGCAACGCGGTTAAAATATTAGATTCAATTAATAATGAAGAATTAGCTTCGTTTTTAATTTTATTGTTTAATTTTCTAAGAATTGCTTTGATTTGATTATATAGGTCGACGGGAGTAGAACGAAAGGTAACACTTTGTAATTCTTCAAATATTTCAAAAGCCGACTTTCTTTCACCAAAATTATTTATTAAGAGATTTTTAATTTCAGACCAAGTATTAATATGATTATTAATTTCTGTTATTTCCCTAGCTTTACCGATTAACTTAGCTTTAATTTTATTTAATAATATGGTTTGACTACTAGAATTATATTTTAAAACTAAAGGTATGATACACTCTACTAATTCTAGAAATTTAAATAATTCCTCACCTTTTCCACTAAATTCTGGAAGATCACTTATATATCTCAGTGGGTCCAATGTTAAATGTAATTCTGCTGGTGTGATTGTTGTTGTTTCCTGATTGCTGGACACTACTTGTTGTTGACCGTTTAGTGCTGTTTGTTGTTGACTAGTGAATGCTGCTTGTAGCACGCTTGGAGAAATTATCCCGTTATTAGATTCCATTTTATTAGAAAAAATTTCTTTTTAATTAATTTATGTTATTAATTAAGTTTGTTATTTATTGTTAAGTTTGTTATTGGTGTTATTTAATTTTTATCTGAACTGTAATCTTAGCTTTTATCTTAACTGTTTAACTGTAGCTATTGAAACATTTGTTTAAAGTTGTGTGTTTTTTTTTTTTTTTTTTTTATTAGATTTCAACTTTTAGATTTTGAATAAACGTTATTTTATTATAAAAAATTTTATTAAAAAATTTTTTTTTATTAATTTATTTATTATTATTCTTTTTATTTAGTTTAACTTTTCAAACTTAAAATAAAGTTTTTGTTTGATTATTATTTGCTGATAATGTTTTTCAAAAGAACTTTTTTATTAAATTTTTTTTTTACTTAAAATTAACATAACACTATTGTCTTAAAAACGATATCCTACCGTCTGCGCCACTTACTTATTCGACAAAAGTGTGCTATAAATTTTACTTTAAAATTTAATAATTAAAAAAAACCCAAATTAATCTCAGTACTTTCTTTATTCTTCACAAATTAATAATGATCATTTATTTTTCTTACAGTCGTATTTAACTTAAAATTATTCTAAAACTTATTCCTAAAATTTCTTATCAGCAAATCGATAAATTACAATTAGTAAAGGTTATTACTTTATCGGCTTGCTGTTATATCAAATGAATGAAATTGTTACAACATAACTTAAATGCAATGTACAAAAAAAACCGTATCATATTTCGGGTCATTGTTTTGTATCTTCTTTATTAATTAAAATGTTCAAAGAATAAGTGCATTGAACATTTTGTACTACGCAAACAAAAAATGTGTCATATTTCAGTTCATGAATTTGTTGTTGTTAAATAAATTGTTGAATGCATAAGCCCATTGAACAATTTGTTATTTTTATTTTCAAAATTGGGTTATTTAGAATTATGTAATAAATTTGATTGTGACATAATAAAAATTGTAAGATAAGCTAATTTGAATTTAAAAAGAAAAGTGAATTTGAAAAGAAAAGTAAAAAGTAAATTTTATTTTAGAATTTAATGAAAGGGCAATTTCGTTATTTGCGGGCAATCTTGTTGTATGATTTGTGGTGAAGAAGAGTGTGATGATATAACTATATACTTTAACTTCATTTACAGAAATTTTAAAATTAATCTTTCCTTGTTGATGAGCGTGTCGGATTGATTCTTCCATAATTAATTCAAAAATATCCTCAGAAAACATTGCCATAAAACAATCTAATGGTGTATCTCCAGTAACAAAAATATTCTGATTACAATAATTTTCTTTTTCAAAATACCATAGCTTATTTGGATATCATTAGTTTCTACATCACCTAGTCGTTCTACATTGTCATCTATTTAACATAACATCATTATCAGCCAAATCATTTTCAATGTTTGCATATTCCTCATCATCATCACTCGAACTGCAAAAGCTAGCTTCAGAGTCTGATGGGTAGTGAATCAGTTCCAGTATTTCTACGTCATTTAATCTCTTCATGCATAATGTCCTCTTGTAAGAACAAAAATATTGTGGTTTATTTCTTTTATCATCGAATTTGGTTTCAAAAAATTACCGCAATAGTGCAACCGTATCAAAGTTGTAATATTTGTAATATATATATCGCTTTAAAACGGTTTAAAAATTTAAAAAAGTATTAGAAGTGTATTTAGAAAAAGTTAATTTTTTAAAAAGTGCTATAAAATTTTGTGTTTATTTTTACTTATATAACTATTTATAAAGGTAAGAATATTTTTTTCGTTAGTATAATACATATAGAATATTGAAAACGAAAAACCAAAAAAAAAATAAATATAATACCTAACTCTCAAAATATGAAACGTGCTATAAAATTTTGTGTTTATTTTTACTTATATAACTATTTATAAAGGTAAGAATATTTTTTTCGTTACTATAATACATATAGAATATTGAAAACGAAAAACCAAAAAAAAAATAAATATAATAACTAACTCTCAAAATATGAAACGTGTGTGTCCTCATATGAGGACATAATGCATTTGCCATACCTGGTTTTCGGTTCAAAACCAAAAACCAGGCAAAAAGCAAAAAAAAACCAAAAAAAATTAAAGCAATGAATAGCTATAAATCTTATTATGAAAATGAAAAACGTATAAGTATACTAAAAATTAATTATAATATTATAAAATAGCTTCGAAAATTAAAAGTCTTTTATATTTTCAAATGATAATTACAATAATATACCTAAATTGTAATATTGCAATATATCCGTTGTATTTTATAAATAAAAACAGCAATAGGTACCTATGTATGTAGGTACACAAAATGTTTAGCTTTTTCATATAAAATTTTTCGCTTTCTCTAGGGCTTGTTTTATTATTATTGTACAGTGTTTAAGAAACTAAAAATTTTTCCATTGGTAGATGGGTTCAAAAGTAAGTTGATCAAGCACGATTTCTGAGACACTCCAAAAAATCACATTAATAATCGGCGGGGTAGGTATTACTTGGATAAACCTTTTTAAATAAATTAGTCAATAGCAAGGCAGCGCATAACTCAAGTTTTGGAATTGATTGTGTTTTGGTAGATGATAACTTTGATTTAGCAGTTAGTAGCTGAACGTTAATATTTTTATCAGAATCGATAGATCGAATGTAAATGCAGGCTCCATATGCTCTCAAACTAGCATCAGCAAATCCATGAACTTCAATGTGATGATGTAAACCGGTATTAACCACAAATCGAGTTATTCGAATTTTTTTTAACAGGGGGAAAGTGCTTAGAAAGTTGTGCCATTGGGTATGTAACTCGAGCTGTAGCGATTCGTCACAATCTAATTTGAGTAGCCGTAGTTTCTGCATAAAAGTTTTTGCCTTTACAACAAATGGATTTATTAAACCCATTGGGTCAAATAAACGAGATAAATCTGACAGAACCATTCGTTTCGAAATTTTTTTTGCTTTATTTATATCATCCGATAATATGTAATGAAATTCATCTATTTGTGGCTGTCAGGCTATGCAAAGAGTTTTGAATTACCCCTAATTAAAATAAGATTCTCCCGCTGATTCTAAGATTGTATTCACTTCTGAGCAGATTAAGTTAATTTCACTTACAGATTTACGTCCCGTAAGCAAGTCGTCAACGTAAAAATCATTAGCAATTATTGTAGAACTGACTGGATGTGCGTCCTGATTGTGATGAGCTAAATATGCAAGCGATTTAGTAGCTAAATAATAGGCTGATGCTGTGCCATAAGTCACGGTTTTAAGGCGATAAATTCTTAGTTTTCCTTATTTAGTGGGTCTCTACAGTATGCATTGATAATAGAAATCATATTTATCTATGTAAACTCGACGGTACAATTTACAAATATCGGCCTTTAAAGCGTATTTATAAAATCGAAAACGAATTATGATTGAGTACAAATCACCTTACACTGTAGGCCCCACCATGAGTGTGTCGTTTAGAGATATATTGGTAGTAATTTTGCAACTTCCGTCAAAAACAACCCTTATTTTTGTAGATGAAGAGCCTGGTTTAAGAACGCAATGATGAGGTAAGTAATATTTCCCTAAGCTCTCATTATTCTTGGAACAATTTTCTTTTGATCCAGATCTCCATATTCTTTTAAAAATTCGGAATTCATGATTCTTATCTAATTTTTTTTAAGGCTGTAAAATCATCTTTGTGACCTTTTCTAAAACCATGTTGTTCTTGATTAAGATAAGGATCTATTATAGGTGTAATCTTATCAGTAACAAGTTTTTCAAATAATTTGGGTGTAGGCGACTGAATTGCTATACTTCTATAATTGTCTATTAATGCTTTGTCACATTTTTTGTGAATCGGAATCAGGTATGAGGTTTTCCAAAATTGTGGAAAAGTACCTGACATAAGGGATCTGTTAAAAATTAATGTAATTGGGATAGTTAAATTATGAATACAGTTATGTACAAAAAATAGGTGGAAGAAGATCAGGACCAGATCTTCTTTTATACCCTACACCTAAAGTATAGGGTATATTAACTTTGGTATGGTGTTTGTAACGACCAAAAGGAAGCGAGTTAGATATGGACATGTATATATATTCTGAATCAGGATCACCTGCTGAGTCGATTTAACGATGTCCGTCCGTCCGTCCGTTTGCACGATAACTCAAAAACTAATAAAGCTATTTTGATGAAATTTATATAGTAGGTTACTAATTACGAAAGGAAGGCTAAGTTCGAATCTGGACAAAATCGGTAAATGGGTTCGGATTCTGGAAGCTTCCGAATGATTCCGGAGCAAACGAGATTATCTCTAAAACCAACAAAGATAGAACCTTTAAATTTTTTACAATGATGTTCCTTCCCGTTTGATTTATGTCTCTGAAATTTAAGAGGATATCGACTTTGGGTTTGCATTTTGGAAGGTTCCGAACGAGCCCCAGAGCAAATGAGATTATCTCCAAAAACAACAAAGATATAACCTTTAAATTTGGCAGAATGGTGTTCTTTCATGTTTGATTTAGGTCTCTGAAATTTGAGAGGATTTGGTCCTTGGATTCGAATTTTGGAAGCTTCCGAACGAGCCGCAGAGCAAATGATATTATCTCCAAAAGCAAATAAGATATAACCTTTAAATTAGGCAGAATGGTGTTCCTTCATGTTTGATTTATGTTTCTGAAATTTGTGAGGATTTGGTCCATGGGTTCAAATCTTGGAAGCTTCCAAACAAGCTCCAGAGCAAACGAGTATATCTCCACAATCAACAAAGATAGAACTTTTATTTTTAGTACAAAGGTGCTCTGTTATGTTTCCTTTTCTGTAAAATTGGAAACTGACCTTTTGAAAAATTTGAAGCATGGGTTCGTATTTTGGAAACTTCCGGACGAGCACAAGAGCAACGAGCATATCTCCAAAACCAACAAAAGTAGAACCTTTAAATTTAGTACAATGGTGTTCTGGCATATTTTCTTTATGTTTCTGAGATGGATTCGATGAATTGGAGTGGCAATTCGGGTGAATTTGGAGTGGCAAAACCTGACACACACCTCCCAAGAACTAACAATCTTCGAAATTAATAAAGATAGAAACTTAAAATTTTTTACAAAGGTGTCAAGCATATCCCAAGAGGATGCCTATTTTATGTTCCTGAAATTCGAGTTGAATATGATAGAAAAGGGAAGAAGTTCAAGTACCTGCCAAAAAAACTTATGGATTTTTAATTTAATTCGAATTATTTAGCTGTAGGGTATTAATAAGTCGGTTGCATCGACTTACTGATACATTTACTGGTTAATATCTAAATTACTAATTTCTGAAAAAACCATCTTCTAATGATAAGTTTAAATGTTGAATGAGAGGAATAGTGTTATTTAAGGTCTGGAAATTCACGTTTTCATGCCCTGTTTGCAGCTGACGGTACACGTTTTGGAA
Source organism: Poecilobothrus nobilitatus (assembly GCA_947095535.1). Classification (NCBI taxonomy): domain Eukaryota; kingdom Metazoa; phylum Arthropoda; class Insecta; order Diptera; family Dolichopodidae; genus Poecilobothrus; species Poecilobothrus nobilitatus. Next base: position 144,595,627 of record OX352774.1, on the reverse strand, counting down.
TTTGTGTGCAAAAAAATTGCACATTCCATCAGGGCAGGGTGAGACTTTACCATCTAGGGACATAGAGTTTGGGTAACCTGACCACTCACGTTTTGTATTAACAAATTCAAAAAATTTTCTAGGGTTACTTAAAATGGAGTTACCAATATTTTGAATGTAATTATCGTACGATGCAACAATGCATTTTATTTTAAATTCATCAGCTAATTTTTTATGCTTATTAATAGTTTCGGAGCTTGGATCAACTGATGATTTAATAATTTTATATAATTTATTTCTACGATTACGTAAAGATCTCAATTCCCTATCTAGCCAAGGTTCCATCAATTTATCTTTTTTTAGTATCCTTGGTGTGTAATTATCAATTACAGATGATAAAATTGTATGAAAATCCAGAACTACTAAATCTAAATCTTGCTGCATTAACAGCTCGTATCAGTTTATATTAGATAAGGCATTGTTAATGCCTTCGTAATTAGCGTTACGGAAGTCATATACAATTTCATTATTGTAGGACTTCGAAAATTGTTGGTTAGCTTGAGTTAGTTCTATTGATATTGCATTATGATGGAGTGAGTTGGTAAAAAGATTATCTGTATCATTGACAGCATGAACTACATCATCATAAGCATTTGAAAAAGCTAGGTCTAACTATCTACCATTACTATTAGGATGTTCTATTACTTGTTGTATATCATTGCCATAAAATGTACTTATAATACTAAACTCAATTTCATCTAAAAAGTTAACTGGTAGTAGTTTATTATCCAGTTCATCAATCACAAAAGATGATGACGAACGGTTAAAATCGCCCAAGACAAAAATATTATCATCCTCTGTCATTAAAGCAATTACAGACTTACATATATCCAAGAATTCATAATAAGAGGATGCATCAGAATGTGGAGGAAAATATACTACTCCTAGATAAATACTTTTACTACTAGTAAGAATTTTAACAAATATGTATTCAAAAGATAAGGAGTTGTTGGAACATATTAACTCACATGAAAAACTGTTATTGACAGCAATTAAAACACCGCCACTTCTAGTGAGACCTGTTGAAACGTAGTTACGATCATTTCTACAAATTGACCAATTGTTATCGAGAATTTCTTCATTTTTAAAAGAGTAGCTCAACCAGGTTTCTGTAATCACCAGTATATTAAAATTGCATGATTTGGCGTCGATAAAAAGGTTTTTTATTTTACTTCTTAAACCACTGCAATTGTGATAGAACATCCTAATAATGTTATTACAAAGTTGAGACTTATTTTTATTTATATTTGTTGAGAATCATGACAGAAGTGGCAAGGTATGATTGACCTTTGCTGCAGGTAAAGTAGTATCACTGCTGGGCGAGAATTTGTTTTTGTTATTATTAGTAAAACTATTGGCTGAATCTGGTGCTAATTGTTTTTTAGGTAGACACGTATTGTTTATTCTGCTAAAGAATAAGTAAAACAAATTTTACATTTGTTGAGTTGTAAAGAAAAGTTTAATATCTTTTATTTGAATGAATTTTACTTAAAAAGTTGTTCGTTTATATACAAAGAAAACTGTTATAAAAATTGTTAACGTTGTATTAATTAAATAAATAAAATTTAAGTTACATTGATACAATACTGATTCTTGACCTACACTCATATATAAAATTATTACTTAACAAAAATTTTATTACATAGCAAAAATAATAATAACAATTAAAAGTAATTTAAAGTAAAAGTTATAGTAAATTATATTCTAAGTAAGTGAAATTAGCGCTTATTTGATATTGTTAAAATTAAACATTTTTTTGTTGCATAAACATGTTGCCGCTACAAAGGTTAATATCCAAACGGGTGATTTGTTGATTAAAATTCTCGGGTTTTACTGTTATCACCTTTAGTTCTGACACGTTCTTCTTTTGTAAATTAATACATCGACAGTTGCGACAATAATATAATATATAGCTAAGATAATCACTATTATTAAGAGTAAATACGCAACTGTATAATGATGAATGTGGTGAAAACTGCTATTCATGAAATTTGAAAGTAGAGACCTTTGTTCCGCAATCATTGAATGTACAGCCTGAAAATCTGTGTCTGTAATTTCATTTTGTATCATCGGCAGCAAATTGAAGTTAGTTAGTTTGATTAAATATAGAATGCGAAATATTTTTTGGAATATTTGTTTCTAATAAAAATGATGAGTGTTTCAAAAAACATACACAGTTGAAGCTGAATTATGCCATTTCCCTCAAGTGTTAGTTGCTGCAAATTATTGCCACATGAAAGGTCGAATGTAGTCTTTTTAGGTAAAAGGTATATCCAGTTATTTTTAGTATGCAGTCTTATCCATTTTTTAACCATTGCATAACTTTTTATTTTACAAAATGGCGATAAATTGTTTTCCATATTAAGTAGTTCAATTTCACCTTTACTTACATTAGATCGCAATCCATATAGCGGTAAATTAAATTTGCATAAAAGATTATCCGATTTCCAATGTCGGCAAAATGTAAGATCAGCAGTTTCCTTATAGGTAATATACTTATAGGTGTACTTATAGGTGTATACCGATCATGATATGTATTTACAAGTAGGTATTTACTTGAAGGTTCAATATACACAAACTGTTTAGAATTATTCATAGGAATTGGTATTGATCGATACATTTTATAATTCTCTGCATCAAATAGCGGTATTTTAATTTCAAAGAGTATATTATTAGTAGTTACTCGTGTTTTTGCCTGCATTAATGAATGTAATGTAAGAATCTGATTTTCATCTTGCTCTCCAGGCATCCTTAAATTTCTAGGGATATGATCTCGTATGATTTCAAATTGAGAAAAAAGCTGTGTGGGTGTTTATAACAAATGGCTGATAACACTGACAATTGCTTTTTAATATTTAAAAATTGTTGCTTCTGTTTTCTTTTCATTAAATTGAGTGTAGAATCAGTAATAGAAGTTAGATTTTGCAAAAGGTGTGCAATCTTATTGTCGTTTTCTTTCAATTCAGTTATTTGAACTTCATATTTTTCAGCACATTCTTCATCTAGAACTCCAAATAAACTGTGAGCTATACATCCAACTATTCCAAGTGCAGGTTTTTCTTCGTTTTCCAGTAAGCTTATTTTGATGATGTATTAATTGGTTAGCGTTTTCTACTTCTACATATTGATGGCGTAATTGAGATACAATGGGAATACAATATTCTTCGAATTCCACATCACTTGCATATTTGTCACAAACATCTTTCAGGTAATTTATTGAGATTTAATGCCTTCTATTTGATGATAGTATGGAGCTAAATTAAATATATCTGTATCTGCAACCTTTTCAAAGTAAATTTCTTGTTTATTATTGAACGATATATCAGTTTAAGATTTAACAGTATTTTTATTGTCTCCTAATGCTAATAGAAATAAAAAACTAAATACTATTGTTAACCATATGGAACTGAAATAACTAGTTTTATTATGGCTCGTATGTTTCTTTGTGGTTGGTATGTTTATTAAGATGATTTTTTGAATGTCCTTTCTTTCCTTTTCTTTTTCTTGCTTGCTGATCTTGAAGAGATCTGGAACTATAATCCATTAATGATTCTGATGAAGTTTGAAACGTTAAATTTTTTTCCCTTTTCTGTGTATAAATAGCTTGTTCTTCGTTATCAACGATTGGTAATAGAGAAACCCTTATAATTGCTCGCTTAATCACTGAGTTCTTTGTTTTTAAGGTAACAACCCGTACCAATCCATTATCATCCTCCGTTATTTTAATACATCTGCCCAGGGCCCATCTTCTTGCTGGAAGATTGTCTTCTTTTATGACAACAATGTTTCCCTTTTGGAGATTAGTTTGCTGTTGCGCCCACTTTGGTCTGAATTATAACCTGGAAATGTACTCCTTAGACCATCTTTTCCAGAATATGATGCATTTGGTGCATATGATCAAGTATGATCAAGAATTTGGTGCATATGATCAAGTAGCTGCCATCTTTTCAAACAGTTTAATTTGTTATCTAAGACGTCTTCTTCTGGAACTGAAAGATGTGGTCCGCCAATTAAAAAAGAGCCAGGAGTTAGTACTTCTAAGCTCTCTGGGTCATTATTTAACGGATAGATTGGACAAGAATTTAGGCGCACCTCTATTTTTGTCATCAATGTATTTAACTCTTCATATGTTAATACGCGATCTTTTATAATTCGTTTTAAATGATATTTGGTTGATTTTACTCCTGCTTCCCAAAGTCCTTCGAAATGCGATGAGTTTGGCGGTATGAAGTGCCATTGAGTTCCTTCATTACATTAGGCGTCAGATATTTCGTTTTGATATAGGTTTTTGTTAAAGATGTTAGTTAGTATTTTATTAGCTCCTGTGAAATTAGTTCCGTTGTCGCTAAAAAGGTTTGGGCCTCTTCGATTAATGAAGCGTTTAAAAGCTGCTCGAAATGCAATGGAAGTTAGACTGATCATCACTTCTATATGAATAGCCTTTGTACTGAAGCAAATAAATAATGCAATATAACCTTTAAAAGTTGTTGTACCACGCCTTGCTGATAATCTTAAGGTAAATGGTCCAACATAATCAACACCGAAATTAGTGAAGGGTCTCGCTATTGTTAATCTGTTTTTCGGTAAATTTCCCATTGGTTGCGTTGTCGTTGATGTTTTAAATCGATGACAAACTGTACAGCGTGAATTTGACCTCTGACTGCCTTTAAGCCGTTTAAAATCTAATCATTTTGTCTTATATATTCCGGAGTCTTTGAGTTTCCCCCATGTAAAGTGTGTTTGTGAGCCCTATTTATTATGAGATCGGTTAAGATGGATTTCTATGGTAAGGTAAATGGATGTTTTCGGTTGTAGCTAGTTTCAAAATCTGTAATTCTTCCTCCGAAACGAAGAAGCTTGTTTTCATCTAAAAATGGATTAAGGTTTAATAAGTTGTTATTTTTCTTCAAAAGACATTCTATTTCATCTTTAAAGTATTGTATATGTGTGGTTGGCACTAGATGTATTGTTGCCGTCTTTGCGATCTTCGATCTTTATTACGATCTTCCTTCTTAAGTTTGAGATTAGATATAAAACGTTTGCAATAAGCCAAAATTCTTTGTAGCTTTGTTAAAGATGAATATTTTGATAATAGCATGTCAATAAATGGATTGTTTGACATAGTTGACAGATGACATTTTAGTTTATTGTTTGATTTTTGTTCTAAAGTTGTTTGATAATCTGCTGCTTTTGAGAGTCTGATTATTTTTTGTTTTAGCCAAGTGGGACCTTCCCACCACAAAGAATTATATTGCAATTTTGATGTATAAATTCCTCGTGATGTTAAATCTGCTGGGTTTGCCTGTGAGCTGACATGATGCCAATGTCCGATCTCTAATATCGATTGTATTTCTGATACTCTATTGCCAACAAATGTTTTCCAATGTTGTGGATCTCCTTATAGCCACGATAATACAATTGTAGAATCTGTCCAAGCCAATGACATTATGTTGTTAATATCTAAACTGTGCTTGACTTCTTTCATCAATCTGGCCAATAATAAGGCGCCACATAACTCTAATCTTGGCAATGATAATTGTAATCTTAGAGGTGCTACCTTATTTTTTGCTGTAACAAGATTTACTTTAATTTGACCATCTGCTTTCAATGTTCGTAGGTATATGACTGCACCGTACGCCTTTTCGGAAGTATCTGAAAATCCACGTAATTCACAAGTTTCAACCAAATTTTCATAATCAATTCAACAGGAAAGTTCAAGTTTTTCAATAGATTGTAATTCAGTTTTAATCTTTTGCCATTCCTTTAATACTTTATCAGAAACTGCATCATCCCAATCCGATTGTTCTAACCATATTTCTTGAAACAGTAATTTTATTTTAATGATTATAGGAGAAAATAATCCTATTGGAACAAAGATTCGCGCAGCTTCAGACAATATCCATCGTTTAGTAATAATTTCTGGGTCTGGTTTAATGTTAATATTGCATTTTAATTTGTCAGAAGTCGGTACCCAACGAAGTCCTAATGCTTTTATTGATTCACCATCATCAAAATTGATACTGTTTGCAGATTCTCTTAGCTCTGCTGGTATTCGTCTTGATAGATTAGGTTGGTTAGTGCTCCATTTTCTGAGATTCAGCATCCCACCATTAAGAAGTTGAATAAGTTGAATAGATTTTTTCATAGCGGTTTCATAATCATCTGCTCCTGACATAATATCATCCTTATATGTATCATTTAAAATTGCTTTAGCTGCCAACGGAAATAAGTGACCGTCATCTGCAGCCAGTTGACGTAATGTTTTAATTGCTAGATAAGGTGCTGCAGCAGTTCCGTTTGTAACAGTTGTTAATTTATACTCCTTAATTGGCTCTCTTGTTGAATTTCGCCAAAGATTTCTTTGGTAATCTTGATCTCTGCTGTCTACCTTTATTTGGCTATACATTTTCTCAATATCAGCTGTGAAAACAATTTTATATTTTCGCCATATTAATAAGATTTCTACTAAGTTTTGTTTTCAGCCGATTTTTTAACTGATGTTCAGCTAGTAATCTTACATTATTGTAACGTTTGACCAAAATTTCCCATGCTGTGTCATAATTTTCAGCAGTAACTGGTAAATGCTTGATCAATTCAAGTGGTTCGTTGTTTAAGTTTGCTTTTAAATAGTAAAATTTTTGAGCTTTTCTTAAATCTTTATTTTGTTCTATAAATTCCATAATTAGATTCTCTTCTGTGATCTTCTTTTTTGCAGTTTTTCTTGCAGGTTTATTATTATCTCTTCGTAGCTTATTTGAATTTCTTCGAATATTCTTTCAGTAAAGTATTCATGTGCCTGTTCACCCTTGCTTGCAACTGCAATGTGGCTTTCGTTGATATCATTCCAAGCTTCTCTCAATGTTCTTAAATTTTCATGAATATATGTAGTAGATAACTCTGTTTTAATTTTATCCTGAATTCGCACAATTTTTCCTTTTAATATTGTAATCAAAATGATTTGCGTACTCACAAGATCATTTCTATCCTTAAGTGATTCTGCCGTTTAATATTCCTTTATTGCATTGAAAAGAATTTTCTCTAATTTATTTTTTATCTGTTCCACGAAAATTTTCATCTTAGCGAAACTTTCCGTTTTAAAATATGCAGGTTCATCATCATTTAATGCTTGAATGTTCGTGTCATTTCCTACAGCTCTTTGCCATAGTTCATCGAGTTTTTTAAGTCTCGCTGACGCATATTCCCTTGTTTTTCTAGCTAAAAAATCTTTTTTGAAATTAGTTAGCATCTTCTTGGCCAGGTCGGCAATAATCCTCAATCCAAACCCTCCCCGTGGGTGCCGACCGGAAATAATCACCAGCTAGGTGGTTAGGTACTAAGAGAAAGAAAACTGAGTGAAAATCCATTGACAAACCCCATGGTCCCCAGTCTTCTTAAAAAAGAGGATAACAGCTGGGCTACCAAAAGCGAGCAGTCGTTGGAATTACTTTTAAAAACCTATTTTCCTGGGTGCACAAATAACAGCTCAGAGGTGGCTTGTGTTCTGAATCATCCCCCTACTATTTCAGCAGTGGTGGTTACGGGAGACAAACTACAATGGGCTATAGATAGTTTCAAACCATTCAAGTCAAGCGGTCCAGATGGAATTATACCCGCTGAGATCCAGCAAGCTGCATCTTCTACCCTTGTTTAAAAAGCATTTTCTGTGGTTGTCTTAATTTGGGGCTTATCCCGGGTAAATGTAAACAGGTCAGAGTAGTGTTCATACCCAAGGCCGGCAAAAGTAGTCACGTCTATGCGAAGGACTTTCGGCCTATAAGCCTATCATCCTTCCTTCTAAAAACCTTAGAAAGATTGATCGACATCCATATCCGCTGCAACTTAAACAAAAATCTGTTGTCAGCCTCTCAACTTGCTTGCTGTAAAGGGAAGTCAGTGGATACTGCACTTCACACTTTGACGAGCTCGATTGAATGATCTTTAAATTGCAAAAGGTAAACTCTTGCAGCTTGCATAGACATTGAGGGAGCGTTTAATAAAGTTAATCAGGCAGCAATTGTAGACCCACTCATAAATCTAGGAGTAGAACCGGAGCTATGAGCACTGATGGCTAATATGCTAAATAACAGGGCCATCAGTACCAACTTAGGCAACGCTTCAGCAAAAAGGTTTGTGAAAAGAGGGACTCCGCAAGGAGGGGTGCTATCTGCCCTTCTTTGAAATATGGTGGTAAATAAACTGCTTAAAATCCTGGAAGAGGCGGGCTTCACAACGATTGCCTATGCGAACGATGTTGCCTTCGTGGTCAGTGCCAAGTTCGCTGACAGTCTCAGGGACTTTTTGCAACTTGCACTAAACAAAATCACAATATGGGCTACAGACTGTGGACTGTCAGTAAATCCACAGAAAACCGAACTAGTCCTTTTTACAAGGAAATATAAAATTCCTAAAATGAATCCGCCTTTGTTAAATGGCTCCACTCTTGCCTTTAGTGAAACGGCGAAATTTCTGGGTCTAACAATAGACAGGAAGTTAAGCTGGAAGGCTAACATCTCAGAAAAAGTAAAAAAGGCTTCAATAGCACTCTACTCGTGTAAAAAAGCCATTGGAGAAAATGGGAGCTTGAGCCATACATGACTTACTCGCTATACACATCCGTAATAAGACCCATTCTTATGTACGGAGTCCTAGTATGGTGAAAGGCAATCGATAAAGAGGTCAACCGCAAGGTAATCGCTAGGGTCCAAAGAAGTGCCACACTATGTATTAGTGGATCTTTAATAACAACCCCTTCTGCGGCATTAGACATCATGCTTAATCTGATGCTTGTAGAATATTATAGTAAATTTGCAGCCGCAAACACAGCTGTGAGATTAAAAGCTACATCCCAGTGGATCAATTCACGAGAAGGTCACTCGGATATCCTAAACCAATTCAAGTCCATTCCCGCCTTGGTGGACTACACGTCTCCCACTTACTTCTTCGGGAAATCACATGTGACGAGCATCCCAATCCGTGAGAGTTGGAACTCGAACACAGTGATGATCTTCGAAGGAGTACAATTCTACACTGATGGTTCAAAAATGAACAGCAGTGTAGGATGCGGGGTCTTTTCAGATAATCTGAATATCAGTCATAATTTCCGATTACCAGACCATTGTAGTCAAGACCCAAGTCAAGCCCAAGAGGCAAACTCGTACCGATCCGATGTCGTTGACGTAGCATCCTCCTCGGGTCCAAAGATAGTGAATGATGTCATCAAGGCTGGAGATGAAGAAGATCTACTTAGATCGGATTCTGACAGCTTTGATGAAATGATGAGCCAAGCGGAAATTATGACAATTCAAGAAGCCTTGATTCTACTGAATAGAAGCGTTTTGACTGTGAAGCAAGTACGTATTCTTTCAGACAGTCAGGCTGCGTTAAAATCTCTGGAATCAACATGCACAACTTCGAAGACTGTAATAAACCGCCGAAAACTTCTTAACAAGATGACCAGGCAGTTTAGCATTCAGCTTTGCTGGGTACCAGGTCATCGAGGTATTCCGGGAAATGAAAAAGCTGAACTCGCAAGAATTGGGGGGGTACCTCTATCCACAAGCCAAACATTATTTCGAAAGGAAATAACGGATATGGTAAATTACAAATGGTCAAACTTGACCTCGTGCAATACCGCAAGATTGATATGGCCCAAAACCGATTTAAGACGATCCAATGATCTGCTTTCTTTCAAAAAGGCAGACATTGGAATGACAATCGGTATAATCACCGGTCACTGTCTTATAGGGAAGCATGCCAGAAGACTTCGCTTATCCGCAAACGACTATTGTAGAGCATGAAAGGTTGAAGAACAGGAGGAAACTACTCTCCATCTCCTTTGCACATGCCCTTACCTTGTCGGTAAGAAGGAATACACATTTGGGGCAATATCTCTTCGACAGCCTTAGCGATCTGGCAGGTACAAATGTGAAGAGTATTGTTCGCTTTGCAATTGGTTTTAACGAGTGGGATAGAAAAGCTTCTATGTGGTATCACAATGGACCAAATACGGTCTAAGTGTGCCTTTTTGGCAGCCACCTTAACTTAACCTAATCTAGAATCTTCTTGACATCTATATATAATAGCTTCTGATCCTTGATAAGTTGTTCTATATTTAGAAAAAAAATTTTTTTTTTAAATGAGCTGAAACTAAATTAAACTCCCCCTATAACGCTTTAGATAATTGATTTGTAGCACACAACAGCAGATACCGTAGATTTAGAAAAACCCCTGTAGATTTCTATTTAAGTAGTTCATTTGTAGCTTTATAATACAGCTAGTAAACCTGAAATTAGACTATAGACACTTGTTCCTTTTATTTATATATCTCTATAGACACTAGTTATATAGATAGTATTGTAAACACTAGTTTTACAATAAGTTATTGACTTCTAAAGACATTTGTTCTGTAGAACTTTTTTTTTTTTAGGCTCGAAGAACCAATGTTTATTCTGCTAAAGAATAAGTAAAATAAATTTTACATTTGTTGAGTTGTAAAGAAAAGTTTAATATCTTTTATTTGAATGGATTTTACATAAAAAGTTGTTCGTTTATATACAAAGAAAACTGTTATAAAAATTGTTAACGTTGCATTAATTAAATAAATAAAATTTAAGTGACATTGATACAATACTGATTCTTGACCTACATTCATATATAAAATTATTACTTAACAAAAATTTTATTACATAGCAAAAATAATAATAACAATTAAAAGTAATTTAAAGTAAAAGTTATAGTAAATTATATTCTAAGTAAGTGCAATTATCGCTTATTTGATATTGTTAAAATTAAACATTTTTTTGTTGTAAAAACACGTATTGTCGATTAATCCTAAAGTTCGATGTCGAGATTCTAGAAATTTTATAAGCTTTTCATATGTTGGCAGGTCAGAAGAGGAAATTGTAGAAAGGGATTGCTCACATAGTTTTATAATGGCTCTTCGAAACTTTTGAGTAACTATATGAATAATTATCATGTCCCATTTATCAATTGCAGTTCCTAACATTTTTAACGCATGTATTGTCTCACAGGTAGCGTCTAATATAAATATAATATAATTTTTTCTTTCTGATATTTTAATTTTATATTTTTATTGTTTTTTTATTGTTTTTTTTTCTATTTATTTATTTAATTCTTTTCTCTAAAAGAGATTACAGCTCATCCAGAATATATAAATTTATTGTTTCCTTTCTTTTTTTTTAATTCATTCATATAGACAAAAGCAAAGTAACAAAAAACAAAAATTGAGATATTTTGAATTCAAATATTTTCAAAATTGTAAACAAAAATAAATCAATAATACAAGTATAAAATCCAAATATAATATTATATTTACATAACAATATAACTAGTTGAAATAGTAATTATCATAATTCATAATATAATTTTATATAATATAGCTAATTGTTGAATATTACTCTATTAATTCACCAAAATACATTGAAATATCAAAAATTTTAAAAATAATAAAATAAAAGAATCATAAAAATTGAAAACAAAAAATATACTAAGATAACAGATTTACAGATAACAGAACACTATATTAAGCTACATATACATTTTGTATGTTATTAAAAAGTTAAAAAGTTAAAAAAAATGTTTTTTCATTTTAGTCTTAATTTTTTTATCATCCTAATCTTTAACTCTAATGGTAATTCATTATAAATCTTAATTGCTATATTAAAAGTTTCCGACTTGTGTGAATGTATACGATTAGATGTTCTAGTATTGTAATTATGTATTTCACAATTTTGAATTATATTTATATTTGATTTGATTTTCTTTGTTTTCATATTATGAATTTGCATTGCTTGTATCATTCTCTTATGTAGATCTAGTGGTAGTATTCCAAAGCGCTTGTGTATTTCTATGGTCGAAGAACGTCTTTTCAATCCATAGATATTTTTAATTGCTCTATTTTGTATTATTTGTAATTTAGCCATATTCTTCAGGTGTTTCCCCAAACAATAATTCCATAAGATATGCTGGAGTGAAATAAGCAATAGAATATTGATATTTTTTGTTCATATGGCATTCTTTTTCGCAATTCCAAATTCTACATCTTCAATATTACTTCTTTGCTGCTCACATTTAGCATATTGTTTTCTCCCAGATAAATAGTTCTTGAACCACTTATACTCTTTCTCATATACTCCGCATTCAAATAGTACAGGTGTAGTATATTTTGACACTTGTTCACAAAAATATTTCCATAGCTGCAAACAGTTAGCCGCACACATATAAGTGGTTAGGAATAGACATTAAATTATTAACAATAACAATATTACATGGCGACCCTGCACTAACCTGGAATAAAGTGCAGTGAACAACAACATCATAACAACAAGTTCACACCAACAAGTTCAATCAATTTATTTATGGATATACAGGACCAGGAAGAATTTAACAGGCGTTTTGAGCAGTTGACAGCTAAAATCGAACGGGTTCAAAAAGAAATCAAAACAGCAGAAGAATTAGTCACAGCTAACAAAATTACAATAGAGCAGTACAAAAGCAGGGTACTCACTGCAAAAAGAAAACGAGGTGGAAAGGCGGTCAAATTAAGAAAAGAGATTGCAAAATTGTATGGTTGCTTACCATATGTAGAATCAGGCACCAACAAAGAAAATTTATTGAAGAAAATTAAGACACTAAAAGCAGAATAGCATGGGTCTTTTCTCATCTGATACAACCATATTACAACAAGCAAATTTCCACACTAATGAAATTTTGATGGAAGTAATCACGACAGTAGTCATTTTAAGTGTTTTTGAAGTAGTTAAATTTTTCTTCAACAGGAAAGCAGTAAAAAAAACGAGGACAATACAGCTAGCTGCATCTCCAATCTAAAAAAAAAAATTATATGTAATTTCATTTAGAATAAATAAATAAATATAGTTAAAATAAAAATTCAAAAATTAAGTTTTTTAAAATGTATTAAAGAATTAATTAATTTCTTTTAGAATGAATTAAAATAAAAAAAAAAAAATTTTAAATCAAAATTCAAAAATACTTATATTGTAAAAAAAAAAAAAGTTTTCCTCTTTATTCCAATTCGAATAAACTTGAATAAATTGACAAAACTAACAGACTTAGACTCTAGACTTACTTACGAAGAACACGCTAGAAGATATCTACAAATAAACATAAAACTTAGAGAGATAATTAGACAAATACAAACATTGTTGAAACCTAAATTAAACGATATGGCAACTTTTGACTATTTGAACCCACTCATTTGAAGGTGACATAAAACACCTTTTCTAAAATAAAACAAATTTCTTGGGTTTAAATGGAATTTTAAATCGAATAAGAATACAGCTAAAATTCAAAAAGCATTAACGTCATTAAATCAAGATAACAAAGCCATAAATATTTTTGCAACAAAGATAGAAACGCTCATTGCACAATTAAACGAGTTGCAAATATCTGAACAAGGAGATGCATAGAGGTGTCATAATAAGACTAAACGATCAACTAGGTCTAAATACATTCAAAAATGGTCTAAACGACACATTTAGAGCAATAGCTTTACCTTCAAAGCCGAAAAGTTTGACAGACGCAATACAACTGGCAGTAGAAAGCGATAATAACATTGCGTAAGCAATGATAAAAGCTGCAACAATATTATAAAAGTAAGAATAAAAAACAAAAAAGAACATCTGACTCTATTAATAGATACAGGAGCAGATATATGTATAATTAAAGGTAACGTTTTAAAACATTAGAAAATGAAATATGCTAAATAAATGGCATAACAGATAGAAATATAAAAAATAAAAAGAAGGAGGAAATAAATGAAAATAATAAAAATAATGAAAGTAACTGCTACACCGAAACCTTACATACAAATATGAAGATTGATCACCTTCATATTTGGTACGCAACATCAATAGCAGATACAAGGTTTATAAAGGAATTAAAATTTAAAAATAATCAAATGAAATTAAATGGAACCAGATATGAAAATAAAAGAAATTATAAAAAAGAAAATTATGATATAAATGATTGAAATAAAATTATAGTAGCAAAATATTAAGTAATTGCTGAATATAGCGAAAAATCTTTACCAGTGATAAAATTGGTTCTGAGGAAGCTATTATTCAAAACAAACTAGTTACATATCAAAGAATTAGCCTTGGCAAATAACGATAAAATATTTGAAGATATGAATATCCAAGAATTTAAAAATTTATTTAATGAGCTGCACAATGAAAATAAAGATAATAATTTGAAGATAATATTATATGAACCTCCAAAAGAAATAAAAGATTTACAAGAAATGAAAAAATTAATTAAAGTGAATCATGATTCAACATTTTTGGAATGTTATGAATAAAATGGTTAAAAAATATATAAATAATTGCAAAATTTGTAACAAAATAAAAATAACTAAATATACAAAAGAGAATAATGTAATTACAGACATACCCACAACATCATTTTAAACAATAAAAATAGATACAGTTGGTCCATTAAAACCATCAAATAATTATAGATATATTCTTACTTTACAATGTGAATTAACAAAATATGTCGAAGCTTATCCAATAGAAACTAAAGACGCAACAAAAGTGGAGAAATTTATACTGAAATACTGATGTTTTAAGAAATTAAAAACTGAAAAAGGCACAAAATTTACAAATGAACTATTAAAAAACATTTGCAAATTTTTGAACATTGAAAAAATAACATCAACACGAAACATTAGGTTCTATTGAAAGGAATCACAGAGTATTGAAAGACTATTTAATGAGTTTAGAAGGACAAGCCAGTTCGAATTACAAGAAGTAGAATTACATAAAAATAATTTAATTAAAGATAGGAAAGAATATAAATAAAAATTATAGATATTTAGAAAAATTACATTTTTATATAAAAAAAAAATATATAGAAAAGAAATAATCTTTAAAATAAGAGAGGATCAGATTACACTATTTTTATTTTTATACATTGTGTATGCAATCATATGCAATTATCTTTTAGTAAATATTTTTGACATTAATAGTTTGGTTATGATTATTGGAAATTAGAATTAGATCAATATATATTACAAAATTTGTCCCAGATAAAATTCTGTAGAACAGAGCAATAAATTAATATAATTTATTGACTTTGATATTTTGTATGTAATTTTAGAATTAAAATTTTTGTATAAATTGGCTAAGATTTTTAAAATAAAATCAGAGTTATTTCAAACTCTAAAGAAAGCCATACAACTTGTTTATTTCTCTTGAAACCTAAAAGTGTAATTAACTTTGCATTAATCTTTTTCTTTTCCTTTTTGCAATTTACTTTGCGAATACTATCAAAACAGGTTTGCCTTACCTGAAACAAACAAGGAAAGCTGGCAATTCACTTTGCCAAGAGTTATTGGCTTACTGGCCCGGATAAATTACAGCAACGTAGATGAGTGCTCATAGGGAATGACATAATATTTAAGCAGTTAGCCGCACACATATACGTGGTTAGGGATAGACATTAAATTATTAACAATAAAAATATTACAACGTAATAGTATTTTTCTATCCATTGAGTCAAACGCTTTGGCCAAATCAAGAAAGACTACTGCCACTTTCTGCTTTTTGCTTGCCTCTTCTTGTATCTCAGTTATCAAATGAAACAATGCAGCATTCGCATTGAAGGTGTTGGAGCACCTTCTAAATCCATATTTTTTGTTTATCTATTAGCTTATATTTGTTTAATTAAGAACGCAGTTGATCATTTATATATGTTTCAATTAGTTTACCGAATATAGTCGATATTGATATAGGCCTGTAGTTACATATTTCATTTTTATCACCCTCACCTTTGTAAATCTAAATTACTTTGCTTATTTTTAGACCCTCTGGTACTACTCCACAACTTAATGATGTATTAATTAAATTTTTTATATTTGATAATAATTCATCTTGGCAATTCTTAAAAATTTTCGTTGAAATAACAGGTTTAAACAGGTTTTACTTATTGGTCTGGTGATGGTATTGTCTATTGAAGAATCCATTACTCTCTACAATGGTTTTGTAAAATTCAACATCTGGAGTAACACTATTAATATTATAATTGAAGTCACCAAATATGTAAGTTTCGTATTGAGAAGTATTTGCTAAATTATCTTCCAATATTTTATTAAATTTATTTATATTTTCCCAATTTCTTTCAGGTGTTTCAGGTGGTCTATACATAGCGGAGACAAGTATTTCATTTTTATTAAATTTAACAATTATATTAATAATATTGTTGTGTTCATCTGAATAAATATATTGTATTTTGTAAATAAGTGTTTTGTGAATATATATAGCAGTTCCACCTTCTTCACGAGTTGTTCTGCATTAAAATACATTATTATAGTTAACTAAATTAACTAAACTGGTACCATCCTCAGACAACCAAATTTCAGTTAATACAATTAAGTGCACAATTGTTTTCAAACTTTCTAAAATAAGTGATATATCTTCTATTTTATTCTTTAAACTTCTGTCATTTAAATAAAGTACTTTGAGTGAATCTTTGTTTTGAAAATTAATTTAGGATACATAATCACAAACCTCTGTTACACGGATCTGCAGTGGTAAAATAAAATCTACATTATATTTATTTAACATTTAAATTAGTTGTAGTCAGAACTCTGATAATTTTACTATTTTCTGATTTCCTTATCAATATTTTCTTCTTCTTTAATCCATGCAAACTTTATTTGATTTTCGCTTTTCATATGCCTAGACTTTTTAAATAATAAACTGAAATACGGCGTTAATTTTTCATTTATGAATATTGGTTTGGCATTATTTTTCCTTTGGTAAGATTCAAAAATCGCCATATTTAATTTTTCTTTATTTTTCTTTTTCTCTTTATTTTTATTCATTATTTGCTTTCAAATAATCACTGTGTTACTAAATTCTACTATTACTTTTCCTAGCTCACCTGAATTTTTATATATATTTTTTTTTACTTCTATAACAATATTTTATATGCTCCGCTTTCAAATCCATACCAAGATTTTCACCACCGTTGTGATTTGCTCAGTTGTTGAAATGCCAGTTATATTCTCTATTCCAGTGAATTCCAATTTCTTACATAAGCTTTTTTGTTTCATCTTTTCTATTTCAATAAAATTATGTTCAACTTTATCTCTTAACTCTTTATTATAGTGCCTTTATTGTAGTAGAATTTTCAGTTGGGGCTATTCTGAAAATCTAGTTAAGTGCGATTACTAATCAAAACTCGTTTGGTATTAAATATGTTATTTAATGATTCCCAAGCTACCATATAATTGGATTCAGTAACAGGAAGATGGCTTAAAAGTTTGTTGGCCTACGCAGTCAGATTAGTCTTTAACTAATGAAGTTTGTTTACTGTGGGAACGTCTGCTCGATTATGTATGAAGTCAATAAGTCGTTCAACGATTGCCAGTTTTCAAACTTACCGTTGAATTAAAGAATATTTATTTTAGGTAAACCAATAAACCTACTTGGATAATTAGCTTCCTCTAATTCTGAAACGCTGATCTTTTGTTCCGGATGCTTTGCGACACTAATTTTTTCCAGCAAATCACTCAAGTCTGAAATAAAATTAAAGTAAGATTTTCCAGTTGCAGAAAATTCATAATTGGTAAAATATGTGCATATCTTCTTCTCTTGATCTTTTGCTAGGGATTGAAGCCCATCAACCCTTTTGTTTAAAACTGCCCATAGCAACTTGTATCTTGCTTCTGCTATCCGATTTTCTATATAAGATTTTGTTCTCCTAGTTGGCCCAGTTTTGTTGAAGTTTCTTATGGTTTTATTTCTATTATATTTAAGTTATATGTAAGTGCAAAATAATTAAAATTTTCTCCAACTAAAAATATTTTAATTAGTTAATATTTTTATTAAGAGAATTTCAAATATCTAATAGCCAACTATTATAAGTATGCGCTTTGATTTTCTATGCGATATAATTTCTTTAAAATAATATGCAAGTAAAAACTATATGAAAGTTTATTATAATTCATAAAAATTCAAAATAAAAACAATAAAAAATTTTCTTTTATTATTATTTTTTTATCAGGTAAAATTTATATTTTATTTTTGTTTATCTTTTTTTTTTAACAAAAAAATAATAATAATCTGCAGAACGCCTTTCCAACAACAACCAATTCAAAGTGTAGTAAATTAGGTGCCTCTAATAGTCTAATTAAATGTTTCGTACTGTTGTACAATGTTATACAATGTATCAAATTGTCAACAATGAATACAGCAACAATGTATTCTTAATGATCAACAACAACAAACATATTATAGATGGATTATCAACAAGTTCAGCTTCAATGTTTCGGAAGCTTATACAACTAAAGCATCAATGTTTCAGAAGCTTTGCTTATGAGCAATAAAAAAAAATGCAAAAAATGGTGTTTCTAATAAGTTTATTGAAACTTTATTTTGTTTTTGAATAAAATCTCTAAAAATGTTGAATAAAAATTTTATTTATTAGATTATATTTGCTTATTTTCATATGAAGTAAAATGCACCAAAATATTTCATGATAAATGATATATGATAATATTTAATGATAAAAATTAATTTTATTAAATATTGAATACAGTTTACCCAAACCGGTTACCAAATAGTTGTGTACAACAACATGACAATTGATTTTTTTTTCTTTATTTATTTTCAAATTTACATCTTACTTACTACTTACATTTTAATTCAAATCAATCAATTTGATTAAATGTGATGGTTTCTTATTTTTTTTTTTAGCAGCAAGTGAGGCATAGCATGACTAAATTATCATATACCGCTATCAAATGAAGAATATGTTCCAAAATGAGTCACTATTTTGTAATTACATATATTAATTTATTATTTATTTTATTTGAATTTAAATAAATATGTTATGTCCAGAATAAGAATTAGGTTGCAAAAGGTTTGTAAAATGTAATTAATTAGCTTATAATAAATTAGGTTAAAGACAACCGTTTATATTTTATGCGTCTTTTACATTTACAGTTTATTCAAGTAAACCTCTAATCATTTACCCAAATTTCACTATATAGTGTTACTAATAATGTAATAATTAGTAAATTTTTCACTTAAAATAATCACTTTTTTAATCACTCCAAATTATGTTCTTGTATTTTATTTAAATATATTTTCAAGATATACCTAAGGCACCTTTACACAAAAAATGTTTTTACCCAAATTTCACTATATAGTGTTACTAATAATGTAAAAATTAGTAATTTTTCCACTTAATTAATCCCTTTTTTAATCACTCCAAATTATGTTCTTGTATTTTATTTAAATATATTTTCAAGATATACCTAAGACACCTTTACACAAAAAATGTTTTTCTTCTTTCACAAATGTTCGTTTAAACCAAGTTTCTTTTTACTACGCGACGGATAGTAAAAAAATTAAAGATCACGTTGGGGTCATCAGAAAATGTAAACTAATTTATTTTAATTTGCTTGCTTAAAAATTTTTAATAATTTAATTTAACTATATTTTAAAATAAGAAATATTCTCTTATTTAAATTCTATGTTTAAAATTAAAAATTATAACAACCGTCTTTTTTTTGTTTAATTATAATTCATTTTCGTACTAGAAGGTATGTTTCTCCACGTTAAGCTTCCATGAGTGACTGACTAATTAAAAAATTATTTTTGTTTTATTACAATCACAATATAAGAGTTAGCCACTGGATATTACAAATTGTCATTTTAGTTTCGTAAAACTTTTTCTTAGGCGCATTAAGTTAAATTTAAAAATAATCAAGTAATGTTAAATATAAACTATGCATGTAAATTTTCTTTTAAATATCATTTTTATTCATTGCTTAACTTTTGAAACTTCAATTATTGACTATCTACATGTATATTTAAGAAAACACCTAATAATCTTGATTTTTCCAATTTCTGAAAAACTAGAATTAGTTTTAAAAATTGGAAACGGCACGCAATCCCGAATATAACAATCCAACGAGGACAAAATTCAGACTTTTTAAAAAAATCCAGAAAAGACAATGCAGTAAAGATCAACTCAAACGTGTACTCTTTAATGAAGTGATTTTACGATATTATATTGAACAAAAATAACTTAAATGGAGAAAAGTTTGTTAAAATCCAGACAAATTCAGTCGGCCGGCCGACTGGATTTTAATCTGGATTATCTGGATTTAGTCCTTTCTGGATTGTCCTTTCCAGATTTAGTCTTTTCTGGATTTTGCCTTTTCTGGATTATGCCTATCTGGATTATATCTATATCTAGATTTTGGAAACAGAGATTTCGTACCCAACCCTTAAAAATTAGATCGAATTTAGGACATAATTTATACTATTAACAATTGAATATAAATATTGAGCATTCATACTAGATAATACAATATAAATGAAATCAATATATTTTTCAATTTCTCGAAACAAATTTAGATAGTATAAAGAAATATTCGTTAAGCAAAATAAAAATTACTAATTGCAAATTTTGTTTTTAAGTTTAGGTGTAGTAAATACTAGTTACAACCAACGTTTGGAGTTTTTATATTTATTTGTTTTTTTTTTTTGACTTACAACATAAAAATAAAACAAAGTTGCATATTAGTAATATTATATTATTTAATTAAATTTTATTAATTCATTTATTATACCCTACACCTAAAGTATATGGTATATTAACTTTGGTATGGTGTTTGTAACGACCAAAAGGAAGCGAGTTAGATATGGACATGTATATATACTCTGAATCAGGATCACTTCCTGAGTCGATTTAACGATGTCCGTTCGTCCGTCCGTTCGCACGATAACTCAAAAACTAATAAAGCTATCTTGATGAAATTTATACAGTAGGTTACTAATTACGAAAGGAAGGCTAAGTTCGAATATGGACAAAATCGGTTCATGGGTTCGGATTCTGGAAGTGTCCGAATGATTTCGGAGCAAACGAGATTATCTCCAAAACCAACAAAGATAGAACCTTTAAATTTTGTACAATGATGTTCCTTCCCGTTCGATTTATGTCTCTTAAATTTAAGAGGATTTGGTCCATGTGTTTGGATTTTGGAAGCTTCCGAACAAGCACCAGAGCAAATGAGAATATCTCCAAAATCAATAAAAATAGAACCTTCAAATTTTGTACAATGATGTTCCTTCCCGTTCGATTTATGTCTCTGAAATTTAAGAGGATTTGGTCCATGGGTTCGGATTTTGGAAGCTTCCGTACGAGCATCAGAGCAAATGAGATTATCTCCAAAACCAATAAAGATATAACCTTTAAATTTGGCAGAGTGGTGTTCTTTCATATTTTATTTAAGTCTCTGAAATTTGAGAGGATTTGGTTCAAGAGTTCGGATCTTGGAAGCTTCCGAACGAGCCCTAGAGCAAACGAGTATATCTCCACAACCAACAAAGATAGAACCTTTATTTTTAGTACAAGAGTATGCTGTTATGTTTTCTGTCCTATAAAATTGGAAACTGACATTTGAAAGAATTTGAACCATGGATTCGTATATTGGAAGCTTCCGAACAAACCCCAGAGCAAACGAGATTATCTCCAAAACCAACAAAGATAGAACCTTTAAATTTTTTACAATGATGTTCCTTCCCATTCGATTTATGTCTCTGAAATTTAAGAGGATATGGTCAATGGGTTTGGATTTTGGAAGCTTCCGAACGAGCCCCAGAGCAAATGAGATTATTCCAAAACCAACTAAGATATAACCTTTAAATTTGGCAGAGTGGTGTTCTTTCATGTTTTATTTAAGTCTCTGAAATTTGCGAAGATTTGGTTCATGGGTTCTTATCTTGGAAGCTTCCGAACGAGCCCCAGAGCAAACGAGTATATCTCCACAACCAACAAAGATAGAACCTTTATTTTTAGTACAAGAGTGTGCTGTTATGTTTCCTTTTCTGTAAAACTGCAAACTGACATTTGAAAGAATTTGAACCATGGGTTCGTATTTTGGAAACTTCCGGCGAGTGCAAGAGCAACGAGCATATCTCCAAAACCAATAAAAGTAGAACCTTTAAATTTAGTACCTGAGATGGATTCGATGAATTGGAGTGGCGAATCGGGTACCTGACACACACCTCCCAAGGACTAACAATCTTTGAAATTAATAAAGACAGAAACTTAAAATTTTTTACAAAGGTTTCAAGCATATCCGAAGAGGATGCTTCTTTTACGTTCCTGAAATTGGAGTTGAATAAGACAGAAAAGGGAAGAAGTTCAAGCAGCTGCCAAAAAAACTTATGGATTTTTAATTTAATTCGAATTATTCAGGTGTAGGGTATTAATAAGTCGGTTGCATCCACTTACTGTTACATTTATTTGTTTTATTTATTGTTTTAACATAAAACAAATATAGTCTTTTATTTCCATAAATTTTTTATTTGATAGGATAGGTTAAGGTGTGCCAAAAAAGCACACTTAGACAGTATTTGGTCCATTGTGATACCAAATAGAAGATTTTCTATCGCACTCGTTAAAACCAATTTGAGGTTTTTGCAAAGCGAAGAATAGTCTTCACATTTGTACCTGATAGACCACTAAGGTTGTTGAAGAGATATTGCCCCAAATGGGTATTAATACTTACCACCATATTCCAAAGAATTTATAGCACCCCTCCTTGCGGAGTCCCTCTCTTCACAAACCTTTTTTTCAGAAGCGTTGCCTAAGTTGGCACTGATGGCTCTGCTATTTAGCATATTAACTATCAGTGCTCTTAGCTCCGATTCTACTGCTAGATTTATGAGTGCGTCTACAATTGCTGCTTGATTGACGTTATTAAACGCTCCCTCAATGTCTATAAATGATGCAAGAGTATACTCTTTGCAATTAAAAGATCTTTCAATCGAGCTAGTCAAGGTGTGAAGTGCAGTATCCACTGACTTCCCTTTACAGTAAGCATGCTGAGAGGCTGACAACATATTTTTATCTAAGTTGCAGCGGATATGGATGTCGATCAATCTTTCAAAGGTCTTTAGAAGGAAGGATGACAGGGTTATAGGGCGAATGTGCTTCGCATAAACGTGACTATTTTTGTCGGCCTTGGGTATGAACACTACTCTGACCTGTCTCCATTTATCCGGGAAAAGCTCCATATGTCTCTATTTAAGGCAACCACAGAAAATGCTTTTTAGCCAAGCCAGCCAGAGTAGTAGATGAAGTTTGCTGGATCTCAGCGGTTATAATACCATCCGGTCCGCTCGACTTGAATGGTTTGAAACTATCTATAGCCCATTGTAGTTTGTCTCCTGTAACCAACACCTCTGAGATAGTAGGGGGAGGATTAAAAAGACAAGCCACCTCTGAGCTAATATTTGTGCACCCAGGAAAATGAATTTTTAAAAGTAATTCCAACGACTCCTCGCTTGTGGTAGCCCAGCTGCCATCCTCTTTTTTAAGAAGACTGGCGACCATGTGGTTTGTCGATAGGATTTTTCCAAGTCTAAATTTTTCG